>PVKU01000746.1:0-403730 GCA_004027475.1 Anoura caudifer | reverse complement strand
AATCCAAAGTCAAACACAAGGACACCAGTCTGCGGTAAAATGGGCAAAATACGGGCAATGCAATGAGTGTTTCCTAAAGCAATATGCGTTCAATTTGAAGGAGTGCCTTTCCTTCCCTGGTATTTCCTTCCCTGCCTTCTTTCTTTGGGGACAGGGGTGTTAAAATGCTCTTTCGCCGTATGATAGTGGTAATAAACAGCACTGTGAACATCATTCGAGAATGGCCGGTTAGCTCAGTTGGTTAGAGCGTGGTGCTAATAAATGCCATTTGGATGTCCTTATACGGCAAAATAAAATGTTGGCTAACGTAGGAGAGATCCCCCAATGTCCACATCTTTGAAACCGAAGTCTGGGGGCCACCGCTCTGCTGCACAGCCTTCCTGTCCCAGAATGCCAGCATGCCTCTGCCGCTCCTCCCGGTTCCAACCGCCTGTATCCGCACCTCATCCTAGCGCTGGAGGCGGCTTTTGAACTGGGCCTTTCCCAAGCCCTCTCCCTGCAGCAAACCCGCAGAGCATTTGTTCCCGCCTCTTGTTGTGGTTATCTCATTCTTCCTCGAGTTACAGTTATCCAGTTATCTGTGTCCTCTCCACTCCCACACCCCCTAACGTGGCTACAGAACAGAAGGAAGAGCTGCTGAATTGTGAGCCAGTCAGAGCTTGAAAAGCCCTTAGAGATCACCTTTGACCCTCATTTTGCAGGTGTGGGAACGCAAGGGCCGTGCCTCGGGCCACCCAGGGAGCCTGCGGCAGAGCTGGCAGAGCCGAGGTGAGTCCCCCAACTCCCCAGCGCTGGCTCTTCCCACTGCACCAGGCTGCTTCCCAGACAGTCCCTCCTGATTGACTCAGCACCTCAATTTGGAGGACAGTGTAGAGCATGTGATAAACACTTCATAAACATCTGCTTATTAAGAGGTGCAAAGCAGCCAAGGGAACACACGCGTCTCCCTGTCCAGGGCCCTCAGCTCCAGCTTCACAGCACCTGCGTCAAACCTGCACTCAGTGTGAGCTGCCCATCCAGTGCAGAAACGTCCCCTCAGGCCTCTGGTGACCTGGATGCAGAATGACTGCACGCAGCTGAGAAGTGCCGTTCCCGCCGGGCCAGAGCTGTGCTCCCAGCCTTGCTGAGTAATCCTGGGTAAATGCCTCCATCTCTCCAGGTGTTGGGTGCTTCAGACGGGAGGAAGGCTGAGAACGGATGGGAGGAAGAGGGCCCCAAGCCTACTGCATGGCTGTAGGCACCTGCCAGGCTTTCCCAGAGGAGAGTCACAGCCCTGTCCCCGTGAGCACGTGTGGGCCCACCCGGGACAAATGGAAGTTCCCCTGGAACTGTGCCGCAGAGTGAGCTTGAGTTGTCCCTCAGACGTCTGTGGCCACGTTTTGGGTTCAAAAACCAACAAGTCTCTCAAACCATTTGGTAATATCTGAAGCTGGGTAGGACATTTGTCATCCTCCTCCTCCTCATTATCATCACACACAAACACAATGCCAAAAATAAGGACATGACAATGGCGTCATCTCTCCAAAGCTTTCCTGACCCCTGAGTGGGAAAGACCACCCTTCCCGCTGACCCACTCCACCCCATGTCCGGGTCATCACAGTTCCTAGGCTGTCTAAATATTTGTCTCCCCTTGTCAGCTGTGAGCTTCTTAAACTGAAGGTGAACTCTTACCCTTTCCTGCATCCTGTACACTTATCCAGGGCATGACTAACAAATAAACAAATGCTGATTAATGTTTAGCTAGACAAGGAATCCCCTCCATTCCTATTCTGGGCCAAGGTGGCATTTAGGTCTTTTAGAGCCAGTAGATGCATCCGGCCCGTTTGGGGGAAGGGAGCACCGACATTCAGAGGGAACTGGCTTCCGCAGAGCTACTCAGTCAATGAGACGGCCCAGGCTGAAAGGCTCTCCCCGCCTCCCAGGGCAGACATCGCTCTTCCAGCAAAACCTTCTCCGGTTTCACAACAGATCAGCTGTGTGACTCTGGGCGAGACCCCCTGCCTCTCCGCCCCGGCTTTCTCACTTGTAAAACGGTGAGACACTAGTGCCCACATAACAGGATCGTCCAAGCAGTAAAAAAGTGAACCCCTGTAAAACAGTACCACACACAGGACATGCTCAGAAAGTGTGTCTGTCGTGACTGTCATTCACTCCTAGCCGTCCTCTGTGGTACAGGGGCACCCGCCACCCACGCACACAGCAGGGCTCGCAGTGGAAGGAGGGCTTTTCAGCACTGACTTACGCACTCTTCCGCCCAGCCAGTCCTCTGCGGCGATCACTTTGGGGAAACACCTTTCCCTTCTCAAACCCCTGCACACACGTGCAGCGCACACACAGCTCACAGCGGTGACAGCAAGGTCTGACGGGGAGGCAGGGAAACTTTTGCAAGAGTGTCTCTTTCGAGTCAGACACACCTGCTGTCAGACAGGAGTTCTGCCACCTCTAGCTGTGCAACCTCAGGCGAGTCAATCTCTCGAAGCCTCAGTCTCATCACCTTCCAGTTAGGTATACTTCGTTACCAGGATTTCCTGCGATAGTCATGGTCTGGCGCTCCATCAGCAGTACCGAGAGTAATACTGGTCTCAATTTTATTCAACAAAATCTACTAGAAAAAGATATCGGAACCAGAAGGGACCTAAGGGATCAGGTAATCCAGTCCTCCATGTCAAAGCTGGGGGCCCAGAGGTCTAGAGTGGAGGTGTGATCGGCCCAAGGTCACGCATGAGACGGCAGAACGAGACTTGGGACCTGCGTCTCCTGGTTTTGCTACTGTGCATCCATTTTGGCCAACTGATTCTTCTTCTCTGCCACCCCCGGCCCCAAACACAGCAAGTGGCCGAGTCACTCTTCCCAACTGTTTCCCCTTGACGGTCATCTTAGCACCATCTGCTTACTGACAATGCCACTCTCCCAGGCACATCTGGCCCCCTTAAACCTGACTTGAGGAGAGGGTAAAACCACCGGTGGCCACTGGCAATCCTGATGACAATAGTATTAGCAACAGAATTGACAACTGTCAACCGCACAATGGCCTATGCTTCCAAGTGCTCTCACCTGCACCTCCAACAACACATCCCGGCAACTGCTCCCTAACCTAGTGGGCTTAGGGACGTAACCTCCTCAAACTTACTGAAGACTCACTTTGCACCTAGCCACGGACTAGAGGTTGGAGACACAGAGCGGAAAGGGGTCCTCTGCTGGGAGGATACAGGACAGGTGGAGACATCACCACTTCTTTTGGCCCAGACGGTACAGCAGCACAATGTCCTGCCCCTCCCTATGGGAAACCTTTACCACGCTGTCAAGAGGCAGACTGTCTGTGGAACAAGCCAGAGCAAGAAAGGGTGAATGCGAGGCTGACAAGGACAGCAGGAGCAAAGATAAAGAGTACAAAATATGGACACCACCGGCCTGCAAACCAAAGGATCGAGGTTCGATTCCCAGTCAGGGCACGTGCCTGGGTTGCAGGCCAGTTCCTGGCACGGGACACATGAGAGGCAACCACACAGTGATATTTCTCTCCCTCTCTCTCTCCCCCCTTCCCTTCCCCTCTAAAGATAAATAAATAAAATGTTAAAAAAAAAAAGAAGAAAGAAAATACAGACACCAAAAATTTGGCTGCCTCGTCTCAGGGAGATTCTAGTGCGAGACTCCAGGGAGGGGAAGGGAGCAGCGGTGGGGTCCATCCGAAATCAGGAAGCCTTGGTCCCTGCCCCTCCGCTGGCACACAAGAGTCTGAGGCTGCTGTTCTCTTAGAGACTCTGCTCTCAGAAGCCAAGATTTCCCAAAGTCAGTGCTGGGCTTTATGTGCCTCCTTGGGACCATCATTTGCTAAAATGGTGTCACAGCCCTTGCAGCGGAAACATTTGTGTCTCCTGGTTGCTTCCTCGGCCCTCAGCCCAGCAGCCCAGCAGCCAGCACACCCCAGCATTTGTTGCCCCCAGGCAGGGACACCGTCCACAGGGGTGGAGAAGAGACTGGCAGGGGTGGGGCGGGGAGAGAACTGTAAGAAGCTACTCCTCTTTCCCATCTGTCTCCCAAGTCCTGTGTCTCTGAGAACCTACTCTGTGCTGGGCACAGGTGCAATTTTAAGTGTTTCCTTTAACCCTAACATCAACCCTGTGAGACATGTACCCTCCTTCCAGATTTACAGGTGATGAAACTGAAGCTTGGGAAGGGAAGTAACTTGACCAAGATCACCCTAGCGAGGGCACAGGGACACCCACCTAGGACTGCCTTACGCCTTCAGTTCCACGAGACCCACAAGGTCAATGTTTCACCTGAGAAGTCCAGAGTTGAAAGAGATCAACTGAGGAAACCCTATTTATTTCATACACTCAAGTTTAAACCCTCGGTTGCTTTAAGACAGAAGTCCCCCTGACATGTCAGAGGTGTTTGAACGGCACATTACAGATGTATGGACCATCTAATCCAACTCTGGCACTGAACAGAGGAGCAGAAAGACACCCACGCCTAAAGAATTTTAAAATGGCTACTAGTGGCCTAGTAGCAAGCAAAGGGACCAGAACCCCAGTCTGCGGCACTCTGCCCACACCACCCGGCCTGCGGGGATCGCCTTTTCTCAGGGAGCAACTCCAGCCCATCCCACACCTCCAGACCGGCAGAGCAGGCAGAGGAAGCCGGCAGTGTGTAACCAGCCTCCCCTCGTCCGCAGGGCTGAGGACGGGGACACATATGGGGCTTCCCAGGCCAGCAGGTGTTCCAAACAGCCCGGCTCCACATCCCACGGAGGCTCTGGGGAGACTGAGGCCGCGATCTCCCCACCCTAGAGGTCATGGGCATTTTTTCCAGGTCTACTGCAGGGCCCTGATGCTTGGGGGGGGGGGGGGAATTAGGGGAAGGAGGCAGTCACTGGCCCTTGACCTTGGGTTGGGTGTGGGGTTCCATCCTTCTCCCACCCCCAGGTACCCCTGTCCTCCAAGAGGAAAGAAGCGTAAATGTTTGCCAAATGCTGGAAGAGGAAAACAAATAGGAATAGGATAGACCCTCCTAATCGCCGGCCTTGGGCATCTTCCCTGTTGCAATCAGCATCCTCTAGTTGTGAATTTAGGGTGGTGGTGGTGATAGGGGGGTGCAATTAGAAGGATGCAGGGCAATGAAGGAGGGTGAGAATGAGTCACAGTTAACCCCTCCTCGGCCGGTGCACTCTGAGTATTCTACCGCAGCGAGCGGCCCCCGCCCACCACCCATCGCGGTGCAGCGCAGGGGTCCCTCCTGGCTCGCAGCGGCCTCCTCACCTGTGTCCACTCGCCCTCCTCAGCTCGGCCGGCTCGCACCACTTCGGCCGGGCTTGGCGCAGCGCCTCTGCAGTCGCTGCTGCAGCTGCCTGGCCCTGATCAGCAACCTGCGGCGGTGGGGGGAAAAGGACAGACAGGTGCGGATGAACGCGGGCGGGGACACCCGGGTAGCTGAGCCCTCGGCCGCTGACAGCTGGGCCGCTGCAGCCGCGGAGCTGGGAGGGCAGGCTGCCTCGCTCCGCTCCCCAGTGCGGTCCGCGTCTCCCCTCCCCCACCCCGCACTTGGCACTCTGGGCCGAGTAGGGCGCAGCTGGGGGGTGACCCCGGAGGTCCCCGGGGTCCCATCATCACCTGCGGAGGCTTCCATGGCTTCGGCTGCCCCGCCAGGGCCGCCGGGCTGCTCTCCGGAGCCCCTGCTGGAAGCGGCTAACTGGGTGCGCGCCGGGGCTGGGGCTGCCGGGAGGGAGGGGCGGGCAGGGGAGAGGGAGGCGGATGGAAGGGACGAGCCAGTCCGCGGCTCGCCGGTGGCTGCGTAAGCAGCCGGTCTTCACTTTCCTTCTTAAAGAGATAGTTGGCACCTCGCTCCGAAGGGCGTGGGAACGGAGGCGCGAGCACGCAGAGCGGCGTCCTCTGCACCGACTCACCGGCCTGCGCTCACCGCTGGGCCGCGGGGCGTCGCCGGAAGAGCGCTGGTTCGCGGACGGGCTGTGTGACCCCGGGCAAGTCCCTGGATGTCTCTGGGCCTCCGCTTTGTGGCCTGTAACCCGGGACAGTGAGACCAATCTCGCTTCCCAGCACACAGTCGGCTTACGTGAAATAGTCATTTGATTCAATTTTCTTTACGAACATTTTTCACCCCCCAAACCGAGTACCTCCGAGTACCAGGGTAGTCGGACTACTGCACTTGGACTACTAAGAAAAATGATACCAAGACTCTTAAATATCTGAAAACAAAAATGCTTTTCTTTGAAGTTAAGATGGTGAATCATTGGAAAGACGGAAATGTACACAGTCTAAAGTAAACGTCGGTGACACACCTTTTCCCTCTGTCTCCCATCACTATCACAGGAGGAACCGGGGGGAAAACGTGGGGGAAAGCCCAGAAAACTGGAATCCCTGCCTCGCCCTCCCACTCCTAGCTGGGCGGCGGAGGTATCTGCACATGAGACCAGGCCTCTCTGGGCCTGGTTTCTTAGGTGCTGCCCTGTGGGAAGTGGGGAGCAGTGGGAAGGGGCTACCCCCCTCTGAACCAGCCCTGCCAATGGGTTCAGTCATTCGGCTGCTCAGAACCACCCCTCACCTCCTCCAGATCCCTGTCCAGTGTCGCTGCTTCCGGGAGGCCTTCGCGACCGCCCTTCTTCCCCACTCCCTCTGCCCTTTTCGCTGCATCTCTGCACCAGCTGATGTGTTGAATATTAACTATTTGTTAGTCTGTCATGGTCACCCCCACTAGAATGTACACTCTGTGAGGGAAGGGATTTTGTTTTGTCCTCTACGACTGTGTCCCTAGTGCCTAGAATAGTGCCCAACACATATCAGGTGCTTGATAAAGACGAAGTGAACGAGCGAGCAAGGCCCCAGGCCCCAGTCTTCGGTAAGAACCTGGGTCCTTCTGTCTGTCTCCTTGCGGCAAGGCTGCAGTCGGGGCCCTCTACTCCTCTCCACCCTGGGCAGACTTGTCCAGAAGAGTTGCAAAGTGACTTCACTGATACTATATGGCGACTCTGCAACACTGGCCTGGTTACTATTTCTAGTGTACGTGGAAAAGAATCAATAATTAAATAAAGTAAATATTGAATTAATTGTGACTTTTCAAAGTTACATCTTTCTCTGCAGCTCTGATTTGTGGTAAATCACTCTGTAACAACGCCTATACTCGGGCAACAAAGGCCTGTACATCGTTGTTTGTATTTCTTCCTCTGTTCGATTAAATCGAACGTTCTAATCACAGGACCAATGGCAATCAATACTTTGTGCTTTGTGGGAAGATAGGGAGAGCAGTTGTAGCAGGAATAGGAAACTGTAGTTGAAAAAGCCGTGTGAAATATGGCCCGCTGCCTAAAAAAAAACCAAAACCCTAATGTTGTATTGTCCAAGTTTATTGATAAAATGTTTTATCTGCCCTGAGGCCCACCTAAATTATATAAGCAACATTTTTTACACCTAAAGTAAAACCAAAGGAAGCTGTGTAATTTATCAGGCGATAATTACTGAGATTCTCATTAAAAATATACTTTTTTGTCTGAACCCCTTGTTTGTTTGTTTTTGCTGGATACCTAGAAGACTACATTTCCTAGCAACCCCCGCAAGGAACTTCCCTAAGTTAGAGGCGCCTCCGTCCACAATTCTCCCATCTGGAATGGTGTTAGCTGGTAAAGAGCTCTGTCCTCGGCAACGTAAAGCATGTGTTGAAATAACCAGTGTTTCGTTACAGTGTAAATCACAACAAATGAGAATGTTAGGCATAAAACAAAATCATTCTAAAAAATCAGTAGTTTTGTTTCATACTAATTGGAAAATACTTAAATTTGTTTAGTTTCAAGGCAATTTTGATTCCGGTTTTGGCTAAGCACATCCTCCCAGTGAACGCCGTAGTAAAACCTGAACAAAACGCATAGAGCAACTCCTCGAGGACTCTGAAGAGAAAACCCTAGCAGGCAAACCGGGGAAGGCCAGCATTTGACTTACGCTGCACTAGTGAGTTTACCATCTTTGTTGTCTCTGACATCCCCTGGGCTGGCCGAGGCAGCTAAAATCTGGAATTAAATCATCAGCACAAAGAGAGCTCTCGAAGAATCTCCCTGGTTCTGACGGAGGATCAGGAAAGCAGACCCCTAATGCTCAGCGGGAGTTGGGGGAATAGTTTTTCTTTTCTTTTTCAGTCTTTTCTCTATTGTCTCATGACGCAGCCTCCAGGCAATGCTGCAGCGAAGGCTGTGGCCACAGGGACCCTCAGAGGCCTCAAGCTCTGAGGGAGGAGAAGCTTCTCCTCGGAGTAGCTGTGGTGCTGGGAGAGGATGAGCCTCTGCTGTTTTTGTCTCTTTCTGTCCTCCCACCATTTGGCTCCAGGTGCAGGGTCAGTCGTGGGAAGAAGGCAGCAAAACAGAGCAGAGCAGTGAAGCTCCAGGCTCCAGCTTTCTGGTGGATCCCAAAGAGGATAAACCAAATAGTAGTAATGATACAATAGAAAAATAGTAACTTCTGGTTACTTTTGAAAACTAAAAACAAAGAAAAAATATTGAAAGCAGTCAGAGAAAAATGATGTGTTAATTATACAGGAGTAGTGATTTGAATATAGGGATTTCTCACTGAAACCATGGAGGGCAGCAGTGCAATGGGGGAAGAAATCTAAACTGATGAGAGAAGAGTTGACCAGAATTGTACACCCAGCAAAAATATCCTCTGAGAAATATAAAGACATTCGCACATAGGGAAAAACTAGGAGAATCTATTGCCAGCTCTGAAAGAACTGCTAAAGAAAATTCTTTAGTTAGAAGGGAAACTATATTAAAAGGAAACTTGGAACATTGGAAGGAAAGAAAGAACAGTCAAAATGGTAAATATCTGAGTACATTGAATAGCTTGTTCTTCTCTTGAATTCTTTAAGGTATGTTTGACAGTTGAAAGAAAAAATTGCAACATTGTTTGATGGGCTTTCAAATTATGTAAACGTAAAACATAAGACACCTGCAGTACAAAGGAGGGAGCGTAAAGGAACTTACACGGTGCAGGCTTTCTGCACTCCACTTGCAGTGGTAAAACACTGATTCTAAGTAGAATGTGAAAAGTTAAGCATGTGTTTTGTATTTCTTAGAGCACCCATGTAAAAAGATAACAAAGAATGTAATAAAAATCAACAGATAAATTAAAATGGAATTCTAAAAAATGTTCAACTATTCCAAAATAAGGCATAAAAGGGGGAAATACAAGAATTAAAAATAGAGGTCCCCAGTAGGGGGTCCCCGGTAGGGGGTCCCCGGTAGGGGGTGCAAGAGAGGGAACCACACACTGATGTTTTTCTACGGCTCTTTCTCCTTCCCTTCCCCTCTCTCTAAAAATAAATAAATAAAATCTTTTAAAAAATAATTAAAAGTAGAGGAAACAAACAGTAAACAAAAAATAAAATGGTAGATCTAAATCCAAGCATATTGACATTTACATTTAAGGTAAATGGTTTAAACACATCAATTACAACAGAGATTATTAGGATGGATAAAAATGACCGAATTAGATAACTACCAGAAACTCAGTTTAAGTCTAATGATATAGGTAGGCTAAAAGTAAAGATGGAAAAGATATTCCACGCAAATGCTAATCAAAGGAAAGCTGGATGGCTTAATATGAGAAAAGGACTTCACGGAGAAAGAAACATACGGTGTGATTTCACTTATACGTGTAATCTAAAAAACAAAGCAAGCAAACCAACACAGAAACAGACTCATAGAAGCGGGAAACACGCTGGTGGTTACCAGGGTGGGGAGGGGCTGGGGAGTGAGTGGAACAGGTGAAGGGGAGTCAGAGGTAGGAACCCCACTTACAAGGTAAACATGTTATAGGGATGTGATGTGCAGCATGGGGAATACGGTCAACAATACTGTAATGACTTTGGTACGAATGGTAACTTATTGTGGTGGTCACTTTGTAATGGATACAAATATCAAATGATGATGAGGCACACCTGAAACTAGTAGGATATTGTATGCCAATTATATTTCAATTTAAAAAATGAAAAGAAAAAGAAGACTTCAGAGCAAAGAAAGTGACTAGGGATAAAGATAAGGGTCACTTCACCAGGAAGACATAATAATTGTAAATTCGACCTAGTAAAAGAGCTTCGAAATACAGGGTCAGGCACAAATAATGTCTCTTTTTATTATAAAATCATAAGCATGTATATCACAGTCAAAAACACACCATCTGATGTCTTAGGTGAAATGTTCAAATTAAAACTATAAATCATTATACCCATATTATTGCCCTGCCAGCCACACTCAAGCAGGCCTTACTTTTGCTGGACCCTGTACATGAAGCAAAAACTGTCAGATCTGAAGGGAGAAATAGATTCACAATTATAGCTGCAGACATAGATACTCTTTCTCAGTAATAAGTAGAACTAGTAGACAGAAAATAAGCAAAGATACAGAAGAACTGAGCAGCACTATCAGCCAACTAGGTCCAACCAACATTTATAGAACACTCCATCTACCAAGTCAGATTCTATACTAGGTCATAAAAGAAACCTTAAGTAAATTTAGAAGAATCGAAATCATTTAAAGTATGTTCTTTAGTGACATAAACTAGAAATGAATTACAGAAAAAGAATAGGAAAATCTCTGCTGGAGATTAAACAACATACTTCTAAATAATCCCTCCACAGGTCAAGGAGGAAGTCTCAAGGGAAATTAGAAAATATTTTGGACTGAACAAAAGTGAAAACACAACATATCAAAATTTGTGCAATGCCGCTAAAACAGTTTTTGGAGGAAAATATATACCATTAAGCATTTATATTAGAAAAGGAGGAAGGTCTTATATCAATTAAGCTTCCACCTTAAGAAAACTGGAAAAATAGCCCTGGCTGGTGCAGCTCAGTGGATTGAGTGCCAGCCCTGCAAACCCCGAGGTCACCAGTTCGATTCCCTGTCAGGGCACATGCCTGGGTTGCAGGCCAAGTCTCCAGTAGGGGGTGAGTGAGAGGCAACCATACATTGATGTTTCTCTCCCTCTCTTTTTCCCTCCCTTCCCCTCTCTATGAAAATAAATAAATAAAATCTTTTTAAAAAACTAGAAAAATAAAAGCAAAATAAATCCAAAGCAAGCCAAAGGAAGGAAATAAATATCAGAGCAGAAATCGATAAAATGGGAAAAAGAAAAACAAAAGAGAAAAATCAATGAAACTGAAAGCTGGTTCTTTGAAGAGACCAATAAAACTAGTAAACCTCTAATACTACTGAAAAGAGAAAAAACTAGAAGACATAAATTAATAGTATTAGAATGAAAGAAGGATTATTACTATGGACTTAGACAATGAAAAGAGAGTAAGAGAATACTCCAAACAACTCCACACATAATCATTAATTTAAATGAAATGGAATAATTCCTTGCAAACCACAATTACCAAAACTCACAGCAAATGAATTAGGTAACTGACTAGCTCAACAACTATTTAAAAATTGAATTCATAGTTCAAAATCTTCCAAAATATAAATCTCCGGATCCAGATGGTTTCATGTGTGAATTCTACCAAACTTTTAAAGAAGAAATAACACCAAATCTACACAGTCTCTTCCAAAAAAATAAAATGGTAGGAAACACTTTCCAAGTTATCTATATTTTATCCTGACACCAAAACCAGAAAAAGACAGTACAAGAAAAGACAAATACAGACCAATATTCCTCATGAACACAGATGCAAAAATCCTAAACAAAATATTAGCAAAGATGTTTAACATCATTATTAGGAAATTGCAAATCAAAACCATGAGATACCACTTCACACACACTAGGATTGCTATAATCAAAAAAGATCAGTGACAAAAGCGTTGGCAAGGGTACAGCGAAATTGGAACTCTTGTATGTTACTGGTGGAAATGCAAAATGATGCAGCTACTTTTCCTCAAAAGTTAAACACAGAGTTATCATATGATAGCTCTGTGATAGAGATGTGGTATCATATGATAAATCAGCAGTTGCACTCCTAGATATATATCTCAGAAAGGTGAAAACATGCATACAAAAACATATACACTAATATTCATAACAGCATTATTAATAATCATCAGAAAGTGGAAAACAACCCACATGTCTACCAACTGATGAATGGATAAACAAAATTTATATCTACATAATGTGATATTAATTTGGCCATTAAAAGAAATGAAGCACAATACACCCTACAACAAGGATAACTCTTAACAACATTATGCTAAGTGAAAGAAGGCAGATTCAAAAGGCCAGAGACAGAAAGAAAAGCAGTGGTCCCCAGGAGTCGTAGGGAGGGAGGCAATGGGGAGGGATTGCTAGTGAGCATGAAGTTTCTTTTGGGATAATGAAAATGTTCTAAAATTAGATAATGATCATGGTTGCATAATACCATAAGTATACTGAAAGCCATGAACCAAACACTTTAAAAAGAGTGAATTTTATGCTCTGTGAATTATATCTCAATAAAGCTATTCCAATATATTAGCAAACTGAAGCCAGTAATACATAAAAATAATAATACCACGATAAAGTAGTTTATCCTGGAAATGCAAAACTGGTTACAAATTTAAAAAATCCATCATATTAACAGTCTAAAGAAAAACCCCATGATCCAATCAATCAATCCATGAAAAGTTATTAAAATTCAACATACTTTTATGATGTTTCAAAAGATCCACAAACTTCTCAAAAAACCAGAAATAGAAAGAAATATCCCCAACCTGATAAAAATTACCCACACACACCCCACGCAAAAGCAGCTGCAGCTAACATCACACTTTGAGGTCAGAGAGCGAATGCTTTCCTCCTTGCACTGGGGATGGATGGTAAAGAAAGAGATGAAACTGTTTGTGGACAACATGATTAGGTAGAAAATCCCAAGGAATCTACGGAAAAACAAACTCCTAGATTAAATTTGTGAGTTTAGCAAGGTCTCAGGATACAAAGTTAATCTACAGAGGTCAATTGCATTCATGGCAAAACGATAGAAATGGGGAACGATTGATTAGCGGCTGCTGGGGGTGAGGGAGGGGACCGGAAGGAGGTGGCGGTGAGCACAAAGAGAGGCACAAGGGATCCTGGCGATGGGACTTCCGTTCTGCGCACATGAAGCTACATATGTGATAAAATTGCACGGCCTCAATAACAAACAAATAAATGCATGTGAAACCGGTGAAATATGAACAAGGTGAGTGAATTGTATCAATGCAAATTTCCAGTGACACCATATTATAATTATGCAGGAGGTTACCTTTGGGGAAAACTGGGTGAAGGGCACACATGATCTTGCTGTGTTATTTTTTGCAACTTCCTGTGAGCCTACAATTATCTGAAAATAAAGAGCAAACTAAAAGTCAAGTGAAAAGTCTCATTCATTGTTAGTGTGAGCGCAAAAAGGTACAACCACTCTGGAAAGTAATTTTGTAATTTCTTATAGAGTTGAACATGCACCTACCACATGACCGAGCAATCTCACTCCTAGACACTTACCCTAGAGAGATGAAAACCTACATTCACACAATAACTGAGACAGGTGTATGTAGCAACTGTGTTTATAATTGTCAAAGACTGGAAACAAAAGTCCTTCAGGGGATAAATAGGTACATAAACTATGGTATATCCAGAAACAGAATAATACTCAGCAATAAATACCTGTAACAATTTGGACTAATCTCAAGGACATTACACTGAGTGAAATAAGCCAGACTCCAGAAGGTTACATACTATATGATTCCACGTATGTGACAAAAGAAAAATAAAAAATAAAACTATATTCGTGTGCAAGAGTGCCTGCCAGGAGTTGGAACGGGGGAAGTGCGAGACTCCAAAGGGCTAGTGCCAGGCAATGTTTTGGGTGACAGTATGTACTCTTGGTGTCCCGCCTGTGCTGGTGGTCACAGGAATCCACACGTGTGTTAAAACTGGCAGCACTGTGCACCAAAATGAGAAAGTCAATTTTTCTGTGTATGACTTTAAAAAATAAAAATTTTTTTAAAAGGCAATTGGACATTTAAATCTTATAGTTGATGCATTCAAAGAGGTCATTTAGAATTCCATCTGTAGCACACCACGATTTTAGAGAAGACCACATGCTTCATTTTACGGTGTATTAGGGAGCTCACAGAGCATTGTACGAAAATTTCCCAACAAACTTCAAACAGGAAAAAAGAAAAATAATGATGTTAATGTAAAGAGTGTTCGATAAGCACCAAGTAAAAGAACATTTATTTTAGTGACTTGAATTCCAGCTGTAGACACTATGCTAATTTGTTAATATAAGAAACATACTTAGTTTTGCTGACATAGGCATGGTGGTTGTAATAATCATTAAATAGTGAATAAAAAGGTTAAATGACTTATAAATAGACTGAAAGCCACTCAGATAACTTAAAACAAAGGTGAATTTTATAACTCTTCAATTAAGATATTAGATTAAAAACCATGTCACTGTCAAATCAAGGATGATATGAATTTGAACTAAATAAATTATTGCCTGTGGAGAAATAAGAAAGTGTTAATTATTAATTAATCCCATAACTTTTAAATAAATAATCCAATGTAAAATAGCCTTTTAATAACATCCTTGAATGTTTCTTGAAGACATATAGTATTTAAAAAATGTATTTGAAATGCAACATTCAAGTCAGGGAAGTAGTAAATGCTATACATTCAAGCCAGCTAAATTAAAATATTACTTAGCTAGCCCTGGCCAGTGTGGCTCAGTTGGTTGGAGTGTTGTCCTATAAAATGAAAGGTCTTGGGTTCAATTCCCAGTCAGGACACATGCGTGTGAAAGGCAATCAATCGATATTTCTCTCCCGCTCTCTCTTCTTTCTGCTCTAAAATCGTTAAGTATGTCCTTGGGTGAGGATAAAAAATATTACTTAGCTATAATTCAGTATTTCTGTAAGCATATAAGTTTCCAGTCTTGGCTATGATTATTCAGAACTTACGAAGAAGAAATGGGAGGTTAACCTGCTTATGAAATGGATCAGACCTTCAGCTGCTTCCAGACAGCGGCTCATTAAACCAAACACTCTATAAGAAATTTCAGTGATGACATAAATCTGCAAGTTTTGGATTCCCTTTATATTTTATGGAACATTGGTCCCACTGTAGCTATAATATCTGCATAGGGGGCGCTCTGGCTCAGCTCGATAGCCCCGTGTTTTTTCAGAACGAGGAAGCTGTAAAATCTGGCGGCGGCTTGTTTCCGGTCACTACTTCTGCAGAGAGTCATCAGACTAAAGCGCTTCGCTCCTGTCTTGCTGGATTCCTGGGAAAACAATTAGAAAGAGGAAAGGAAAGGGAGACAAGATCATTAAAAGCAGAGCAGGTGGATGTATAATGAACAACAAAACACTGGCAGTTTGGATAAGTGACTGTGAAATCCTTAAATGGAGAAATTCAAATGACCGATTAGTAAGCTTAAAAGCCACACAGGCTACGGATCACAAGCTCGGTCCATTGAGAAAATGCATGCAAAGGAACTCTAAAGTGTTATATAAAATTTTAATGTGTTAAACAAATGTCGGTCATTAAAAAAACAGATGTTAAACTAAATGTAACATGGTATCCTTGATGGGATCCTGTAATAGAAAAAAATTAAGAAATCTGACCAAAGTATGGACTTTGGTTAACGACGATGTCCCAGTATTGGCTCACTAATTGTGACGAGTACGCCACATGTCACACGTGTGCAAGACGTGACTAACATGGGGAATGGTCGTAAGGTGCATGAGCGTTTGCCCCCCGTCTTCACAATGTTTCTGTAAATCTAAAACTATTCGAGTAACAATGTATTTTGAAAAATAAATAAAATAAAAGAAATTGATGTTCACATAAATGGCTCCAATTAGTTTAGACCTATAAGGAGAAGAAAGTCCGCAGCACTTGGGAGGCGTAAACGCAGCGGACATTCTGAGCCTATCAGGCTCCTTCTCCTCAAAGGTACCGAGCGGGGGACCAGGTGACTATAAAACTCTAGTGTTAAATGTACAATTATATTTGTACATCTGGGTGGCAGGGCAATATGACTTTGTAAACATCTCTCAGTTCCTTTGCACAGGTTAAAAGATGTTGGATTCACCATAAGGAACCTGTAAACCTACTGTAAAAAGTTGAGGTCCAGTAAAGTGTTCAATTGTGGGTGAAGATAACTCCTTTTGTGAGTCTAGTACTTGGAATCGGAAGTGTAGTTTTTCAGCTACGATACAGTGATGGATTCTGGTCGGTGTCCCTGCGAGTACTGTACTCCTTGGAAAGCTGGGAAGCATTTTTAGAAATGCGGTGTACAAGGGTTTTTCTGCCAGTTTATGATATTTAACAAATTAATAAGTTAAATACTTTATCACACTTTATCTCAACCAATGGAGGGGCCCAGTCTAGGCAGCCGTTCAGAGATGGCATGACAAGCCTTCATTTTATTCCCACTCTTGAGGAAATGCGATGCCTCCCCAGCCGTTATGGGTTGGGTGGCTTTTTCCCCTGGAAGGGGGCAGGGACAGCCCTTTAATTTCAAGAATCATTTGGAAAGAGACCCTGAACGGACAAATACGCAAGACTGAACACATGTGCTTATCCTGTTCCCTCCAAAAACACCTCTAAAATGAAGGAAAAGAAATAAAAGGTGGCAAAGAAAGGAGATAAAGGCAAAGAAAGGGCAAGACTGACTGACTTAGCAGAGTGGACGAAGCTGAAGCTAGTGCCAACAGGGAGGAAAGCCAACAAAAAGCAAGCCGATTTGAGCTGCAGAACCTTTGGAAAGCGCAGGAATTAGAGGTAACTATATGTGATAAGCTGGAGATATGGGGTGAAGCAGAAAACAGGAGACTTTCTTGAAAGTTGTCTTGCAAACAGCGGGACCCTCAGGAGCCCTGCACCACGTCACTGAACCAAGACACAGCCACTCCCACAGCCTCGCAGACTATTTCCCTGGGACAGAGCAGGGCGGTCTTTCCGATTTCAAGAATCCTTTTGCAAAAACCCCAAGGGGACAAATGTGCAAGACTGAACGCACGTGTTTATTCTGTTTCCTTCAGAAAACCCCCTAGAATGAAAGAGGCAGCAAGGTGCTTCTCTAGAGATGAGAACCACTGAGACTCAGCCTTGGACACCAGGCGCGGTGGATGGTAGAGAAGTGTCACACCGGAAAGGAGGGGGTTAAGTGAAACTCTGCACCCTAAACGATGAGACAGCCAGCCTCTCCCTGACCCACTTCTGCTTCCCAGACGTGGATACCACGCTTGTATCTCCTGGGCAGCAGATGTGAAGATTAGGCTGGGAAAGCTGTCCATTGTGAGGGAAAAACACCTGCAGATAAAGACATCTGTTGCAGGGCGGGGGAGGGGGTCTACCTACCTACTCGCAATGAAGACCACAATCTACAAGCTGCACTCATGCGTTTATAACTTCCAATCAGATGTTTGGGTAATCACTCTTAAATAAAACCAGATAACCAAAGTCTGCCAGACACTTGAGTGAAATGTCTAAAATCCAAGAGCAAAAAAGAATGAATTCAAAAGAATTGCTAAGGAAATACAGACAGTGCAGGGAGCCCAAGAAAACTATAACATCTAAAAGTTAAGAAAAGACACGATATCGGTGAAAAATAACTAGGATGAGATTGAGAGAAAGCAGAGCAGTGGTTTGCCTGGGGATGAGAGAGGCGGGACAAGGCACTATCAAGACGCACAAGGAAACTTTTTGGGATTGTACGTATGTTCACTATCTTGATTGTGGTGATGGTTTCACAGGACATACGAATGTCAAAACTTATCTAATGGTATACTTTAAATAGGTATGGGTTATTGTATATTAATCATACCTCAATAAAGCTGTTAAAACTAACTTAAATAAAAAGATTGGGATACTATAAAACAAAAGAATAACTAAAACCTAGGGAAAAAACTCTGGAAAAACATAAAAAGGAAAAGCCAAAATAAAATTCAATAGACTGGAAGATAAAGTTGAAGAAATCTTCTAGACAGTAGAAAAAGCCAACCAAGGAAATTAATATAGGAGATACAAGACTTTTTTTTAAAAAATTAAAGATGCGATTTAGGAGATCCAAGATCTGACCCATCTGGTCCCATCTGGCAGTCCAGAAAGAGAGAATAGACCAAGAAAAAGGAAGAAATCTAAGAAACACAAAAATTCTCTAGAACTCAAGGATATGAATTTTCAGAATAAAGAAACTGCTGTATGCTCAGCACAATAAAAAGGCAAACATACCAAAGCACATCATCATGAAATTTCAGAACGATAGGGATAAAGAAAATATCTAAAAGCTTCCAGTGTGAAAATAAAGGTCACTTACAAAGGATCACCAACCAAGCAGCATCTAACTTTTCAGTAACAACCAAGAAGCCTAGAAATGTTACAAAGCCTTCAACATTTGAGATATAATATTTTCAACCATGTTCAGAGACATACCAAACAAGGTAAAATACAAATATTTTCAGACTTGTATGTAAGGTGTCTTATGCACACTTTTTAAAAAATCCTCACCTGAAGATATACTAACTGATTTTAGAGAGAGAGGAAGGGAGAGAGAGAGTCATCTACATGAAAGACAAACATTTATCCATTGCCTCCCTACGCACCCTGACCGGGGATTGAACCTGCAACCTTTTTTTCGTGGGAGGATGCTCAAACCAACTGAGGCACCCACCCAGCCAGGGCTCCTATGCACTCTTTACCTAAGGAAATTAGGAGAGGACGTTAACCGAGGGAGATCAAAGTACCAGGAAACAGAGGCACTAATAGAGGAAAAAGACAAAGAAATTCCACGTTATGGTAAAGAGATGACCCAAGACAAAAACTGTGGAGCAGACCTAGGGAGCAACCAGTTCAGATTAGAACAAGAGGATGATGAGCTCCAGGAGGGGACATCTTCAAGAAAAAGAGAGTAGAACTGATAAACTAATTGATATATTTTATATTTATAAAAGGGGTTTTATTATGGTGCCCGAGAGTTTGGAGAAAGAATTAAGATGGGTGTATAGACATTAGGCTAATGAAAAAACTGATGTAATGATTAACTCTCCCCTTGTCCCCAATCCCCATAAAGTTGACAAGTGAAGTTTCGATGTGAACTAATTTTGACGTAGCCTTTGTGGCAGCAACTGTGTGTTGTCCCTTGATATCCACTCTCCTATTCCATAGCAACAGAAGTGTGACCTGGCCACAGGTTGTCAGACGAGGACTGCATTTCCCAGTGAGATGTGGCAAGGTGACTAAGTGCTGGTCAGCGAAATGAGAGAAACGGTACACACAACAACTAGGCTGTGCCCCTCAAAGAACTTCGCTGCTGCGTGGAATGCAGGCGTGGCGGGTAGTTAGCCGTTTTGGACCCTGAGAATAATGAAAAGGGATGAAGGGAAAGTGGGTCTCTGAGGACTTCGTGAGCATAGCTGCCATACCAGGTTGTACTTTTACCAGAGGGAGAAATGAACTATCTTTTCAAGCCACTGATATTTTGGTTTTCTGTCACAATTAAACCTGCTCTGTAACTATTAAAATTATGACATTGTAGGCACTGAATACTGTGCTAAAATATACTGAGGAGGAGAGAGATGTAATTAGGATAAATTTTCATTTTCTGTTGAAAGAAGTAAAAATAAAATTTAAATCTAAAATATCAAGAAAGAGTAGTAAAACAAGTCATCAGAAATACGGATATAAACACTAAAAGAAACTTCTTAATACAGTGGCTTTTGGTGAGCAGGACTCAGCAATTAGAAGGGGTAGGGCAAAGGACTTCTGTGTTTCCTTTTCAGTATCATACTATTAAACTTTTAAAATTATATACATGTATTATTTTGATGAAAATATCAGTTAAATTTAAAAATTATATTTCATTTTTAAACTGTTATAAACCAAGTTCCACATTGAATATTTATTAATAGTCTGCTAAAAATGAGAATGAAACATAAAATAGATGTCTAGGGGCATGAGTATGGGTAAGACATTGATTAGAATTTCTAATTAAGGACTTTTAGCCAAGATGGAGGCATAGGTAGATACACTTTGCCTCTTTGCACAACCAAAAGAAAGACAACAAAAATTTAAACACAAAAACTAACCAGAACTGCAAGAAAATTGAACTGTATGGAAGCCCAACAACCAAGGAGTCAAAGAAACATTCATCCAGACCAGTACAGGTGGTGGAGACCAGCAGCTGGGGTGAAGAAAACTCACCACAAGGTGGTGGCTGGCAGACCGGGAGGTCCCACATTTGTGTGCAGAAAAACTGGCAGGAACAACTGGGGAGTGAGACAGACCATGCAACCCAGGGTTCCAGCTCAGGGAAATAAAGCCTCAAAGCCTCTGACTGTAAAAAACTGTGGGGTTGTGGCAGCAGGAGAAACTCCCAGCCTTACAGAAGAGTTCATTGGACAGACCCACTGGATCCTAGGACTTACACAACCCACCCATCGAGGAATCAGCACCAGAAGGGCCCAATTTGCTTGTGGCTAGTGGCAGAAGTAACTGGAAGCCAGCCGAGAGCTGAGCAAGTGACATTGTTTACTCTTGGACCCCTCCCCCACATACAGTGCCACAATGCAGCAAAGTGGGTTGCCACACCCTGGTGAATACCTAAAGCTCTGCCCCTTACCACGTATCAGGCGCATGGAAACCAAAAAAAATATGGCCCAAATGAAAGAACAAATAAAAGCTACAAAAATAGAACTAGGCAATGAAGAGATAGCCAACCTCTCAGATGCAGAGTTCAAAACACTGGTAATCAGGATGCTTAGAGAAATGGTTGAGTATTGTTGCAAAATAGAGGAAGAAGTGAAGGCTATGAAAAGTGAAATAAAGGAAAATGTACAGGGAAATAACAGTGACAGGAAGGAAACCAGGACTCAAATCAACGGTTTGGACCAGAAGGAAGAAATAAACATTCGACCAGAACAGAATGAAGAAATAGGAATTTAAAAACAATGAGGAGAGGCTAAGGAACCTCTAGGACAACTTTAAATGTTTCAACATCTGAATCATAGGGGTGCCAGAAGGAGAAAAGGAAGAGCAAGAAATTGAAAACTTATTTGAACAAATAATGAAGGAGAACTTCCCCAATCTGGCAAAGGAAGTAGACTTTTAGGAAGCCCAGCAAGCTCAGATAGTCCCAAAGAAGTTGGACTCAAGGAAGCACACACCAAGGCACATCATAATTACATTACCCAACATTAAAGATAAGGAGAGAATCTTAAAAGCAGCAAGACAAAAGGAGACAGTTACATACAAAGGAGTTCCCATAAGACTACCAGCTGATTTCTCGAAAGAAATCTTGCAGGCAAGAAGGGGCTGGAAAGAAGTATTCCAAGTCATGAAAGACAAGGACCTACATCCAAGATTCCTCTATCCAGCAAAGCTATCATTTAGAATGGAAGGGCAGATAAAGTGCTTCCCAGATAAGGTCAAATTAAAGGAGTTCATCATCACCATGCCCTAATTATATGAAATGTTAAAGGGACTTATCTATGAAAAAGAAGATGATCAAAACTATGAACAGTAAAATGGCAACAAACTCACAACTATCAATAACTGACCTAAAAAACAAACAAGCAAGCAAGCAAACAAACAAACCTAAGTATATAACTAAAACAGGAGCAGAATCACAGAAATCACATGGAGGGTTATCAGTGGGGAGGGGAAGGGGGTAGAATGGGGGAAAAGGTACAGAGAATAAGTAGCATAAATGATAGGTACAAAATAGACAGGGGGAGATTAAGAATAGTATGGGAAATGAAGAAGCCAAAGAACTTATATGTATGTATGACCCATGGACATGAATTAATGGCAGGGGGAATGCTGGTAGGAGGGGGGATGCAGGGTGGAGGGAAATAAAGGATAGAAAAAAATGGGACAACTGTAATAGCATAATCAATAAAATATATTTTTAAAAAGAATTTCTAATTAAAACTGTTTTGATGTAGACACCAAAACCAAACTCCTGTATTTAGTTTTATACATACTGCTCATAATTATGTCTAGAATTTGGCCTCAACAAAAACATAATAAAATGGTTTAATTTTTATTAATATCTAGAAAACTGAAGTCAATGGTTTACTTATTTTTAAAAATAAAAATAGGATTAACAAACCCTATCATCTTACCTACCTGCAAAGCATTTAACGTCTGACGTATTCTTTGATTCCATCTCTCCCCTTCAACATTTTGTTCACTTCCCAGTGACTCCTGTTTGAATGATTGAGAAAATATTTCACTTAAGCAAATTTAGTGAATGTTTACTATTTGTCAGACATAGTGTTAGCTGCTGCAAGAAACACAATTATAACAGTGGGTCCTGCCAAATAAAGAGCTTATAGTCTGATAATAGAGAGATAAAAGTAGCATACAGATGTAGATCAACCTTCACAGGATTACATCTATACTCCCCAGGTAATCTTCTTTTAAGAAAAAATTTCATTGAACTCATGGGGTGACATTAGTTAATAAATTTTATAGGTTTCAGGTGTACAATTCTATAATACATCATCTGTATATTGTATTGTGTGTTAACTACCCCAAGTCTCCTTCCATCACCATTTACCCCTCCCTTCACCCTCTTCTACCTCCCCCCAACCCCCTTTACTCTGGGGATTTGCTTAAAAAAGCAAAAAAAAAATATTTTAAAACAAGAATTTCTAATTAAAACTGTTTTGAGGTAGACACCAAAAACAAACTGCCATATTTAGTTTTACACATACTGCTCATAATCATGCCTAGTAGAATTTGGCCTCAACAAAAACATAATAAAAAGTGTTTAATTTATATTAATATCTTGCTTTAAAAAAAACTTTTCACTCAGCTCCCCAACCCCCATCTCCTCTGACTGCTGTCAGTCTGTTCCCTGGATCTATGAGTCTGTTTCTATTTTGTTTGTTAGTTTATTTTATTCACTAGATTCCCCATATAAATGAAATCATACAGTACTTATCTTTCTCTGACTGGCTTATTTTACTGAGCATAATACTCTTCAGGTCCATCCATGCTGTCACAAATGGTTAAGGTTTCCTTTTGTTTTACAGCCAAGTATCAATATTATTCCATGGTATAAATGTACCACAGCTTTTACATCCACCCATTTACTGATGGTCACTTGGGTTACATATGGCCAATGGCATGTGAAAAGATGCTGAACGTCACTAACCAGAAATAATGCTGCAATGAATATAGGGGGACATATATTCCTTCAAATTAATGTTTCAGGTGTCTTCAGATATATTCCCAGAAGTGGAATCACTGGATCATAAGGAAGTTCCATTTTTAATTTTTAAGGTAGCTCCATACTGCTTTCCACAGTGGCTGCACAAATCTGCATCCCAACCAACAGTCCACAAGGGTTCCCTTTTCTCCACATCCTCATCAGCACTTGTTGTTTGTTGATTTATTGACAATAGCCATTCTGAGGTGATAACTCATTGTGGCTTTAAATTGCATTTCTCTGATGATAGTGACATTGAGCATGACATTTTCATGTGTCTATTGGCCTCTGTATGTCCTTGGAGAAGTGTCTATTCAGGTCCTTTTCCCATTTTTTAATTGGGCTGTTTGCTTTTTTGGTGTTGATTTGTATAAGTTCTTCAGAAATTTTGGATATTAACTCATCAGATGTATCATTGTCAATTATGGTCTCTCATTTAGTAGGTTGTCTTTTCACTTTGTTGATGGTTTCCTTTGCTGTGCAAAAACTTTTCAGTCTGATGTAGTGCCATTTGTTTATTTTTTTCTTTTGTTTCCCTTGCCCAAGGAGATATATCAGAGAAAATATTGCTGTGAGCAATTTCTGAGATTTTACTGACTATGTTTTCTTCTAGGGTTTTTATGGTTCTGAGTATAATTTTTAAGTCTTTAGTCCATTTTGAGTTTATTCTTATGTGTGGTGTAAGAAGGTAGTTTAGTTTTTTTTTTTTTTTGGACTGAACTGTCCAATTTTCCTAACACCATTTATTGAATAGGCTACCTTTACCCAACTGTATGTTCTTGTCTCCTTTATCAAATGTTAATTAACCATAAAAGTGTAAGTTTATTTCTGGGCTCTCTGTTCCATTGATCAGTTTGTCTGTTTTTATGCCAGTACCATGCTCTTTTGATTACTATGGCCTTGTGGTATAGCTTGATTCCTCCAACCTTATTCTTATTTCTCAAAATTGTTGTGGCTATTTGGGGTCTTTGGGTTCTTTGTGCATTTTTGGATATTTGTTCTAGTTCTGTGAAATATAACATTGGTATCTTAATAGGAATTGCATTGAATTTATAGGTTGCTTTGGGTAATACGTACATTTTAATGATGGTAATTCTTCCTATCCATGAACACAGTATATGCTTCCACTTACCTTCTTTAATTTCTTTCTTCAGTGTGTGTCTTAAAATTTTCTGAGTACAGATCTTTTACATTCTTTGTTGAATTTATTCCTAGGTATTTTTTATTTCATTATTTTATTTTTCTTTTATTGATGCAATTGTAAGTAGGATTGTTTGCTTAGCTTCTCTTTCTGGTAGTTCACTGTTGGTATATATAAATGCAACTGATTTCTGCATATTTATTTTGTATACTGCTACTTTACTGAATTCATTGATCAGTTCTATCAGTTGCTTGCTGAAATCTTTAGGGTTCTCTACATACAATATCATGTCATCTGACCAGGCTATCTTCTGATAAGGGGCTCCAGAGTAGGAGAATCTTCAGTCTTTACTGGTAATGCATCCCAGGGCATCAGGCTCCTACTTTGAGAAGCAGGCACCAAAGACCACCACTTGTGGCTAGAACTTATCCCAGTTCTGGTCAATCTAAACTCAGTTAACACGAGTAAACATAAAACTATTAAAAACTGCCTTGTAAAGGCCTTTATCTGAACTTACTTAGTGATAGATACAGAAGCTCTAACAATAACTGATATCCAGTAGTTTGTATACATTTGGGGTAGAAAACTTTCAGATTTTGAGGGTGAAGATCAACCAGTTGCCTGTCACATTATCTGAATAGCTTCATTCTTTTCAGTCTTTAAATCTTCAGAAACACTTCAGTATTGAAAAACTGTAAAGTTGAAATCCCTTTACAAGAATTCACTCCAAGCCCTTACCAACTAAAACATTATGAGTTGAGAACAGAACTGGGCGTAGGAAAGGTGCTGATGAGTCTGGAAAAAAATGTATTTTTTCTAAAACATTATATGGCTCAAGGCCTATATCTATATATATGACTTCTGCTCAAAGGGCCACAAGTCAACAGCAAAGCTAGAAGTCACATCTGGCCCACCTAGCTCCGTATATATTATTGTTTTATGTCTGTAGTTTTTGTCCCAGAGTGTAAAGGCATTTTAAGATTATAATGAATTTTAGAAGTTTTTTTTAGTAAATAATATCAAAATGTGTAATGCTTGATATTAACTTTGCTTTTAAGTAAATTATCATTATGATGAGCTCCAAGTCTATTAGATTGTTTTTTTCACATGTGGAAAAAAAGACTGAATTCTCTGGATAATCTAGGATGGAATAAATACCTGAACTTTTCACCTGAAAACAGCTTTTTACATTTAAGCAGCTGAGCCAGAAGTGGGCTGATTAATTTTTGCCCTTCTCTTTGCCTCTATAGACACAGATTATTTTCATACAGGGTCAAGCAAAGCACAACACAGCACAAGTTCAGCTGTTTTAATGATCCACTGGGCTTTCCACACAATGGATTCAGCTGTGGGGTGTCCAGATAGATCAATCGGACAGGCTTCAGCA
This sequence comes from Anoura caudifer, assembly GCA_004027475.1. Classification (NCBI taxonomy): domain Eukaryota; kingdom Metazoa; phylum Chordata; class Mammalia; order Chiroptera; family Phyllostomidae; genus Anoura; species Anoura caudifer. Next base: position 378,027 of record PVKU01000746.1, on the reverse strand, counting down.
AAGCACACACACTATTTCTCCTGAGCCTTTTCCTGGTTAGTTTAGTTGTGCAATATGGGAGAAGCTTCAGTCGCATGAATTTTTAACAAAGAGTTGGACAGTTGCTTTTTATATTTCAAAAACAGCATTTTGTGTATTCAAAAACAAAAATCAACATTAATAATGGGATGAGCTCATTTATCCCAGAACAGGCTAACTCTGACCATGCAAGATGCTGTTTGTTTCAGAGATTTTAAGAAAACCTGAAATATAAGCCAAGCAGGCCATTCATATGAAAAAGCCACTCCTGGAAACAGGTAAGGTGGGCCTGAAGTAGGTGGGGCAGTGCCTCAGAGAATCAACAGGGTGGGGCAGACAGTGTGAGCCAGGTTGATGGAGTCTCAGAGATGATGCCTGCCTGCCAGCTCTGTCAAGGGAAGGCTCATCAAAAGAACAATGGTCTCTGCCAGCACTTCTGTCTGGGAGAAAGCTGCCCCTCCAGCTGTCACCCTGATACTGGACATTCAGTTCCTTCCCACATGTCTTCGGTGCCTTCTAAGCTGCTGCCCCAGCGCCAGAACTCAGATGAACACGTATGAGTAAATCCGTGCACAGGTCCTTAAACAGGAACTGTCTTGGACTCCAGAAGCCTCTGTTTCACTCAGCCTCAATCCTCACTGATTTTCACAGCCAGAAATTATGGGAACTTCTCTTCCTGGCACTAGAGCCCTGGGCTGGGGGCCTGGTGTGGAGCTGGGACCCCTTGCTACTCATGAGGGACCTCTGCAGCCAAGATTTCCTTCCTGATTTTTATCTACCACACAAGTGTGGGACCAGCCCATTTCATATCTCCACCCCTCCTACCAGTCTTCATGTGGCTTTTTTAATTCCCTAGTTGTAGGACTTCCATTTAGCCAGATTTCAATCGGTACCTAACAATGGTTCTTCTGTAGTTTAGTTGTAATTTTGATGTGGTTGTGGGAGGATGTAAGTACTATGCTGCTATCTTGACTGGAAGCCCTCTAAAGTAAAATTTCAAGTGCCCTAGGCCGCACCCCTAATAGCTCTGTTTCTCTAGAGATGTTATAAGAGTAACTCAAAACAGTGATTCTCAACATTCTAAATCTGTGACTACTTTTGGTAAGCATAAACATCTCTTCCCTTCCTTTAAAGTTATTTGAAGTTTCAAAATAATCAGTCAAAGCAATTCCAAATATGTATTATCAAACCACTCATACACATCTTTGTTGGGATCACTAATATAAATTATAATTTAAAAAAGTAATATGACAGCTCTAAAAACTAATGTTTAGGTAAAGGTGTTAAACATTTAGGAACAAAGTTTTTAAGAACATTTCCAAGACTATACATATACTTGCCAATTCAACTGGACAATTTTCAATTTCTGGTACTGAGATGGCATTCACTAAAGAGGATTCCTCAGCAGCCAAAGAAACAACATCCTGCTAAAGCAAATTAGAAAAAAATAGAAAAGTTATCACAGTAGTGGTAGTCATCACGGGAACAACCTCATTTTGATAAATGCTTTAATCACATGTATGCTCATTTATAAAACTAATTTAAAGTACTATATCCCAGGCAGGCAGCCTCTGACTTAAATATTCCTCTTTTCTATATGACTCCTACAAATGAAGAACTTGCATGCCCCTTCCCCCCCCTTGCTTCCTATCCTTGTCACTCCTATTTCTCTTGCCTCTGCAGATCTCATATCAAAAGTCTCCGCTGCTATGTGGCTGAGGCCACTTTCCTTTGAAGCATTTTATCTAGCCCCAGTTCCCTACCTCTATTCTCATGCCAGTACCAGGTGGCAGAAGAAGGAGATCTGCAAACAGAGGGAGGGATACAAAGACAGGGATATTAATATCCCTACCTACGGCCATGACAGGATTCTTACCACCAGTGCTGGAGCTGTCACTGGCAAAAGGGAAGAAAAACTGTACCTGGAAGCAGAGCAAAGACATGAAGGGAAAAGGAAGAAAAGAAGTCCAGGAATTCTCCACTCCCCATCCTCTCCCTTTTTCATTGCTATAGAAGCTGTCAGCCCCCTTTTCATCTTCACCCTGTCTCCAAGCTTCTTCCTCAGCTGTCATCTCTGATCTTGATTAAGTTAGAAGCTTCCTACAACAGTTTACTTAATTTTTCACTTCAGCTTTTTAAAATTTTAGTGAATATAAGGAGTTGCATTTTATTCTTTAAAATACATATTTGTGAAAATCATGTTTTTCTCTTTTAATTTCTATGAATATTCAACATTTTAGATACTCTCAATTTTGCAGTTACTTTACATAAAAATTATTTTTTATGAAGATATGAAAGTGATAAATCAGAATCAGTATTTCCTACCCCTCCAAACTGATTGTGCTCCCATTACTGACTATATTTCACATCTGTTCACCATTTTTGGAAGCAGAATAGGAATGGAATTGAAGGTTAAAGCATAAGCATAGGATAAAGGATCAAAAGGTTCCAAAGAACAAGTGCATCAATCTCTTTCTTTTACTTTAAGCACCTGGGAAAACCCAATTTTGTTTATATGTTAAAAAGCCATAAACTAAACAAGCTTGCTTAATCAGAATTTTCAGTGGTTGTACTCTAAGAAATGCCTGAGCCCAAATAAAGAAGAGAGTAGTACTGGCAACCCCATATCATAATATCTAGCATGTTATGAAATATTTAGTAAAACACATTCTCTTTTAATGCATTATGAAGTTGTCTTTCCTTCCAAGGGCATTCAGTTTCAATGTGGACTGACTTTGAATTCCCTGAGTGGTTATCAAAGTACAGTGATGATGGAACAGACTAGAAAAGCACTGGTTTATTTTTATCTGGTATGGCTATAATATTTACATTTATACAATCAATAAAGTAACAATTGAGAAAATATTATAAATTATTTCCAAGTATGTGTTCAAATAACTACGTTTTTCAAATAAAAGTTATGTGTTCAAATAAAAATTATTAAAAAAATTTAATTTTGGTCATGGATCTTTAAATAGTCTTTTAGATTCAAGACTGAGGTAACTGGTAGGTCTAAAATGTGGGGGGCTCCACCTGCAGAGCGACTCCATGCACCACAGATGAGAATAAGTCTACCAAGACATGATCTGCTTGGGGAGGAAAGGTGGCCAATCTCTCAAAGAAGGACCTTGAGCCTGTTCCTCAATGGGCTTTTATTGGGTTCAACTTGCACAGGAATACAGGTAAAGCTCATCAATCCTTGTCAGGCAGTAATGATCAAACAATAGATAATATACAAAGAACTACAAGGGCTTATTCTGAGTCAGGGTCTGTTAGCTAAAGGGCTACAAAACTTTGGGAAACAAACTCATTTCCTGCTCGGATTCTTATCATTTAGTTGAGAGCATTCTTAGCAAAGCAGGTTTCATAGGATTTTATGCATTCTTTCTGGGGTCTGCTCACCCTAGGGAACCACATGTTCCTGCCCAGGGCTGCACCACCCTCCAGCATTGTTTCAGGCTTAAGTCAGGCAGGGGAAAGAAGGCAGCCAAGAGATTAGGAGACTTCTCGCAGACAGAATGAGGACTCAGGCTATGTCAAAGCCAAGGGGCAAAGGTCCATCACCCCCTTTTTATATAGCTCCCCAAGTCCCTCCCTGGTGGCCCCATTGTGACCATGCCTGTCTTATGTTGCCCCTCCCTTGAGGAATCTTACCAGTCATTGGCTAACCAGTCATCTGCCTGGGGGGCCAAGCAGGGTGAAGTAAAGGGGGCAGAAGCAGTGCTGTAGCCAGGAAGGTAAGCTTTGTCTCCTTAGTGGCTTATGGTCACAAGATCTTTTTACTCAGCCTTAGCCATGGGGAGTTACAGCTTCCGAAACCAGGCAGGGTGCTTCCCAACACTAAAACATATTATTCTTAGAGGTGGGAAGGGTGAATGTATAATCAAAATCAAAACATAGTTGTATTGTCTAGAGTCCTATGACTCCATGACATATTGAATGTGGGGCTTAGGACTCCTCAGCATATAACCAGATTCAGGTACAATCACTTATTTAATGTACTATGCAAAATACCATTTCAGTATGAAACTACTTATCTTGTGCATTACTATCCTAAAATTCCAGAAAATACTGTTCTGCAGATGAAAATAATGTTTTATCCTGTAGTATTGCTACCTACTAAAGAAATTATAGGATGATGAAACAAATTATAAAAATGTAAGACAATACTAATCAGTCTCAATGTTCTTTCACTATATCTGTGTCAGAAAAAATAATAATATTTTGATTATTCTTTTTGGTTAACTTACCTCAGAACTAATATTTTTATTGGTATCCTCATGAGAGCTACAATTTGAACCATTAATCACATCCTTCCAAGTTTTGGGTTGGCTTAACTCTTGCTGGGAATTTGGATCTCTCATCATAGAGGTCTCTGAATTATTAAGGAAGTATAGAAGATTTCACCAAAATATCTTTTCAATTTAAATTGGAATATGATTGTTACAAAAGAAAACTTCTGACACTGGAATCCATTTAAGCAAAGGGTATACATACTCTCTATGGCTCTCAAATCTCACATATTTATCTTCCCATTTCCCACATCTGCCTCTGTCACCTCCACTTCCCATCCTCCACCACCTCTCCCTCAGCACTCACACCCATATGTTTACTCACAAGACAACATGGGTAGTTCAAACCCACCTTGCTATATCATTCAGTAGATTTTAATGATTTCAGGAAGGGTAATCAGGAAGCAGAGCCTCACTCACCACATAGGTTGATTTTATTATTCTTTATAATAGTCACAATAATAATCAGCAATTATTAATACCCTATGTATCCTCTTGGTATATGGAAATATTTGTCTCAGGTTAACTGTATTGTTTAAATGCTATTCTTATTTACTAGGTGACTTTTCATGTTAGTTGTTTCAAAGTGAAATATTATCTTACTTAGACACAAAAATTTTCTTTGTTGAAAGTTTGTGAATACTGCCTTTGGGGGTGTGGGAAGTAGGAAAGCATGAGAGCAAGTAGGTACACATTGTATATAAACTATCTTTTTAATGTAGTTTTGTGGACAAAAATTAATCTGCAAAGCAGAAAAATACAACGATGCTATAACATTTCTTTTAAATTCAAATACTCTTCTAGAGATGGCATTTATAGTTGGGAATATGAAAATGGATTCCGTCCTCATTTTGTAATACAAAATGAAAATTTTTTGTTTCTACAACATTCCTCAAAATCAACAAAATTAGGATGTCTTACCTACTATGTTTCCATCTCTCATTTTTTCACTTATTGATTCCTTCCGCATCAATTTTCTTCCAAGTTTAAAGCCAGAGGATAGAAAGCATTTTGTAAACAACTGCAAAAATACACATTTTTCTTTCTAGTTTTTGTACAAACAAAACAATTCAATAAAATATAAGCACATATGCTAAAAAGTCAAAATTATAAGTCAGGCACACATATCTACCAAATTAATTCAAAATAAGGGGGTATTTTTCACAAGTTTAAATTCTTGAATATATGAGTATAAATATGCATTTATTTATTTATAACTAAACACCGTACACATGTAAAAGTATGGAAACTATTACCATTTTCAGTTCATTATGAGTCAGATCCTGGGTAGCAGTTGATAGAAGTGTATCCACTCCTCCCTTCTTTTTCCACATCATCAATCTTTGGGTTGGCGGTGCAAGTTCCAAAACCATGAGAGTGTCAGCAAAGGAAGTAAGTTGTTTATGCATAATTTTGCTACTGATCTCCTTGACTGGATCTATGAGCAATTTCCTCTTTTTGCTTTTCCTCTTCCAAGCAATGTCTAAATATAAGAAATAGGCACAAATGTGATTGGTTGTACAACTTTGTAAATGGTATTCTAGGCACTGCATATCAAAGAAATATGGACCATAATTCAACCTACAGAGTTGCACAGAGAAGAAAATCCCCTTCTCTCTACTGAAAATTATGGCTTACAAAGTTTTTGCACAACTAGAGTGTCTGAGAAGCCAAGACTTCACACATTTTGTAAGAAGTTGCTTAAAGTTTCTGAGGAGGGACTCTGCTGACCTACATGGCGGACAACTGAGGAAGTGGGGAACAGAGGGTATGTTGATAGGAAACTCACTCAATTCTGACGTTCCTTATAATATCTATATACCAGAATAACTTCTTGAAACAATAATTTGTATTTGTCCAGTGAATTTTTCCCTCCCTCACCTGAAATTCATACACAAAGTTCAAGTGGTAGCCCATGGGATTTCATGCCTATAGGTAATCTTACTAGGTAGAAAGCAGAAGTCATTTTTTTCCTTAATAAAGATGCAAAAGGGGAGAAAGGATTAAATTTCCAAGAATGGGTGAAAATCTGAGATCAGACGGAGCCACAAGGAACAGGCACCAGCTTGCTGATGTGCCTCAGTAAAATCCTGGGAACGTAAGATCCCAGAAGGGCTGGCTGTGTGATGACTCCAGAGGCTATGCAGGCTGGGACAGTGGGCACCACAAACTGGTATGGCTGATGACCAGAGGTCCCCTTCCCCTTGCCACAAACTTCCCCCAGATTTTGACATCACATGGCTTAGGGCAGGATAATGGAGCTATGCAGGCTGAAATTCTTGCCAGCCCAGTGGGATGGAGGCTCAAGGTTGAATTTGGTAGAGAAAAAAAAAGAATGCTTTATTCCTTGCATGCCTGAGTTTATAAACTAAAATCCCTGTCAATTACACTACTTAAAACTAGTGCATTCTATGAAAGTCTAGTTATATATTAAATTCATATTTATTGTTTATTCCTAAAAACATGCATGAAGTTAAATGTTAGAAGAGATAGTGTCTCTCTTCTGAATCTTTTATTCTGCCTTATTTTATATTCATTTACATGTTTATTTCCTGATCAGATTGTGAGAGTTTTTTTTAACTGAGTCTATGGAGGTGACATTGGTTAACAAAACCAGACAGGTTTCAAGGGTACAACTAAACAAAACATCATCTGCACACTGCATCATGCACCCATTGACCAGCGTAAAGTCTGTTTCTGTTCCCATTTATCCCCACTTTGCCCTCATCCACCTCCCTGCCCCCCTTTCCCTCTGGTTATCACCATACTGCCCTTGTCTGTGTGTGTGTGTATGTGTATATATATTAGCATATATTAATATATATGCTATAGCATATATATTAATATATAGGGTCCAGCACAAATAATGCCCCTTTTATTACATAAAATCTTTTATTACAAAATCACAAGTATGTAATTCTGTAACAACAGTATCACACTTGAGCACACCATATGACATTTTAGGTAAAATGTTCAAATTGCTGCCCATCTCATGCGAGATATTCATGTACCCTACCAACCACGCTCAATGGCATTACTTCTGCTGGACTCTGTATATTTTATATATATATATATATATATATATATATATAGTTTCTTAAAAGCAGGAACTATGTCTTCTTCATTGGTGCTCAATACAGAGTAATGGCTCAATAACTTCTGAACTCAGTTTAAAAATTTTCAGTTTCCCAAACTGGAAATATGTTTTGACCAGAACTGAACAGAATGAAAAGACCACCTCAAATTTCCTTAACACTCTTCCCTTATTGTATTACAAATGCTATTACTGGATTGACTACCTTTTATAGTATTTCATAGATTATTCAAACATCTAATAGTAAGTAAGATAGTAGGTGTCAAAAATAAAAATAAAAACATGAATGACTCTTACCTGAAGCATCAATTGGGTCAAGGGTAAATCCTTCCTCTTCGTTTGATAATGTGGTTTCATACATTTTTTCATTTTCCAGTAGATGTCTACATTCTGGATGATCTGGTTCTACTCATCAACATCACCATAACAATTATAAAAATAATAACCAGAGGACTCTATGATCATTTAAGTGAAGGATAAACTAGTTGAAGATTTATATTGCTAAGTAGAGCCACATATGAATTCTTAGAATGATGTATTTAATAAAGTTGGGGAGAATCAGCCATCACATGGTCTGGGACCCACAGTGTCCAGGTGAGTCAAATATCATTACCCTCTTTTGCACATTAAAAGGACTCAGATATGACTGTGACTATAGTCACAAAGTGAAAACATGGTACCAACCATAATACATGACTGGCTTAGATTTGATTATATGTCTGCTAAAAATTTTGTATTCTGTTAAATCACTTAATTATTAGTTGACCCAATTTTAATTGCATATCTCTTTTCACATTTTAAATTTTCACTATTGTGTTAGAGAGCAAATGTAACATCAAAATGAGGCCAATCATACATTTAATTCTTTAAAAAATCGGACTAAAAGAACTCAAATCATTTGAGGTAACTTACATAAATTTCAAGTAGAAAATATGCCCCCCATTTACAATCTCTCTCCAAATATATATAGGTTATCAAACCATACTAGTATGGCATTATTATAATTAATAACCATTTTATATCAGACATTAATAATGTTTTTACCATGTAACATGTTATTTTAATGATTCAAAAGCACAATATTTTGGCAGAGTATTTAAACATGCTCTCATATGAAATAAACCCAGTACTGGTTAAATAACCATTGTTGTATTTTTCTTAGAACCCAGTTTCTTATTCTACATAGTCTTGAGTCAGACTGAGTTGGAGGGACATTTTTTATTTATCTTTTGATATACTATATGCTACATAGACTCAAAAGACCTGAGGCTCAATTTGAATATTACCAACTGTTCACTTTTTACACAAAGGAAAATTTCAACATACCCACGATATTATCAAGAGGCTCAGGAGGCAGGGAAATTTCTCTGTTCAAATGCATGTCTTCTAATAGGACATTCTCATCATCTTGCAACAGATTGTCTTGAAAAACACAACAAATACTCTTGTGATACAGAATTGAACCTATCATCTGCTCACTAAACATTGATTGATATTATCTTATGTAAGAAATTGTGAAAGGATACAAAAATGAATGAACCCTACTTAATTAGATTTGGTTGGATAGACTATCACATTTCATGCAGGATGACATAATTTTATATACTTAATTTTCTTTCCTTTATTAAAATCTATTTTTATATGTTTAATTTCAGAAAACATTTACTCTAAACTAATACCAAGATAGCAGCCTTGTTACAAAATCACGCTCAGTTTCATATCAAGAAGTGAAAGTGCTCACACCCCTTTGGTAGAGGTGTGAGGTCGAGCCACTGTGTTTTCGTATTTCCAAAATCCCAGAAGTTTGCCATGACCAGCTTTTTAAAAATAAGTGACTGGTTTGAGAGGGAGAGGAAGGCGGTGAGGAGAGAGACACATTGATTTTGTTGTTCCACTTATCTACTCACTCATTGGTCGAGTCTTGCATGTGCCCTGACCAGGGATAGAACCCACAACTTTGGTGTATCAGGACACTGCTCTAACCAACTGAACTACCTGGCCAGGGCAAGCAGCCTTTTAATGTAAACTAGAAAATTTAAAAAAGATGTGATGTGTAGCAGTCAATATCTTTAAAATACGTGCATTTGGATTTCTTAGCTTTTGCCTATACTACTCTGATTAATATAAATATAAAATGAAAAATATAAAATGTTGGACAGATCCTTTATAATAGCTCTCCTATAATTTCTGTTAAAGAAAACAATTTTGGGGGTATATAATCTAGTATATTTTGTGAGGAATATACTAACCTCACTATTTCCCTTCTAAATTTTAGAAATTTTAAAAAATAAAAACAATCAGTATTTCACAATGTTTACAAAAATGCGTTTAAACAGATGGCTATTTACGTAGACCTAGCTTAAATGTTTAAATATACTAAACACTGAAAACTTGGGTAAGCAATGTGTTGATTTATGGTAGATGCACACCTGATTGTTTTAGTTTGATCTAACATCTTACTAATACACTATAGTAAGTTCATAGAAATAAATACCCAATTTCTATAGAACCAGACAGCATACCAATCATTTCTCCTGTAGCTCCTTCATCACCAAATCCATCCCCACTGTCATAGAGCATAGATTTTTCTCCATTGAGGCTTCCAGAACTATATTCAATTACAGCACCACTGGAATTCAGCAATATGTTGTCATCAAAGAAGCTATGGCTTCTGAGAATTTCAGGTTCCTCCCCTAAATAAATATATATATCATTAATACTGAGTTAGAAAAACACAGAATTTTAGGGTTAGAAGGAAATTCAGTTATCATCTTATATAGCACCCCCCTCCGTTTTACAGATAAGGAAAATGAGAGCTAAAAAACTGATTTGAATTATTCAACTAAAGTCACTCAGTTAATCAGTGGATACTAAATTTCTAGTCTAACACTTTTTCTAATACAATAAGAAAAAAAAAGCCAAAACATCAGGATAGAGTTTCTAGTTATGATACAGTTTAATAATTTCCCAGGTTATTACTGACAGTGGAACGATTCTTCTACTTTAGGTAGGTCATATTCTACTTGAACAAGTATTAGTTCATATTATTTCAAGGATAATTGCTTGTGTTGTTTATCCATAACAGAGCTTTGGAAAATAAGGCACATATCTGCCTTCTTAGGAATGGAAATGTGGGTAAAATATTAAAGAATGGGCTTACAACATTAGTTCAATAAATATTCATTGAATGACTGGGTATTAGGCAATATGCTAGGGACTGGAGATACAGCCATTAAAAAGACAAATACTAGTCAACTAACATTAAGTGCGTGCTTACTCTGTGCGTTATATTATGCAATAGAAATACTATTACAATCCTCATTGTACAAACAAGCAAACACAATCACAGAAAAGTTTTGTAATGTGCACACAGTCAAACTCTAATAAATGGGAAAGTCAGGATCTGAACCAGCAGAGGCATCAGTGCTAGAATGGTTAACTGATAAAATAGTTTGCCAAATGGAGATTTATGACAGAAAACTCCTAAGATTCTCACAGTGGCAGATAAAATAAACTCCCTATTTCAAACTGACTTGCTTCAAGATTAGCTACGAACACATTCTTTCCCTCCCTTGGGTTTGAATCTCTAGGCCCAGGAGTCTGAAACCCCAGAGGGTCAGAGTTTGGTCTTTCCTGCCCACCCTCTAACAGCCCATGTAAGTACAATTCAGTAAAGAAAATAATGAAGTATCACTCGTATTGAAAGTTCTTCTACAGGGACACATCTTCTAGAAAGTAAGAGGTTAAAAAGGCAGCCTTCACTGGCCTGGACTAGACATTTGCTCAAAAGAAAAGACTGGCTTTTCAAAAAGAACTAAAAATATGTCTACTTGTTTCAGGTACAGCTCGATAGCTCCCAAAAGAAAAAGTCTTGTCAATAAGATAACATTTATGAAGAGACACTATTCTTACCAGTGAGCATCCCAAGAACCTGAGATTATACAAAATGATTAATGAAATAATCATTGTCTTCAATTTTATATTGATATCCAGAATAGGATGGGTTCATATTAAACAGTTCTTGAAGGACATTAGGTTTGATTTAGTTTTTGAAGAGAAAAATTACTTACTGGTAGAAAAGATTAAAGGAGGGTATAATGAAAATAACCCTGTGATGTTGCTAGTAGTATTCCCATACAGGGGAGTAAAGCAGTAAGGAATAGGGCAGTAAGGCTCAGAGAAGTCAGGTAATTAACCCAGGATCACACAGCAAGTAAACAGAGAAAGCCCAGATTCAAACCCAGGTCTGTCAGTCTACAAAGAACTTGTTCTTCTCACATACACTAGAAAAAGGCAATGCTAAAATTGTTGGAGGGTTACATTTACACATCAAAAGATTCATTCTAAAGATATTTCTACTGGCATAGAAACAGCTATTTCTATTGGCATTATTTCAATATAAAAATGCAAATATAACTGGTTATGATATAATTTTGATTTCCCAAATATTCTCACCAAAGCTCACAGCTTGGAAAAGTAGATCATTGTGACAATAGTCTTTAAGCGTGATTTCTTCTGGTTTGCTTTGGTTCTGAGCAAATTTTTCTAAAACATTAATAGCACTATGGAGAAATATAGGATTGAGGAAAACAGGTGAACACAACATATTTTGTAGTATACTGCAAAACAACAACAAAAACTCCTAAAGCAAAAAAAACCCATGTTTTATTATAAAAATAAAGGAGATTTTTATTTTCTCAACAGTATTATTTATAAGTTCTCGTTTCTTCTACATGCATATAATCTCCAGGTTGCCAAATCCAATGGTCAGCTCTCAGTCCTCTTATTTACCCCAACCAATAGCGTTTGAAATAGATGTTAACTTCCTTCCTTATGGAATACTTTCTACTTTTGGCCTCTGGAACACCCCTTTGTCTTGATTTTCTTTCTACCTCATTGGCTGCTCCCTTCCCATCTCCTTTATTAGTCCTTTCTCATCTCCCAGACTATTAACTACTAGGAATGACCCAATAACACTCAGTCCTGAGGTCTCAATCACATTCTCTCCCTGACTCCCTCTCTCCCTTTTCAGTCTACGCTTGCTCCCTTGGGGATCTCCTATGATTCACGGCTGGAGTTCCATCTGTCTCACAAATCCCAAATTTATATATCCCATCCAGACCTCTTTCCTGGATCTTATACCCAGGTATTCAACTACCTACATACTCCCCTCAGATGTATCACCACAGAACTTATTCCTTCACCCTGCCCCTCTTAAACCGGCCAATCCGTAGTTACCCTGATATCATTAAGTGGTGACTCCATTCTTATGCCAAAAACCCTCTAGTCATCCTTCACTTTTCTCTTTCTCTTAAAGTCATATCCAGTCAGCAAATTCTGTTGGCTCTGACTTCAAAAAAGACTCATGATTTGACTGTTACCATTTTAATACAATGAAGATTGAGAACCGATGGCATATACTGTCCTATCTCACCTGGACTTCTTACTGCAATAATCTTCTCACAGGCTCCCTGCTTCCTCTTTTCCCCTTACAGTATAGTAAGTAGCCAAAGGGAGCACATTGACAGCAAGTCAAATTCATCGTGTCACTCTCCAATCCAAACCCTCCTGTGCTCCCCAGTAAAATAAAGTCCTCACTGTAGCCTACAACGCCCTACATCTGCATTCCTGGCTGCCTCTCCGACCTCATTGCTTACCACTCAGACCCTCATTCGCTCCCCTTCAGCCTCCTTGCCTCCTTGCTGTTCCTGGAAAATGTCCAGTGTACTCTGCCTCAGCTCCTTTCGCTTGCTCTACATGAATCCCTCTTCCTCACATTATTGAAAGATTTGTTCCTCTCCCTCCTTCAGGTTTCTGTTCTGACCTTATCAGAAAAACCTTGCTTGACTATTCAATTATTTATTTTCTTTTATATTCTATTTCTCTTCGTAATGACGATCACCTTCTGTCATAAAGTATAGTTAATTATTTGGTTATTGTCTGTCTACTCCAATTAAATGTTAGATTCATGCCATGAGGAGCTGTGTTTTATTCACTGCTATCTCCTTAATACCTAGAACAGTGCCTGGCATATGGAAGGCACTCAACAAATACTGACCGCATTTACCAAACATAATGATATATTTTGGTGTGCTTTGAAATTTCACACTAAATTTAAGTCTCTGTCAATGGCATGTTCATTTCAGTTGTTAACTACACTGCATTTGCATTCATGAAATCTGAAGATGAAAACAATACAGTATCAAGAAAGAAACTGAAGGAAAATAAATAAAACAATTTACTTCACATTCTGGATTTCAAAATCATGAAATTCTTCTGGCAGAGTGATAGCAGTGTAAGTTGCTTCAAAATTCTCTTTTGGAAGGTCAACTAGTCCTGAAAAGAATAAAGAAAAAATCACATTTAATAAGCAATGGTGCTATGTAAAATAAGAAATTCCCAAATAAATCTCTTTTATTTAAGTGAGACTTTCTCTCACTGGACTACTGCTTAGTCTCCTGAGTAGATTCCCTGTATCCACTCCTGCCCCTCTTCAGTCCATTCCTGACACAGCAGCCAGCGTGATATTTTAAATACGAAATCAGATCAGATCACTCCCATGCTTAAAATGATTCAGTGACTTCCCCAGTGAGTTTAAATAGAATCCCAATTTCTAATCGGGGCCTCTGCGGCCCTACAAACCTATCAGCATCATCTAAGGACACTCTTTTCCTCACACACTCTACTCCAACCATACTGGTCTTTTTGTTCCCTGAACAAGTTAAGCACTTTTTTACCTCAAGACCTTTGCTCTCGCAGTTCCCTCTGCCCAGAATGCTATTCCCTCAGGATATTTCTCATTCTCCAAGTTTGAGCTAAATTCCATGCTCTCAGAAAGGTTTCTCCCCCCGACCCCTGGCTGGACTAACTAAAATAAAGTTTGCTGTTATTTTCTGTTGTAGCATTCTTTTTATATTTCTTCACAGCATAATAACAATCTATAATTACTCTAATACTTAAAAGAACTTCTTCCTTATCTGAGTTTCTCACCAGATCACAAAGGACCTTATTTATCTTGTTTGTCCTTGTATCCCAGAGCCTAGCACAGTGTTTCACATAAAGTATGAGGTCAATAAACATTTGTGAAATAGATAAATGAAATGATGAACAAATGAACCATATTTGACATTATTGTAAATTTACATAGAGATTATACAAATATTTTAAATAAAGAGAAACCCTGTCAATCCTGATTCAACAAATATTAATTGAGGGAATAGTATGTGCAATGCACTGAGAAAAGTACTGTAAGAAATTCAGAAAATAAATGCCAACATATTGCCTCCAAGGAGCTTATAGACCAGTGTGAGAGGCTAGCCTATACCTAAATAACCATAATACAAGATGGAAAATGATGAATGTCTTAAAGTTAAATTTAAATTTAAAGGCATTATATTTATATTATAGGTAAATCTCTAGCACTTTGGGATGTCTAGAGTTTTTTTATATTTCATTACTAGCATGCTACTTAAGGAGTCTTGAGAATTCTGAAAACAATGACAATTACTGACATCTAGGTTTTGTCAGTCACATGGTTCCAATTTATCTCAAAAGGCAAGAACAGATATTGCAAACAACATAATACATTAAAACTGAATATCGGAGTTTGCTGCACAAGTGTGGTAGCTTTAAGTAAATTTCATAGGTAAATGTGCAGAAACATTACAAGTTTTTGAAAGCATAATCTTTCCCTGTAAACACAGGAAAAAGAGAAGGAAAGAACTTAACTTGGATTCAGTCAAAAGAAAGATTACTTTCACTCTACTCACCCTGGAATTATAGAGGGTTGTCAATTAAAAAAGCCCACCCAAAATAAAATGCGAAAGGGAACCAAGACAAGTGAGACAAATCAATATGCACATATACCTGGGCGGAATGTCATCTTCATTTTAAGCAATGCTTCACTGCAATCTGCCAAAAGGTATTTTGCCTTCCTATTATAGATTCGAACAACTCCCAAAAGAAGGTGTCCTGAAGTTCGAAGTGCAATTTTCACCTTTCAATAATTTTTAAAGTATTAGAATATTAAAAATTAGATTCATAAACCCTGTTCTTTGAAAATTACAAAGTCATAAGAATTTCTTCTCTGTAAAAAGCAGATATTCTGTATTCTTATTTAAAGTGAATCACTTAACTTTTACCTCACCTTGTAAAATACTGGGTTGGCCAAGAAGTTCGTTTACTTTTTCCATATGATGGCTCTCATAGTATTTAGTTGTTTAGTGTCTAGTTGTTTAGTATTTAGTTTGAACTTCATTCAAAACAATTTTGTTAGATTGTATTGTGACAGCTATCATATCAGCATGCACTTAAAAATGTATCAAAATTGGTGAATTTTTGTGCAGCCATTTTAATATTGAAGATGGAAGAAAATACAGAACATTTATGGTGTATCCTGCTTTATTATTTCAAGAAAGGTAAAAACCCAACTGAAACAAAAAAAGATCTGTGCAGTGTGTGGAGAAGGTGCTGTGACTGATCAAATGTGTCAAAAGTGGTTTGTGAGGTTTCTTGGTACTATTGACATTTTGGCCAAATAATTCTTTGCTGTGGGGCTGTCTTATGCATTGGAAGATGTTTAGCAGCACCTCTGGCCTCTACCCACTAGAAGCCAATAATGGGAGATAAGCCAACATACTCAAAATATCCAAGTCAATAAAGTTATTGGTGAAAATGAAAAGTGTGTCTTTTATTTTATGGAAAAAAACTAAATGGACTTTTTGGCCAACCCAATAGTTATTTTCTTCAATGAAGATAATTTAATTTGATATTTAAGTGGCGTGTACTATTACTGGCTTTATGGGAAGAATAAAAGTCTCAAGTCAAGCAGTGTTGGGTTCAAGCCTTGGCTTAGTTGCTGAGGCTGGGTTGTTTAACGTTCCTGAACGTTGATTTATTAATAATGGCTATAATTTATTATTTTCTTATTCTGTGACAGGCATTGTCCTAAGGGCTTTTGAGTCATTAATTTATTTAATTTTGACAACAACATCTATTTACAGAAGAAAAAACTGAGACTCAGATGTGGTAAGTATTATGCCCAGACTAATACAGGTATTAAGTGATGGAACAGGAATTCAATTTAAACTTGACAAACTCAGAAGTTCATACTCTTAACTGCCACACTTCATGGAGGCAAAAGAAGCCCACCACACAGGACTGTTGTGTAGATTAAAAAGACTAATGAACATAAAGTCCAGTCTTATGCCCTACAAATGATTGGTTTCAATTATAATTCATCCTTCTTTCAAGCAGAAAAATACTTAACTTATAAAATGTTAAAAGAATATTTTAAGGTAAATTCTAATAGTTTGTTATATTTTTATAATGAATATAACACTTTATTATGAAGTGTTTTCATATAGATTTTCAGTTATACACCATCCTCCTTTTTTTTCTACTCTCCCTCTTTATTCACTCATTATTCTTCTAATAAATACTTATTGGATACTACTATGTATATAGTTATTTTCAGGGAATAACAAAGGATTACAAAATATGTATAAAACATGGTCTTTATCCTTTAGGGTTCACTCTATTTATGACAAACATAAAACAGTTAATTATTAACAGAAACCAATATATGTATATATTCAGATAGTCAATTCTATAGAAGCTAAAAGAGTGAAGACCATTTGAGAAGTAAAACATCCTTGGAAATGTATTTCATGATACAATGTATTTTAATTCCTTTCCTTTCCATAAGTCACAGCAAATACATACTACAATTTAATCAACAGCATACCTTAGGTGAAATAATTTTTTCAATGGTTAACTCTAGATTACATTCAGATACATGGGCCTTCGTGAGTTTCTTCTCCCAGTGAGCTGCAAGCCAGATTTTGGCCAACGGCCCTCTCTTACTCATAAGCACTTGTGTGTAGAACATATTGCCTGTATTCCTCAGCTGTATTTAATGAACTAAAGAGAACATTAAAAGATATTTAAAATTTGATTACAAAAACCATTTAGTGCTAATTTTCAGCAAGCAAAAATACTGTTCATTAATTCTATAAAATAACACTCAGATTATCTTCTAGTTCAATGCATGATTCAATTAAAATTATTTCTTGTAAAGAAGGAACCATTAGTTAAAATACAAAATAATAACTAGTTACAGAGCTCTATTAGATTGTGACTCACACCTGGTTTAAATGTATACTAATCACTGATCACTTTTTACATTTTACTTATTTTATCCTATAAGGAGTGTGAGTTCTCTTATTAATATGGTCAACTAAATAGAGGAGAAAGCTTGGGAAAAAAATAGGAGATGGAAACGGGGGGGGGGGGACAATGAATTGGAAAAGGTAGACCAAACTAAGAGAACCCAGGTCTCCTTTTTATCCCTAAAACTTAAGAATTTGAGAAGTGTTGGATCATTGATTTATATCCAGGAGTTGAATTTCTTTGTTCTCTTTAAGATACTCTGGTTTATTCAATAATATATTATTTTTTGAAGTTAAAACAAGAAACTATAAGAAAAGAATAAGAAGGCAAGAAAGGAAACAAGAATCAAATTAAAATGTTTTGACATAAGAATGGTAAAAGTAAACCACTTGAAACAAAGACAAAGAATTTATGCATATTTCTACAAATGGTACTATTGTCAATAACATTATAAGGTCCCATTATTAAGGGATGTTATAATACTTTGGCTGACTTCTAGAGGAGAATCAAACGAATTTATTTCTCACAGATGTGATCTTAAGCAGCCACCATAAAAGCTTCTTTTTGTTTCTTAAGTTCTGAGAAGAGAGCAAATTAAGCCAAAAGGAACACAAAAACAGTATCAGTCACAGAATTAAAAATTTAGTTGAGCTTCGATCAATGCCCATTTCCACACCAAGAATCAAATCACTGGGCCCCAAAGAAAGGTCAGGCAACCACCAAACCAGATTTCCCAGTGGGGCAGCTAGAGATTTTAATGTTTATGGTCTGTGTCTGCCTTGTTCCACTTTCCTTCTTCCTAGTCTGTGTGCTTGGTATCTTGGAATAAATTCCAGTTCATCTTTCATAATTGCTCCCAGTTGTATGCTTATTAATGTATTTTAAGAAAAAGAAAAGAAAACAACCTTGTGATTTAATATTCCTGAGACATCGATTTTTCTTGAGCACCTCCCTTCCGTACAACAACCCCCGCCCCCCACTTCCATAAACCCCCAAACGTCCCGAAGGGGACGTCGAGATGAATTTGCTCGGTGCAAAGCAAAGCTGACGCCATCGCGTGGACCTAGGAGCCAGGGAACCGGCTAGCTCCAGCCGAGCCCCAGGGAAGGAGGGGAGCGCGGGGTGCGAGGGGGGCCGGGACACTCGCGGGAGAGCCAGGAGAAGGAGCTTCTTCGCGGGGGGTGGGGGGCACGCGGGGGGCCGGGGCGAGGGGCGAGGAAAAGGAAGATCCCAGGGAGCGGGCATCCAGGGCTGGGAGAAGACGGCGAGCGCCCAGGGCAGGGACGCCTAGAGCTCCTCCCACAGACGCCTCCTGGAGTTCAAGGCCGGGTGCTCCCAGAGCGGCAACCGCTAGCGCCCTTCCACCCCCCCAACCCCACTTTCGTGTAGGAGGGAGAATCCGGCCGCGCCTCCAGCCCAAGGAGTTTCTCCCTCAGGCCGGGGGCCACCAGGCTCGGGCCAGTGAGGAGACGGGCAGGGCGCGTGCGGGAGTACTGGGTGCTGCGGACTCCATCACTCAGCGGCTTTCAGCCTCCAGGTCCCGCCCGGCCCCTCCGGCCCCTCCGGCTGAGCCCTACTTTTAGCGCAGGATCTGAGGAGAAGTGCGCTGGTGTCCGGGCTATGAGGAGCACTAGCCGTGTCAGCGCGTCAGATCTGAAGTGCTTCGCTCCCACAGGGGCGGGGCTTCAGCTAGTGGGGGGCGGGGCAGACAAGGACGGGGAGGGACAAGTAGGCGGAGTGGCCGAGAATGGGCGGGGCGAAGGCGGGAGTGGGGGCGGGGCAAGGGCAGCCGCAGGGCTAGAGGCGGGGCTTCAGGGGATGGGGCGGGTCCTCAAGGGTTGGGTGGGGCTAAGGGTGGGGCAGTGGGCAAAGGACCTTGGGCTTCACAGGTGCGGGGGTGGGGGATGACAGTGGTGCGGCCCGGACCCTACAGAACAATTGTGAAAGGTGGGAAGGTCTGACCCCTCTCTGTTATTACTGTTGTAATTAAAAAGATTATTCACATTGATACACCCTCTGGGGAGAGAAAATATATTTCTGCTTGGAATATCACAGCTTTCAACAGCCAAAGCCAATCGCTAAAATGTAAGAAAAATCATACTAGAGCTTGAGGATCCTAGGTTGGCTTCCTCCCTTGAGCTTCATGGTAAATACTAATAAATCTTGGAACAGCAGTGGCATCTAATGCGTAGGTTATTGATAAGGTCTCAGGCTCCTTGCTGATACGTTGTCTCATTCACTATTCACATACTCTCACAAGGTAGTGCCACTTTTGCAATGAGGACATGGCGCAGAGAGGAGAAGCAACCTGAGCAGGGTCACACAGCTGGGAATGGTAGCAACAGGACTCGGACTCAGGGCTGGCTCCCATTTTCCACTTCCCCACATCAGGGAACAGTGTCCCAGCAACCACTGAAGCAGGTATCTGAAAGACAGCCTTGATGCCACCCTTGCCTCTACCTTAATGCCAATCCATCCGCAAGCCCATCACTCCACCTTAAAATATGACTTTATTCACTTCCTGCTATCTACTCACTCAACCCTTGTCTAAGCCACTGCTCTCCTGAAAAAGCTCCAACAGCTCCCTCAGCAGTCTCCTCTCACGTCACTTGCCTCCCTTAAGCCCATTGTCCACACTGAAGCCAGAGGGGTCTCTGAAAAACATAAATCAAATCACATTACCCC
This sequence comes from Anoura caudifer, assembly GCA_004027475.1. Classification (NCBI taxonomy): domain Eukaryota; kingdom Metazoa; phylum Chordata; class Mammalia; order Chiroptera; family Phyllostomidae; genus Anoura; species Anoura caudifer. Next base: position 357,768 of record PVKU01000746.1, on the reverse strand, counting down.
CTGACATCCCCCTTTAAAGCCCTTGCAGTTTTCCTGTTGCTCTCAGAATAAAACCCAAACTCCCTTCTAACACTACTTGTGGTCCACCCCATACTTACTATTCTAGCTTCATTTCAGATGGGTGAATTTCCCTCAACAACAATGAACCTTCAGTTTCAGGGCCCTTGCTTGTGTCAGCCCCTCCAAGACCCTGGAGGAAACATAGTTTGTGTTCACTTGGGCATATATTTTTGTAAATGTGGCAGAAGTAAGATATTTAACTGTAATCCTTTAAGATCAATATCTCTTTCTACTCCAACTCTCCCTCTATCCGGCTATGCTGGTGGTGTCAAGGGAAGACCTAAGGATACAGGCAGGACATAGCTGAGTTAGGAATACATTTCATTTAGGTTCAGAGGTATTTTGGACTGAATGTGTCCCCCCCAAAAACTCAGAGGTTGAAATCCTAAACCCCCCCCCCGCCATGTGATGGAATCAGAAGGTGGCCTTTGCGAGGTGATTAGGTCATCAGAGTGGAGCCCTCATGAATGGGATTAGTGCCCTTATAAAAGAGACCCCTGAGAGCTCCCTTGCCATTTCTATCCCGTGAGGACACAGCAGGAAAGAGCCATCTGTGAACCAGAAAGCAGGTCCTCACCAGACACTGAATATGCCAGCACCTTGATCTTGGATTTCCCAGACTCATAACCGTGAGAAAGAAATGTTTGTTGTTCAAGCCACTCAGTCTATGGTAGTTTGCTGTAGCAGCCTGAAAGACTAAGACAAGAGGGATCCATTCATATGGTTCAGTTACTTCCAACTGTTGTAATGTCATCGCTGTCCCTCTCGGTGTAGGAATTACTGCCCACAGTGCATCACACCCTGCATTGTGACATGAAGGTGCAGGGCCATACTTTGTAGTAGTGCCTAGCATCAGGAGTATGCACATAGTGGAAACAAGATTTGAAATATGCAGAGCCAGAAGCTAGTCAATGGAAAATTCTCCCAGTCATCAAACATCTTAAACAATAAGCAGAGAATGTGTTTCTCAGTAAATCTTAGTTAAAGCAGAAGTTCTTTCCTATCAGAAATATATTTGGCAGAACAGCATATACAATTAAGTGTGCCCTGCACGCTTTTTTCTTCCTTTGTAGTAGTAATTGCACAAACTAGAGAAATCAAAGTCCTGTGTTTGTAGGCCATGTGGGAAATACATGACCGTACTATAAACAGCGAGTGGGAAGTTACATTTTGTGATCTCATTCTATTGGGTCATTCTTACTTGCCATTTCTGCCCTAGTGATATCTGGTGCTTACAGATGCAATGATCGGCAGATCATACTCATAACTTTCAAATCAAAGTTATGAATGGACTTGGATTGTTGGATAATCTAATTCAATGATTTTCTACCTTTTTTATCACCTGGCACATATAAACTAATTACTAAAATTCTGCAGCACTCCAAAAAATATATATTTTGATGATCTTACAAAAAAATCAGTAGAATTTGGATTCATTCAAACCGGATGGCTATTGTTGTCTTAGCTGTCATCATTTTTTAATTTGACAATCTGAGGGAAAAGAGGTCAGTGCCCCTGACTGAATTGAGGTATTGCAGATTTTAAAAATTCTTGTGGCACACCAGTGTGTCTGCTGCAGCACAACGGTTGAAAATTCCTCATCTAATTAATTAAAAAGAGTAGATTATATAAATACATTGGGAAAATATTTAAACTTCTCACTTATTTGATATGAAATACTGGCATGGATGAAGATTTAATCGTTTTTGGGAGGAATTGACAAGTAAACTGGTCAAAGTGCTGCCAACTGAAAGAGTACTTAAAATTAGTCACTGTCCCCGAAGACTCACGTCTTATATATGGGAAAAACTTAGAGGTTGTCCCAAATTTGACAGTAGTCTTAAAAATTAACATAGCATGAAAATTTACAACCTAAAAATTGTTTAAATTATTCACACAAAAGTTAATCTTGTAAAGACTGAATTATTTTCTTTATATGTTTATAGAAAGACAACAAAACTAATTGTCTTATGACTAGATGATTACAGAATCTACAGCAAAATGGTATAAGAAAAAGTATTATAGACCTATATCATGCATCTAATTAACAAAAATTTTATGTCTAGATTGTAAGATGTTCATGATATTTGTCAGCTTTTTAAATTTTGTAATTTGTTATTTCTTCTGTCATTCTACAAAAATTTCCTTTCTAATCAAATTTGGTATTTATGACATTTATTTTTCTTCTTTAAGAAAAGAGTATTCTAAATTCGAAAAGCTTCAAGCACCGTAAAACCTGGCTCTGTCCTAGCCCAACCGTGTTTTTTGCTTCCTGTGCTCTAGCCGTATTGGAGTCCTTCTATGCCCACTGCTTGTGAAAGTGCCTGGCACATAGTAATATCAGAAAAGTATTTGTAGATGAATGAATAAATGACTCAGGAACTGGAATGCTAGAATGTTAACTACATGAAAACATGAATTTTGTACATTCCCACATGCAGAATAGTGGCTGGGCTATAGCTGGTGAGCAGTAAGTATTTTTTTAAATGAATCCAGGCCTGCGCAACTGCAGACAAGGCTCTTTCCATTGCCTCTGGTTGTTTCCAGTTTACAAAGCATTTTCCCCAAGATCTCCACAGATCTGAGAGGTCTCATTTTTATTTTAAAGGTCAGTTTAAATGGAAGCTCAGAGAAGTGACTTGCTCCGGGTCATTCAGGAGCAGAGCTGAAACTCAAACCCAGATTTCAAGGGCCAGAGAACCTTACCCTCCTTGGCCCTCTCAATAAGATGTCCCACAGTAAGAAAGAAAGTAGGTGGTGAAGGAGCCAGTGTTACAACCCAAAGCAGGCGGGTTCCTGGAAGAATTACTGTGCATGGACGGTAGGTGGCGCCCATCCACAGAGTAGTTACTCTAGGCTGACCGCACTTGATTACCGGGCGCAAAAGCATTTGTCAAAAACCAAACTTCAAACCGCCAGTTTAATTTGTTCTCGAGTCTCCTGCTTTTGCTTCCTTGGCCATTGCTTTTTAGGCCTGAATAGGAAAACTTAGTCTTTCCCTCCTGATTAGGAAAAAAACCATGTCTACACCTCCTGTGTGTTTCTCCTTTACATTTACACAATACTTCACTTCTGACATCTGGTCACCAGATTTGTGGGCGTTTTCCCCCACACCAAGCAATTCACAACAACAGCTTGGTGTCCTACAATTTAACACAATTCTGACACTACTTGGAGATCCCACAGCTGAAGGGCTCAGTCCCACAGGCCTGCTCCCAACCCACTTCAGAAGCCAATTGAAAGTAGTAAGTCCCTGGATTACCGACAACATCTGTCCAACTTGGGTAAAAATCGGAGGTTCCCATGACACCCTCCTTGGTTGGATTAATTTGCTGGACTGACTCACAGGACTCAGGGAAACCCTTACTTACCTTTACAAGTTTATTAAAGGATACCGACAAACAGCCAGATAAGGAGATGACATAAAACAAGGCCTGGGAGGGTCCCCAGGGCAGAGGAACATCTACACCCTCCTGGTATGTGGATGTGTTTCCCAAGCTGGACACTCCCTGAATTCCCTACCACTGGGATTTTATAAAGACTCCCTCAAGTACGCTGAACAATTATTAGCCCCATTTCCAGCCCCTCTCTCTTCTCTGGAGGATGGGGGATGGGGCTGAAAATTCCAAGCTTCTAATCATGACTTAGTCTTTCTGGTGACCAGCCCCTGTCCAGGAGCCACCCAGGAGCCCTCCTAGAGTCAACGCCACTTAGGAATTTACAAGGGTTTTAGGAGCTCCGTGTCAGGGTCAAAGACAAGTATTAGAACAAGAGATGCTCCCAGTGCTCTGGCAGGATGAGGAAGCTGGGCCGTCGAGAAAGAACGGAGTGTGTATCTGACACTCTGGCCCTCACCAGCTTCCTCTCCCTCTGTTCCCCACATGTCCCAGCTGCCTCCTGGGACGAACCCCACAACTTATTCTAGCCAATGAGCTGTGAGAGGAAGAAACATATATCACATCCCGACTAAAGTGTAAAAGAGCCTGTGTGTGAATTTCCAAATGTATCTTCCTTGCTGCAGCATCTGGTGAATGGTCACAGGGTCTGGGACCTAGAAGCTTGAGAAGGGGGTGCTGGCTGGTGCCATGGAGAGGAATTGCTGCTGTGAGATGAAGAAGCATTGCTGGTGGTACTCATAGGAACAGGAAGCTGCAGAGAACAAGGATGAAGAATCAAGTTCTTTCTGCCTCCTCCAGCCCCGGGGTGTCCCTCTGGCCTTAGCCTGATGGTCAGCAAAGTCTAACAAAGTCTCACCTGGAGCACTGGTAACACAGAAACGTGGTTCACGGGGTCCCAGCCCCGGCGTCACAGTACAGGTTGCTATTTTTTAAATAAGTACTTATTTTTAATTGTGATGAAAGATAACGTAAGTGTTAGCATTGTAATATTTTTCAGTGTATAGTTCAGTGGTATCACCTACATACACGTTGTTATACCACCATTACTGCCACACATCTCCAGAGTGTTTTTCATCTTGCAGAACTGAAACTCCGTGTCCTCTGAACAACTTCCCACTCCTCACTCCTCAAAGTCATGGCAGCCACCATTCTACTTTGTGTCTATGTGGATTTGATTACTCTCCACATCTCACATAAACAAAATCATATATCTGTCCTTTTGTGACTGGCTGGCTTATTTCACTTAGCATCATGTCTTCAAGGTTCATCATGTTGTAGCATGTACCAGAATTTCCTTCCTTTTTACGGCTGAATGAAATTCCATTTTATGTGTATATCATATTTTATTTATCCATTCAGCTGTCAGTAGACAGGAAAATATTAATTTTTAATTTTTATTTATTGATTTTAAAGAGAGAGAGGAAGGGGGAGAGGGAGAGAGAGAGAAAGAGTGAGAGAGACATCGATTTGTTGTTTAATTATTTATGCATTCATTGGTTGATTCTTGTACGTGCCCTGACTGGGGATTGAACCCATAACCTTAGCATATCAGGACAACACTCCAGCCAACTGAGCTACCTGGCCAGGGCCAGAGAATAATTTTTATATTGTCGAATATGATATAAAAATCCTAGGTTAGTCTGACTATAAACATTGTACATATTATTCAACACCCCCACTTTGCTTCTATATGCAATGAGTTTACTTTTTCAAAGCCACAAAAACAATATTCTAAGAACATGCAAGTGGATCAAAAATAAAAAGGCCTACCAATAATCAGACCATCTTAACAACAGGACTTTTTATTTTTACTCCTTCCACTTTAAAGTCTTCCTCACAGGCAGATACAGATTTTCGGAGTTCCAACCCCAGCACCCCACTCAGCCCGGTGTTCTGCCACATCACAGACCTTGCTGTCTGCTGTTAGAGCGTCGTTACTGCCAACTCTGAATGAGTGAGGTGCCGTTTTCTTCATCATTTCTTTCCTTTGCTTCTTTGACCATCTGCACTGAATTCCTCAGGACTGTTTTGGGTGCAAGGGAGGGAAACCCTACTCAAATCAGCTTAAGCTAAGACAAATGGGTGTGTGATGGTGGTGGAATTTACTGGTCTCAGTCACTGGAAAGAAGGCAGGAGTAACTCACAGAATTAGGACCTGAAACCAGGGACAAGCACAAGCCTATCTCTTGTGTGGCCCCTTCTCTATTTCTCTATTAAGTTAACCTCTTTCTCTCAGAGCACAGACAGGTCTGCCCCACCTGGCAGGGAATATGGCGCCTGGCAGCCTCAGCTTTGCAACTGCAGTAGAACAAACATCCATCCAGCTAGCAATCCCAGAGAAGGGCTGTGATTGGCTATGATGAGTCACATGTCAGCCCACTGGGCCAATCCTGTGTTTAGGGTGACCATGCATTAAAATTGGGCAGGCCCGATCACATGCCCATCCCTATGGCCAGAGGGTGGCAGGGTCTGTTGCTTTCAGATGGCCTGCTGGGAAACGAGGAGGGAACGAGAAGGCCTGCTGGGAAAACAGCAAACAACCATCCTGTCATTACACAGTGTTCTGTTGTTCACGATGGCAAGGCTGGATGAACATCCTCACACATTAAGCTCTTTGTTTTAACACTCATTTTTTGAGAAATGCCCAAAGATAGGACTACTTCATGGTGCTTTCCAGAAGCCATGTAAAATAGCTGTGTTTTTCAAAGTGTGTTCATATCCAGTTTTGTGACATCTCATCAAAAATGCAGATAAGTGACAGAAAAGGAACTAGTGACATAGAGACATTGAGTGATGGGTCCAAGGACACTCAGTGAATGAGGGCAGAAGTGAAGCTAGAGACTTCCTGACTCCCATTCCAGTGCTCTCCCCAACAACGTCACAAAACTTAGACTAGTGGTGGGAGGGTTCAAGCCCACTGTCACCTTTAGCCATTTAAGGGAGGGAGCTTCGCCTGCTGTCTACCCCTTGGAGGAGCTGGGCCAGCCGCCGGGATGACACGGGAGGGTGACCCCTGCCTTCGGAGCCTGCTCGAGCTCTGATGGGTGATGCCCCTCCGCTGGACCTGGCGTCCTCCCAGTGGGCACTCTCAGAACGCAGCTCCTCCAGGACGCTGTGCAGGTGCCTCAGTGTGAGCAGGAGCTTCTGGTCTTGGATCTGCATCTCAGACTAGAAGAGAAAACAAGTCTGTGAGGGGGCGGGCAGAGTACTGGACCCCTGAAAGCCCATTCCCATCACTGTCTCATCAGAGACAAGTCCACAACCTTGGGGAAGCTGGTTCCACCAAAGCCTCAGTTTCTTCTTCTGCAAAGTGGAAAGCAAATTACTTACCAGGGTAACTTTTCAAGGCTCCTACTGTAACCAGCACAAAATGGTCCTATACTGTTTAACGAGATACTGAGCTGCTTTTCACAGACAAGAGACCAAGACCACAGTCAGGCAGCTGGGAAATGGCACAGAGGAGAGAACTTTGGCCTCCAGCTGCACCCGGAACAAAAGCCTCACCCTACCCCACCCCTACCCCCCATGGAACAAATGACCAGGACATAACCGAAACTTGAACATTGGGGCCTTTCAGAAGTCAGGGGTCCATTGTCCAGGAAGACCTGATATTGATGCCCCTTTACCATAAATGGCCAAGTACCAAGGTCCTCCAGTTAAAAGTTGCCCCACCAACACTTTTGCTTACCTGCTCCCCAAACCCCTTAAAAACCCTTAACGCAGTCCAACAAGCAAGATGGATTGGAGGCACCACTAGGTGTCCCATCTTCTTGGTTGGTGTCTTCCTGATGAATAGACCTTCCCTCACTCCAAACCCTGAGTTCTGAGTTCCGGCCTTCTGGGGCGCTGGGCACATAGACATCGGCCCAGTAGCATTACAAGGAATGAATCGGCTCCCGCTCTGAAATGTGACATGCCGCCCTGCCCAGGTCTGTGACTGTCTTCATCATCATCATTGTCATCATCGATATTAACTATTATTCTTCTTATTTACGACCCCACTTCTATGCTTTAATCCTCACTGTAACAAATCCTTTTATAGCTATTCAGGCGATGGTGACTTCATAGTAAAGTGCAGTTCACCCTGCAGGCCGGCAGGAGCGCTTTAGAGCACTGATTCTCAGTATAAGGTCCTGGGAATCCTTGGATCCCAAAAACGCTTTCAGGGGGTCAGCAACTTTCATTACAACACTAAGATATTATTGCCCTTTTCACTTTCATCTTCTGAACGTACAGCGAGGTTCTCCACAAGCTATGTGATGTGGCATGGCTTCAGACTGAGTGCAGAGGCAGACAGAATCCAGCTGTGCCCTGTCACGGGAGACACTGGAGAGATCTGTGGCGCGGTGAACCGGTGCCACTCTCCTCATTGGATATTCTCTTTGGAAAATATAGTTGCTCGTATTATTTTTTAGTCCTTACCGGAGGATATGCTTATTGATTTTAGAGAGAGAGAAATGGAGACAGAGACAGAGAAATATCAATGTGAGAGAGAAACATCATCGATTGGTGGCCTCCCATATGTGCCCTGACCAGGAACTGAACCCGCAAGCTTTTGGTACATACGGCGCCGCTCCAACTAACTGAGCCACCAGGCCAAAAATATAGTTATTTTAAAGATAATATTTTATTAACATGTAATGAGTTTCCTATTATTATTTTTTATTTTATTTTAAAGATCTTATTTATTTATATTTAGAGAGAGGGGAAGGGAAGGGGAAAGAGAGAGAGAATCATCTCCATGGGGTTGCCTCTCACGTGCCCCCATCCTGGGGACCTGGCCCACAACCCAGGCATGTGCCCTGATGGGGAATTGAACCCGCGACACTTTGGTTCCCAGGCCAGCACTCAATCTACTGAGCTACAGCAGCCAGGACAACTATTGTTATTTTTAAATGCATGAATAAATAAATAAATGCTAAACATTTCTCAATTTTTATGTCTGATTTGATCAATATTGATAGCTATAACTCACATAAGCAAGAGCTTTTCTGGGTCCTTAGTCACTTTTAAGAATGTGAAGGGTTCTAAAACCAAAAACTTTGGGAAGTGCCGCTTCGAGGCCCCACAACGCTCCCTCACCATCTCCACTCCTCCCACCTCTCCCGAGGGGTGCTTCCCTCCATACGTTTTCTCTCTTACGCTTCCTCTTGTAAGATGTTAAAATTACATCCTGACTAGGTAATTCTTATTCATGATCTAAAATTTAAAAGCCGCAATGGGGCATAGAGTGTAAAGTACCCCCCTCCTCATCCTTCTATGTGACGACTCAGTCTCCTCCCCCAGAGGTGACTGCAGGGACTAGGTTTCCCTTCTGAGGCTGCCTGAGGACAGCTGACCAGGACATGCATCCCCACCCTGTCTCTCTCTGTCTCTCTGTCTCTAAAAGATCATGACTGACATTATTTCTCCATTAATAATTGTACTTTTATTTTTACTTTCATGACAAACTAATTACTTTACAAATAAGAAAAAATAAGCCCATTTCCTCCACTCTAGCAGAGTCAGGCCACCAAGAGAGGAGAGAGCTAGAAAGAGGACACTTGAAGATGACCACTCCCGAGATGCACCTCCAGTGGTGGCAGGGCCATCCCTTCCTAATTCCTGGGAAAATATTGTCTGTGTTTTTCCAGTTTTAGGGTTTTCCTCCCACACTTTCCCCCACCCATCTGGCCTTTAGCACCAGGTCTCGGTATGTGTTCATGAGACATGGAAGCAGTGTTGAGGGAGGTGGTGGGCCCCATGTCCTTGGCCTTGAGGGCCGAAAACCCAGGCTAAACTGCCTTCAATAGCAGGGAAGCGTCCTGCCTCTCAAGGCGGGAGGTGCTGTGCTAGGGCGGGCTCTGGGTTCAGTGTGCTGCGGCTTTGTGACCTGTAGCTCTGTCCTCCTGAATGGTGCCGCTTAGTCATCCGGCTGGTTTGCCTTGTTGTCACAGATGGCTGCAGCCCTCTCCCCTCTTTTAGTTTATTTTTTTAATTGAATTTATTGGGGTGACGCTGGTTCTCAAAACCATACAGGTTTCAAGTGTACAGCTCAATACAACATCCTCTGCACATGGCATCGTGCACCCATCGCCCCAGGCAAAGTCTCTTTTCATCCCCATTTTCGCCCCCTTGGTCCACCTCCACCTACCTCACCCCCTTTCCCTCTGGCAGTCACCACACTGTTGCCTGTGTCTGTGTGCTACATACATGTATTTCTCGGTTAATTCCCTTCACCTTCTTTCATCCAGTCCCCCAACCCCCCTCCCCTCTGACAGCTGTTAGTCAGTTCCATGTATCTATGCCTCTGTTTCAATTTTGTTCATCAGTTTATTCTGTTCATTAGACTCCACATATAAGTGAAATCATATGGCATTTGTCTTTCTCTGACTGGTTTATTTAACTTAGCACAATACCTCCAGGTCCATCCATGCTGTCACAAAAGGTAAGATTTCCTTCTTTTTATGGCTGAGTAGTATTCCATTGTGTAAATGTACCACAGGTTTTTTTTATCCACTCATCTACTGATGGGCACTTGGGCTGTTTCCAGATCTTGGCTATGATAAATAACATTGCTATGAACTTAGGGGTGCATATAGATTCTTTCAAATTAGTGTTTTGGGTTTTTTATGATATATTCCCAGAAATGGGATCAAGTCTCCCCACTTTTAGATCCCACCAGGACTTGGGGGCTTACATGATCCAGCGGAGGAGGGAGAGCACTGACTGGATTTTGGTCCACGGTAGTCATCGGCGTTACTGATTTTTTTCCTTCTGCTGCAGAAAGTCACTGTCTAGTGCTGGTCCTTCCCTACCAGTCAGGTGGGGCTTCTTGGCTGGGCTCCACAGGGGACCTTATGGAGTTACGTGGCAGAGGTAAAAATGGGCTTGAATGGGAAGTTCACGAGTCAGGAATTAGCAAGAGGAGACTCAAGGCTCCCACCTTTTGGCATCATGTGCAGGGTGGTTCCTGGGCCTGGGAGGCTATGCCCCAGATAGACCCCCCCCAACCCTGCCTGTTCCCCTCTCTGTGGGGTGAGAGAGAGGTGCTTTATCAGCTGGAAGCTGGCACTTTGGGTGCGGGCACCAGGCAGCCTCAGCATGGGCGCCCAGTGTTTTGGAGAGCGTGAGGAAGTCCTGATGGCCAGCCCCTGGGGGCCTGAGGGCTCGAACAAGCTCCAGCTCCTGCAGCTTGGTCCCAAGAGAAGCCCTGCTGGGTCAGCCCCGCCCATCTGGGTGTGGACGGGGCTGGATCCCTGTTGATCTGTTGTGCGGCCAACCAGAGAGGTCATTTTTGGATAATCCTGCCTGTCCTTCCCGAGAAGGAGAATCTGGGGCATGATGGGATACGCACTATGGATGCCTTCTGAGGTTCCCTGAACTGCCTCTTGCTCTTAGCTGATGTCCCCCATACACTTTGGGCCGCCCTTCTAATTTTGTACTTGGGGAAAACACCACAGGGAGAGGCATAAGGTCTAGCATCTGGAGCAGCCAATGAGAGACCAAGAAGCAGAACTTGCAGAGTTAGTTCAGTTCAGGAGAGTGAGAGTGAGGGCCCCTGGGTGGACCTTCACCATCAGTCAATGGGAGATACGAGGGAGCTGGACAGATACATTTCCTCTTCTTTCTCTCTCCCCCAGGGTGCAGCTCATCCTTCAGCCCCTGCAGAGAAGGCCTGCAGCCAGATAAACCCACTCTTGAGAGGTCCATCCGCTGGGCCTCCTTAAGACTCCTTCCGAAAAGGCCGTCAGCTTGGTAATGCAGTGCCTGTCTTGCCTCCTACAGCCTCAGCTTTTGCCTCCGCTGGCTATTTCCCTCCCTCTCACTGCTCTGGGCTTGCACCTCCAAGTAAATCATTAGTACCCCACTCTTTGTGCGAGCCCCCATTTACAGTCCTGACCGGGCTGGACGTGGCGTACACCCAGGCTAAGACGTGAGTGTACCCCAGGCCCACCTGGGTCAGGACTGGAATAGCCAGCGTAGATGTGCCAAGCAGACACTGAGAGAATTACACCATCTCCTCCCCGAATTCTTACAGTAGCCCATGCAGTGTTGATCCTGCTGTTATCCCCATCTTATGTAAGGAAACTGAGGCTCAAAGAGGGAAAATCACTTGCTAGAAGCCACTCGGCAGCAGAGGCGGCGGGCACGTACCCAGGACTCAGTATATTCTAAAACCAGTCTGGCAAGCACTGCCCGCAGAGCTGCCTATGTAGGCCATGACCTACTTATCCCTGTACCTGAGATGGCAACTGTGCACTGCGTGGCTGGTCCCAGAGGGGTGCCTGCAGGGCCTAAGCCCCAGCCTGCAGTCTCTGTCCCAGCCAGTGGGGCACCTGGGAAGGGGGCACCAGCAAACCTTGGGATATTTGGGGCGGAGGCATCAGGTAAAAAGAAATGTGAAGCCTTACCAGTTCCTTTCTCAGCCACTCCAGGGTTTGCCCAAGATTCGGGGCTGGCTCTTCCGCTGTTTTCATCTGTGTCCTTGGGAGAGACTTTGATGCTGACCCAGGGATGGGCCTGAGGGACCTTTGACTTACACAGTCTCCTGCCTGCTCTGGGCTGGAAGCAGGCTCTGGCCAAGTCACCGAGGATGAAGTTAATGAGATCAGGAAGTGGCTCACATTGGAAAATGTAGGTTGTTTTTTTTTTTTTTTTTTTTTTTAAAGGGCGTCAGTGCTCTGAAGAGACAAAGGAGGGAGGGCTGGAGGGAGACCACCGGGATGTCGGTGCCTCTGTGCCTGTGAGTTCCGGGATCCAGGGTCTGACATCAACAGGATCACAGAGACTGCAAAGCTTTGTGTCATACGAACAGTAATTGTTATAAGAATAGGTGTCCCCTCTGAGGGCTCTAGGATATATGTACCTATCATCTCTATATATAAAATATACATCTCTATTGTTTATAGGCAAAGCCTCATTTGTTATTTATTATATAATATGTATCATATAAAACAATATATTTTATATATACACGTAGATAGTCATTTGGGGCAAATACCCCATCTATTCCACCTGTGTCCCCAATGCCCCCCCTCCCTTCCACACCTATGCGTACGGTTTAGATAAAGGGAAGTGCTCGCTCTCCAAGTCCCCTTGCTTCTGGGGTGCCCAGGTGTCCCATTTCCAGCAAATGAGATCAAACCAGAAATTTACTGTTTGACCTCTAGGAAAACTTTCACCCAGCTGATAAAAGTAAAAATGTCAGTGATGCTCCCCCTTTGCTCCCACTTCCTTCCCCATCCTTCTGCCTTGAATGTGGACGTGATGCCTGGAGCTACAGTAACCACCTTGCAACCCTGAGACAAGAAAATTACACAGGTGTTTGAAACCCCTGCCTCACAGAATCGAGCATTTGCCTGTTTTGTGAGACAATAAACCTCATTTCTAACTGAGCAAACACAGCCCTAATAACTGACACACCATGTACCTGTCACAACACACTATGAAGTGGATTCTCTCTTTCAGCAAACATTGAGTGCCTACTGTGTGTCAAGTTCTGCTGGAGGACTGGGGCTATAGCTCAAAATCAGAGACTAACGTTCTGTTTCCCCAGAGCTGGCATCAGAGTGGACAAACACAAACAATAATCAAATTAATATTATGATGAAAATAAGTAGGAACTATTCTCATGTAGATTCTTGACAACTTTTTATTTTATCCACATGAGCTAAGAACCCCAAACTAAAATTAACAGAGTGATCCCAGATAAAGAGGTGAGGTGACTCGCAAAGCAAACGCAAATCATCTCGGAGGGGCTGCCCTCAGCCCAGGCTACCAAGCGCCACAGATAAAACTTCCCTGAAGAGGAGCTCACAGTCCGAAATTATGAAACCCACAAGGAACAACCCACCATAAGTGGGAGTCAGCAGACACAACAGCAGGATCAGACCCCTCCTCCCCAAAGAACTTCTGATGAGGGTAACAAAGTATTTTGAAAAGAATTAAAAAATTAAAGTCATGCAAAAAGGAATAAAAAAATGGAAGGATAAAGACACTGTTTTAAAAAGGCAGACTCGAGAGACTGGTGGTTGCCAGAGGTAGGTGGGGGTGGGGAGCGAAATGGGTGAAGAGAGTGAAAAGTACAAACTTGGTTATAAAATAAATAAGTAATTGGGATGCAACGCACAGCATGATGACTATGGTTAACAATGCTGCGTTGCATATTGGAAGTTGCTGAGTGAGTAACTCTCCAAAGTTCTCATCACAGGAAACAAATATCCTGTAACTACGTGTGGTGATGGATGTTAACTGCACTTACTGTGGTGATCATTTCACAATACAGGCAAATATCAAATCACTCTGTCATACACCTGAAACTAACATAGAGTTCATGTCAATTATACCTCAGTAAAAAGGCAGATTTGAAAAAGAAATAAATAGAATTTATAGAAGTACACATTGTAGCAAATGTTTATGAATTAAAGAAAAAAGTGCACCTTGAGTGTAGCTCTGGAATATAGAGCGAGGGCAAGGGGTACAGGATGCAGGGAGGCAGATTGGGACTCAGTAGGAGAAAAGCATTGCTTGGAATTCTTCCAAGCAGTGGGCACTCAGTGCAGTATGGAACCACAGCCCAGACGGTCAGGGAGGCTGGAGAAGGGGCTTCGCTGCTCAGCAGTAGGGCCTGGAGCTCCTTCCGAGTGTGAGATAGACTGGGCTGCAAGGGATGTTGGGTAGGAAGCCAGGACACCTGGTTTCTCACCCAGCTCTACTAAATTTTCTATGGGAACTTAGACCTTGTCCTTTTGGTCTTTGGCATAACACCAAAAGAGTTACTAAATTGAGTTGTAAGAAATGTCACATTTCTTGTACACTAGGGTTTCCAGCCTGAGATACATCCTGACAGCCACACGCAGAGAAAATTCTGCATGCAATTTCTCCTTGTCCAGCTGTCACTCTTTTTTTTTTTTTTTTTTGCAAAATTTTTCTTTTTTTTTATTCTTACCCGAGGACATTTTTTAAATTGCCTTTTTAGATGGAGCAGATTGGAGAGAATGGAGGAAGAGATAGAGAAACATCAATGTGAGAAAGAAGCATCAATAGGCTGCCTTCTTGTACGCACCCTGACCAGGGATTGAAACCACAGCCGGTGCCTGTGCCCCGACCTGAAATCAAACCCACAACCTTTCGGTCCACGACAAGAGTGTCAAACTCATTTTCACTGAGGGGCCACATCCGCCTCGAGGTTGCCTTCAAAGGCCCGATTGTAATTTTAGGACTATATAAATGTAACTACTCCCTAACTGTTAAGCGAGAGCTCGGTGCTGCCACGGGGTAGGAACAAGGTGCCCGGCCAGATAAAACAAGGCAGAGGGCTGGATTCGGCCTGCAGGCCTTGTGTTTGCACCTGTGGTCTACAGGATGATGCTCCAACCAATTGAGCCTCACCAGCCAGGGCCAGATGTCACCCTTTAAAACCAAAGAGGATCTGAGAAACTCTTGCCTGCCACATTCACTCGCCTTCGGAACACAAGGGCCAGAAATGATTTCTTCTCAGCTAGTCACCGGCTCCATGCCACATGACCTTGTAATTATGGGGCAACTGTCTGGCTCAGAGATGGGTGCCCCTGCCCACGGCAGTCATCTCAGTCATCTACAGACCGGGCAGGGAGGAGATCCTCGGCTGGGGGTGACTGGTGAGAAAGGACTGTGTTCTGGGTGGTGACCACATGATCCAATGAGATCTTCTCTTGGAGAATGTGAACTTGCCACAGATACAGAGGTTGGATTGCCAGAAGGGCAACGTGTAACAAGCCTTTCCACAACTCCAGACTTTCAAGCAACCTTTTATTTTCACTTTCCAGTTTGTGGGTTGGTGGGGACGGTCTGTGTCAGACTCAGGATCTGCAGATTTGAGCCTCATTCACGGGTCTCTCGTCCTCCTGCTGGTGTCACTGGGCCACAGGGGCCTGGTCTTCCCTTCGCATTGACAAAGGATAAGAGAGCAAGTTGGAACCACGTGAGACCTCTTAAGGTATATACTCATAACTGTCACACTGTTACTTTGGGCAAAGAGAGTCACATGGTCAATCCCAAAGTTAAGGGGCAGGATGTGCATCCCCCC
This sequence comes from Anoura caudifer, assembly GCA_004027475.1. Lineage (NCBI taxonomy): Eukaryota > Metazoa > Chordata > Mammalia > Chiroptera > Phyllostomidae > Anoura > Anoura caudifer. The sequence continues at coordinate 342,261 of PVKU01000746.1, read as the reverse complement.
TAGGAAGAGGTCATGTCACATTTGTGGAGTTGGGGAGGGGTGAAGGAGTGAACCAACAATTCTGCACCAGGAAGGAAGTTAGTTCAGAAGTGGGGCCACAGGCCTGGAGGGGCCCAGAGGGAAGACCGCAAGCGGAAATCAGCAGGTGGCGGGAGCTGGAGACGGGAGGGACGGCTGGATGGCAGTGGCAGAAGACCCAGAAAGAACTAGAGACTTGAAGGATCATGCAGGACAACCAACATTTATTTATTTCCTACTCCAGACTAGGTATCATGCTAAGGCCTTGTCATACATAACTTCAGAACCATGTGGCTGCAATTTTCAGACCATGTGCCAATGCACCCGAGAATGGCATGGCAGAATTCTCACAGAGGCACAGCAAAATATTTTAAAATTTCGAGGAAAACACAATAACATCTGTTGGGTACCGTGCAAACTACAATTATTAAGTTGTTTAAAGCTAATTGCTTAATAAATAACTGTTAAGTATTTCTTTGGGCCTGATGCACTGTGAAAAAAAATTGCTGAGATGCTAAGGGTGCTGAGAGCTGAGACAGTGCAGGAACCTCTGGGTGTGAGGACTACCGTTGTTACCTGCAGTTTATGGTTGATTCCAGACAGATCCTCCCAGTAGCCCCTTTTCACAGATGAGGAAACTGACACCGAAAGAGGCATGGGTTTTCCTAGGATCTCCCCCACAGGCAAGCAACAGGGCTGGAACCTGTCCCCCCTGACTTGTGTGGGAGGTCTTGCCTGTTGTCTTGAAGTGAGGGAGAGCTGAGCAGGGTCAAAGCCAGGCCGTCTGTGACCTCCTGGGCAGGCCCCGTGGGTTCTCTGCCCAGCACTGGAGTTGGGGGGATAGGAGTGCGTGGCAGTTAGAGTCTGGCGCTCTGTCCTTGGCCTCCAGTGCTGATGCCTCATTCCCCTGGAAAGCCATTTCTTGTGATTCCTTGTTTTGATACACGTTCATTTATTTTTTAATCCTACTCTTAGGATTCTGGCTTAGGCCACATTTTACTTCATGGGCTCAGAAAGGCTTGGTATGTGAGGATAAGGGAAGGTGGAGCCAGGGGGCCTGAAAAGGGTAGGAACTTGAACTCTGAGTAAGGATAAATGTCTTCACCAAATACAAAAACCAGAATCTCCATCCATTCATCATCCGTGGGCAGCTAATAATATGGCTTCCGTGCATCAGGCCCCGCACTGGCTGCTAGGGGTATAGGGGTGAGCAAGAAAGACCTTAAACCTTGTACCTAAGAGGATCCATTAACAGTTGAGTAGCTCAAAAATTGTACTTTATACCACAGCCTGTCACATGTTAGAATGAATAAGTGAATGAAGGAATGAATGAATTTGCAAATGAAGAAACAATGACTCAGGTGGAGATATGAGCTGCCCGAGCAATTCAGGAGTTGTGACAAAAATAGGTTGTCCTTCCACATCCCTACTCCTAGTCACTCATGGCAAAGGACTGCATTCCCAGTCTCCCTTGACTGCATTCCCACTTACCTAAGTGGGGCTGAGTGATTAAATGGGGTATGAATGGAAGGGATTTATGCAAATACTGGGTTGTGCCCTTAAAAGGAAGGAGGAGGGCTGCTGTCTCTTCCCCCGTCCTGCTGACTGGCATGTGGCCACAGGGCTGGCGGTGGCTCAGCCACCGTGGACCACAAAGGGGAGGATGGCAGAGCAACAAGACAGAAGGAACCCAGGTCTCTTGTGACTGGTGAAGCCTCCATGCCAGACTTAACTGCCAAGTACACTTTTACACAAGAGAGAATTACGTTCTGTTTTATTAAAAACACTATTTTAGTCTTTGCTTCAATACAGGAGTCAAACCAATGTCCCAAAGCGCAGCAGCAGGACTAGCGGCAGCAGTCAGGCCCCTGGATTTCCCCTGCTCAGGCCCTTTCAATATTCCCCCCACCTCCACATTGTACTTCCTTCCAAGTGTTTCCTTGTTCATGATCTCATCTGCTCCTCACAACAGCCCTGTGAAGTTCATAGCAGAGAGAGGCCTTCCGTGATGCTCACAGGGCAGACAGGAAATGCAAGATTCGAGAATTGTAGGTGACCTGCCCTGAGGTCATCCCCATCTCTTGAATGGGGCAAGTGGACTCAGCAATGTCGCTTAGCTCTGCCTCCATTGCTGACTTCCACCCCACCCACCCTCGGGGCTGTCCTCTCCCCCACTTAGTAAACCACCAATGAGATAGACATTTAGCAGAGAGCAGCTTCCACATGTTAGAGCCCTCAAACCCTCTCACCCTCCCTTCCCCCCATGTGAGCACACGCCTTCGTGCCAACAAGAGGGAGTGTGGGGATGCAGTGCAGTCAGCTTGGGGGTCCCAGCATTGCCCCTCCTCCTGAAGCTGTTTCTTCTCTTCCAGCCAGTCCCCCCTTTGGCCTGAACAAGCACGGCCAGTAAGCCAATCATTAGTCTTCTACCTGTGTCCTATTCCTGTGCACTCATGGGGCTTGAGCACTTGCTCGGTACTCCTGCATTCGCTAGAAAATGCTGCCAGGGCCTGATCCGTACCCCTCAACACTCTCCTTCTTCACAGGTGCCCAAGGGGTTTGGCTGCAAAGCACACACCTGACTCTCTGCTTAAGGAACATGCTTGAACTGTGCAGAGGACATGCTGGGCATGCTGGGAACAGCCCTTAACAGTGACAGTTATGTGCTGGTGGATAAATGCCTCCTTTCCCTTGGCTCCTGGGTAGGACAATTCTCAGTCCTGCCTGACTGAGCTCCAGTTGCTCACTGTGGTCACGTGCTTATCAACGCACTAACCTTCCCCTTCCTGCCTCCTCTGCTTCCCCACTCCTCTCCTGTGCTTCCTGGGACTACCTTCCAAATACGCCACATGCCCTCAAATTCTTGTCTCAGATCCAGTTCTGGGGGAACTCAACCTCTGGTGTGTCCTATCCACATGTGCCCTGTACATGTGAATCTGGTGTACCTCTTTAAGAGCGCACCTGTGCTGGACATGAGTGTCCTATAAATGGGTACTCCAGCCCTTCTGTTCCGTACACAGGTGCCCTGTGGACATATGTCCCTCACACACCTGTCCCATGCCCAAGCAACATAGTCCGATGTCCATAAGTCAGGGAAGGACAGCCTCTGCCCCAGACGAGGTGGTGGAGGCTCTGGTGAAGCAGGATGGGTAGAGCGAACAGTGTCCCTTGGCAAGTTGCCTGACTGGTGTGACCCACAGTTCCTTCCCCAGGTAAACTCCAAGTTAGCCAGCTGTCGGAGCTGGGGTGGGGAACTGGGCAAGAGAACACACGTGAAGCCCAGCAAGGGACTGGATCATGGAAGGTGCTCCATCAAGGCCCCTCCTCCTCCTGGGGTCACACTCTCCCAAGGGAATGGCTTGAAATCCAGCTAGCCCAGGGCCTCCAGTGCACCAGGCTCTGTGCTGGCCTGGGGCATAGGACACATGAATGAGAGAAGACATGATCTTTGTCTTCATGGAACTCCAGCAGGAGGCTCTTGCTTTTCCAGCGGCAGGGAATGTGGATCTTAATCTCCCTCCTTTTGGTTTCCAGAGCAGGGGAAGATCGTGGCACCCAGGATTTTCATTCCCCAAGGCCAGGAGCTTCAGACAGACCAGGCGGAGAGGACGGGAATGTCAGCCGAGCTGGCCAAAGACGTGGGTGTGTGTGTGGGTCACTCCCTCCAGGGCCTGGACGTGGCCAGCACTTCATTTCCTCAAATCCCTGAACTCTTCAGAGCTCCAGGAAAACCAGACGAGCCAGGCTTGTGCCAGAGGATGAATACAAAACAAGTAGACAAACCCAGGTACCGGATTCAGCAAAGTGCTCAGAGACGGATGAAACTGGATGGGGAGGCGAGACGAGGCATGTGGCTGGGACTCTAGGTCTCTCCGAAGTCTCCCAATGAAGCTGGAAGTCAGGGGCCCTTGGTTCCGCTTATACGAACCCTCAGTGTGGCCACAGGACCATTTCTTTTCCCTTGACAGTGAATTGTCCCAGATGTAACACGGGATAGTGCTCACGATCAGGAATTGTGAGTGTGCTTTGGAAATTATGATGGCACCCAGGAGAGTGGTTATGGGCCCTAACTGGGGGCTGGATTTAAATGCTGAATCTGCAGTATGCCAGCTGTGTGACCTTGGGCAAATTATTAACACTCTGTGTCTCTGTTTTCTCCTTATAAAGTGGGGATAATAACAGCACCTGCATGATAAGGTGGCTAAGATGACTAAATGAGTTAGTATTTGTAAAGCAGTTAGAACAGTGCCTGGCATACGGGGAGGCCCATGTAAGTGATGGCCCCCTAAACTAAATGCGCAAGTAATTCATTACTATTGCTTTGTCCCTGAGCCTGTTAAGTGTTGTTCCCTCTCCAGGAATACTTTTCCTTTCTCCCCCTTCCTTCACCTAGAGAAATCTCAATCTTACCAAAGCTGTTCCTTCATATCAACCTCCTGGACACACTGCAGGCTGTCCTCAGAGTTTTCTCACCTGGAACACAGGGGTCAGTTGTGGTCCACATTTTTCAAACTTCAGCTACTCCCATATGTCCTCCTCAGTTCGTGCCTACCGTCTCTGCTTTGATTTACTTATATTTGTCTTTAAACTGATCCTGTTCAAGAGTAATCATTTTTTACTGAGTGACAGAAAATCTGAAGTAATAGTAGCTTATGCAAGATAGGAGTTTATTTCTCTAAGAAACAGAAGTATGGGAAACCACCCAGGTTGGTGTTTCCACATTGCTCCCCATGCTGACATCCTTCCACCTCATGGTCCCCATGCTGACATCCTTCCACCTCATGGTCCCCATCCTGACATCCTTCCACCTCATGGTCCCCATGCTGACATCCTTGCACCTCATGGTCCCCATGCTGACATCCTTCCACCTCATGGTCCCCATGCTGACATCCTTCCACCTCATGGTCCCCATCCTGACATCCTTGCACCTCATCCTTCCACCTCAAGACGGCTGCCTCAGTTTCCACCATCACGTCTGCATCCAGGCAGCAGGATGACTCAAGGGGAGAAGGAGGGCATGTACCTTCCATTAGAACAGGTAATACATTTTGCCCACACCACCTTCTCTGATATTCTAACAGCTTGTTGTCCCCTTGGTCCCACCTAGCTGCAGGGGAGACTGGGAAATGGAATTCTTACTTCAAGAGCACTGTGCTGGCTGTTGATCAAGGATTATATCCCAGTGGAAGAAAGGGAGAATGGATATTGGGAGAAACCAGCAGATCGGACATTGTCCCAACTTTATACAGACATATTTCTTCTTTATTTGTTATTGTTTCTGCTGTTTACAGTAGTCCTAATTTTTCCCCTTTCACCCCCTCCACCCAGCCTGCCCCCCACTTCCATTGTCAATCCCCGCACTGCTGTCCGTGTCCACGGGTCCTTCATTTATGTTCTTTGACTAATCCCTTCACCCTCTTTCAAACAGTCCCCACCTCCCTCCTCCCCTCTTACCGCTGTCAGCCTTATACAGACACATTTTTCCTACCCTCACTCTAAGTAATGTTATCCATGACATCTTTAGTTTCATAAGCTAGTTGTATACTTTTCTAAAACACATTAAGAATGCCCAGCATTACAGCGGATACACATACACGTGAGTGTGTGCAGGCGCAGTGCCGACAGTGGTAGCCTGGCACTGCCCCCAGGGATCCATGCCTCTTGGTGTTCCTGCCCCACGCGGGTCCTTGCCCTTGACTCTGGGCTGGCCTCTGGCCTGCGCTAAACCAACGGAATGCAGCAGCAGTGGCCTGTGTCTGTTCCAACCCTTAGCTTTGAGAAGCTCCAATCGTGTCTTCTTTTGTAGTCTCGGCAAGGCTGAGTGCCATAGAAAACGCTACCTTGAGACCACCATTGGGTGAGGAAGCCCAAGCTAACCACCTGGAGAGAAGAGAAAGAGAACTCTCCTGCTGACAGTGAGAACTGAGTCCCCAGACACACAGCCAGTCTGGGCCTTTCCTGTCAGCTCCTAGGTGTTCGTGCCACCCCGGCTGACTCCAAGCCAAGCAGAATTAGGCTGTCCTCCCCTTCCCCCAGATGCAGACCAAGCTGAAAAAGCGAGCAAATAAACAATGACTTTCTTTTAAGCTGCTAAGTTTGGGAGTAATTTGTTATGTAGCAATACATAACCAAAGTACATTTATCTGTATAACACCTAAAATCATGTTACATACCATTAGCCTTTGGAAAATTCTGGATTAAGTGATGTTCTGAGGCTCTGCAAGAGGTCTCCATTCTCTCTCTCACAGGCCCACACGTTGCTCAGGCACATCACTGCAGTGAATTGATCGAGGACAGACCGCACGCCAACACAACCACAATAACTTCCCAAGTGGCCTCTGTTTTCACTCTCGTCCCCTGGGAACAGCCAGAGGGAGAACGCTTTCAAAATACAAATCTCTCTCCTGCTCCTCACCCACTGCAATGTCCACAAAGGGTCTTCTTAGGTTCGGCTACACCCTCAGGCTCAACAGATGACTCTAAGCCACACTTGGCATTGATGTAGTCTGCAGAATACAAGACAGGCCCCTCCACTTGCTAGCATGGCACTCAGTGAATGCTAGCATCGGGCACTCCTCCCCAGCAGCAGTCCTTGCTGCCATCGGGCAGAACAGTGCCATGCAGGAGCAGGGCAATGAAGTCCCCATCCCGTGGGCACAGGAGCCAACCTGGCTTAAAAGCTTCATGGCTCACGGAGCCAATGTCTTTGGGGCTGCCCAGTTATCAGTCACTGTGCTCATGAAGCCCAAAGTGTGATTTCCCACCATGTGTTTATAATTCTTCTCAGCCCAGGTACAATTTACCAATCAGAGGCCTTTTTTAAAAGAAATACCTTCATTTTTTCGGAACAATTTTACATTACAGAAAAACTGGGAAGATCGTACAGAGAGTTCCCATATACCCCACACTCAGTTTCCTCTATTATTAACATGATATGCTTGTTACAATTAATAAACACTGATACATTATTGGCTAAAGTCCTTTATTCAGATTTTGTTAGTGTTACCTAACGCCCTTTTTCTGTTCCAGGTTTGCATTGAGGACAACATACTGCATTTAGTCATCACGCCTCTTTAGGCTCCTCTTGGCCGATGGCTTCTCAGATTTTCCTAATTTTTGATGACCTTGATAGTTTTTGACAAGTGTTGCTCAGGTATTTTTTAACAATGTCCTGCAGTTGGGATTTGTCTCACGTCCATCTCCTGGTTAGACGAGGGACATGGGTTTGGGGAGGAAGACCTGGGGGAAAGTGCCATTCCCATCACATCATATCCAGGGTGCAGACTATCAACACCATTTGACTGTTGATGTTGACCTTGATCACCTGCCTAAGGTAACCAGGTGTGTCAGGTGTCTCCCCTGAAAGTTCCCCTGCCCCCCGCCCCATCCCAACTCCCTTTCATGCTGCACTCTCTAAAGGGCACTATGCTCAGCCCACACTTAAAAACTGGGAGTTATGTTCCCTCTCCTTGAGGATGGAGTATCTACATTCTGTGTGGGAGATTTATTTTTTTCTCCCCATTTCTTTTTCATTTATCATACTGTAGGTTATGAGCCAATATATCTTTATGTATTTTGTGGATCAAAGTTTTTCAGGTTTGGCCACTGGGAGCTCTTTCATTTGGCCCCTGTGCCCTTGGACATACCTCAGCCTGGGTGTGTGTGGTGTGTTTGTTTACTGAAGCACTTCCTTACTTTCTGGCACTATGTGATGCTCTAGGCTCATCTTGTATACTTCTTGCCCCAGTCCTGGAATCAGCCATTTCTGCATAGTTCCCTTTATTGGAGAATGGTATTAGAAACCAAGATCCGGGTCCTAGGTGTGCTCATTGTTAGGCAGTATCATTGCTTGTAGCACCTCTTTGCTGACAGAGAAAGGAAATCTATGCATGTGTGCTAACCCGAGTGTATGTACATATCTATAAATATTTTTATATGGAATCATTTGCATCTATATTAAGCTAAGCACAAGTCCATACTGGTATCTCCAGTTCTAACCCATTACCACATGGATCATTCCAGCCTCCTCCTTACAGGTCATTTTTACCACAGCAATGTTGCCTAGTAACATAGTGGACACAGTTTATCTGTTTCCAAGGAAACAGTGCTAGACAGTTAGCTAAAGGTATAATTCTCACACAAAAGAGGGAAAGATTTTAACCCTTCACTCTCACTGATCAGTGGCTACTCACTGCTCTGAGGACAAAGCAGGACCAGAACCAGGTGATCTGGAGGTGCCACCTAGGTAGCAGTTGCAAAAATCAGGGCTCCAGCCCTGACCGGTGTGGCTCAGTTGGTTGGGCATTGTCCTGCAAAGTGAAAGGTCACCAGTTCGATTCCCAGTCAGGGCACATGCCTGGGTTGCGACTTCATCCTGGTCAGGGTATGTACGAGAGGCAACCAATCAGTGTTTCTCACATTGATGTTTCTCACCCTCTCTTTCTCCCTCCCTTCTCCACTCTCTCCACAAATAAAGAAATAAAATATATTTTAAAAAATCAGGGCTCCGGATGAGTGGATAAGCTCTTTCCTGGGTGATGCTGATGAGCTGCAGCAAGGCAGAGGGAGAGTGCCAATACTATGATATATATATATATGACCAAACAATCAGATTTAAAAATGGGCAGGAGATCAGAATGGACATTTTTCCAAGAGGACATACAGATGGCCAACACATATGTGAAAAGATGCTCTACCTCATTCATCATCAGGGAAATGCAAATCAAAACCACACTGAGATTATCACCTCACACTTGTTAAAATAATCAAAAAGACAAGAAATAACAGAGTTGGTGAGACTGCACACTGTTGGTGGGTATGTAAATTGATGCAGCCACTATGGAAAATAAGATGGAGATTTCTTTAAAAATCAAAAGGAGAACTGCCATATAACCCAGCAATTCCACTCCTGGGTATGTAGCGGAAGAAAACAAAAGTAATTGGAAAAGATATCTGCACCCCTGTGTTTATCACAGCATTATCTACAACAGCCAAGACATGCAAACAACCTCAGTGTCCATCAGAGGAAGAATAGATAATAAAATTGTGGCACAAATATATTCTGTTTATATTATACATAGTGGAATATTATTCAGCCATGAAAAGAATAAAATCTTGTCATTTGTAACAACATGTATGGACTTGGACAGTATTATGCAAAATGAAATAACTCAGATGGAGAAATACAAATATCATACAATCTGTCCTATATGTGGAACCTATAAATAAATACATAAATAAATAAATCCAAGCTCATAGATACAGAGAACATACTGGTGATTGTCAGAGGTGGAGGGTGGGGAGAAATGGGGTGAGCTACTTTTTTTTTAGTTTAAATAAACTGAAAAACACAAAACAAAGCAAAAAAATAGTTTGGAAGGATACTCCTAGTGGGAAGCAGAGTTTTGAGGTCAACCATGAATGGGAAATGCATGGCTGATGAGGCTAAAATAGGTTTCTTTACAGGAAGACTCCTCGGAGACTTTAAGGCCAATATGCATTGCAAACCTCCAGCAGGGGAACAAATTATTCAGCATTTCTCAAATTCACTTGACCTCCAAACTCATGTTTTACAAAATTCCCCTCTCTATTTCTGGAAGTCACAGATGAAGTCTACAATGTAGTTCCTGTCTTTCCTTCAAGGAGGACGTGGTCTTGCTGGAGAAGCAAAGCTTGTAAAATAAATGCTCACAAAGCAATGACTGGCATGTTACACAGCACAGTAGGGTCTAAGGGAAAATGGGCAGTCAGGGGAGGGAAGGTCAGGGTGGTCTGAGACGCCTGGAGCTGAGATGGCAGGAAGAGTATAATTTAAGCTGGGGCTTGAATAAACAGGGCAAAGGAAGGGGGGGGGGATAAACAGTGGCAAACACAAACAGGGGAATGAGCAAGTGAGGAAATGGGTGGGCAGCCTTGCCTAAATCGGACTTTTCATTTGTTCAGATAGACCAACCAAGGGGGTTTTACCGGATAATCCATACACATTTGAAATTATCAACTACTTTTTCAATGTTTTCTTTTTAAGCTCGAATGGTTACTAGTAATTCATTTTGGACTAGTTTTTCTTGGGAGAAAATAATGTCCATAAGAAACATGTCACATGCATACCAAGAGAGGCTTTGGTGGTGCCTCAGACAGCCGGAAGTGCTCTGTTCCTCCACAGATCCACACACCTCCTCGTCCACAGCTCCCAACCCCCAAAGCTCCGAACAGTTGAAGTTCTTCCTCCCAACTCCTTCCTGAACTGGTAGGAGGCCACTTATATTCTTTATGCAGCCCACTTACTGTGAATATCCATTCATTTTGGGATGCTACCCCAGACCTATTGGAGTGCTCTACAAATTGCAGTGTACATATCATGTCATCTCTAACAAGAGACTGCGGACCTATAATTCTTACTTATTCCCTAGGTTTATGCTGTAGGTGAAAAAAAAGTGTTTGCTATGTACCATGGCCTATGGGTGACTCTGATGTAAAGGGGAAAAAAATAGGTGCTCAATAAATATTTGCTTATTTTCTCCATTCTCCATTCAGTAAATAGCTATCGAGGGCCTCCTATGTTTTGGCTCCTTTTCTAGTCTCCAGGGATACAGCAGAGAGGAAAACAGGTAAAGCCTCTGCCTCCCTGCAATCATTTTTAGTGGGAGTAACAATAAACAAAGATAAGCTGATGTCAGGAGTTGATCCATGCTATGGAGGAAAATTCAGAGTTAAGGAGTAAAGGGGGCTGGGCGCTGTTATTTTTAAAAGGATGGTCTGGGAAGGTGTCTCTGAGCGAGCGAGGAGTTGAAGGAAGTAAGAGAGGGAGCACCGGGGATATCAGGAAGAGGAGTGTCCCAGGCGGAAGGAAGGGCGCAGGCAGTGGCTGAGGCAGGACTATGCATGACTGGGGTGGGGGTGGGGGGGACCGCCAGTGCTTCATAAGGAGGATCTCATCTAGTCCCATAACCCTTACCAAATCCACTTCACAGGTGAGGAGTCTGAGCTCTGACAGGGGAGCCTTTTGCACAAGGCCACACAGCTGTAAGTGGCAGGACTGGGACTCACTCCCGAGTCTGCTGCCACACCTAGTGGCACCTCCGAAGACCCTAACAACAGGCTGGGCCTTTGGAAGGCAAGAAGAGACTGAAGCCATCCCAACCCTGGAGGTCCTGCCTGGGTTGTGTCTCCTCAAAGGGACAGACATGTGGCTTCGGAGTGACCTCCGCTCTCCTGGTGGTTGAGGACTGCCCAGGCCCTTGGAGCAGGGCAGGTCCAATAAGGTGGCTTGAGGTGCCAGGACAGCGCCCCTCCTCTGTGTTTCCTTCCGGATGGAAGGATATCTCCTCTCAAAGTCCTAGGAGCCTGCATTTTCACGATCCCATCAGCAGGGGCGAACACTGAGGCTCACAGAAGCAAGAGGACTTCCCTGAGGCCACACTAGTGGCCACGGAGTCTTCCCAGGAACCCATGATCTTCAGACCAAACCTCTCTTTGGACTTGGCTGTGGCCCCAAAAGGGGAGTGTCTCTCTAACTCTTGTGCTCTGGGCACCTTACTTGATTCACCTTGGTCTGGGCCCTGTAAAGTAAAGAAGCAGAGTGAAAGTCACCCTGCTCACCACCTGTTCACCCACACCCACCTCGCTGGGCTCTAGGGGACCAAAAGAGCACCTTTCTTGGGCTGTGCACTCGCTGTCCCATGGAGAAAGAAGAGCAGAGGAAAAGGTGGGGGTGGGGCTGGTGAATAGGGGGCGTTCGTTAAAGGCTTTCTTTCAGCCTTCAGGTGGCGCCCTTGAGCCACGGAACCTCACTAGTCCGAGAAGATCGTCAGGACCTAAGGACCTGGGACCTACCTGGGGGCCTCGTGTGTCGGGAGAGAGCGGGGAGGGCTGGGGCGGGAAGGCTGCGTCAGAGCTTGGCGCAGTCCAGACCCTCCCGCGGTGGAGACCAGCAAGCAGCGGGGGAAGGGTCTTCTTCAGCACACACCCCCAACGCTCGCCCTTGGGCCGGGGCAAGTCGCGCTCGAAGCTTCAGTTTCCCTAGCCCGCAGATCAGCCCTAAGAGAGCGGGAGAAGGATGGAGCTATGGCCCCCCACCCTTACCCCAGTCTGTTACCCGCCTCCCAGTCCCTCCCCACGCTAACTCTCCGGGCGCCCTCGCCGGCTGCGGGCGGAGCTCGATCCGCGGCATTCCGCGATCCCCGGCTCCCGCCCCTTCCCTCCTCCCTCCTCCCCGGAGCCCCCCAGCGGCCCCGGCGGACGCCGTGTAGCCCCGCGCGGCACGAGCAGGTACGTGCGCCTCGGCAGCGGCTCTGCGCTGGGCCGGGAAGCGGGTAGCTGGGGAAGGAGAGGCGGTGCCGGCCGGGCCCGCGCCCTCCCGGGCTGCGCCGCAGCGGAGACACAGGCGGGCGGGCGGGCGCCGGCTGCAGGGAAGCGGGTAGGCGCGGGCGAGGACGCGCCCTCGCCCTCGCCCTAGTCCGCCGGCCTCCCGGCGCGGAGCTGCCCGCGTGGGGAGGCCGGAGGGAGGCCCGACACAGGTACCCACGAGGAGAGGGGACTGCGGGGGTGGCGGGAGGCGGAGGCCCGAGGCGGGGAGGGGCTACCACGGAGAGCTAGTCTGACCTCGCGGCCCGGCCGAAGGACACGCGGCCGAGGGGACCGGGGCGCACGCGGGTCCTCGCGGAGCCTGGCCTCTCAGGGCCGCCTGACCACCCTGCTACCGGCGTCGCCCGCCCCGGTCCAGCCTGACCCGGCCCGGCCGCGTTTATGGTCAAGGGCAGAACCAGGGGGTGTGAACAGCGGGCAGGCTGGCGCGCGGGTGCGGCGGGCAGCCGGGTGTTGGCGCTTCCTGCGCGGAACTTTGGGTATAACAGCGTGGACCTGCGTGTGCGTGTGTGCGCGCCCCAAGGCTTTGTGTACAACTCGTGCGTATATCTGCCGGTGGGGTTTTGTGAAGCTTCACCCACGCCCGCTGTGCGTCTCTTTCCGCGTGTTAGTGCGCGCTGGTGGGTGAAGTGCTGGGTCCAGGTGGTACTTGGTTGGTCTGGCTTAGATCTTCGCAGTCCTAGGAGCAGTTAACTGTGTGTGTGTGTGTGTAACCAATTCTGTCCCTTTGGGTGTGGGTGCCAGTGTGGCCCGCTAATCTGCGGGTCACGCTGTGTGGCTTCCTATGTCTGTGGGTTCTGAGTGTGGAAACGGCCCCCGAGGGGGAGGCAATGTAGAACTAGGGTGTGCCTTTCGGGTCCTGTTGAACTGCAGGCTAAACTGGGGTGTCACAGGTACAGTTGCAGAGTGTCAGCCCTGGACTCCAGCATCTTTGTCACTTTGTGTCTCCGTATGTTTTGGGTGAGGGACTGGGCATGCCTGTGTAACCGTGAGTATCTCTGAACCTGTGTGTGAGACAAGGCAACCCTGGATGAGAGGGAGTCTTCTTTCTCTCTGCCCTCTTCCTTACTCTGGTATCCTAAGGAAAAAGTTTTGGGTTCCTGCTGGTGAAGGAGAGCCCCGCTGTCAGAATTTGGGTGCCCTGGTTTCCTTTGGAGTACCGAGGCTCAGCACGTGGAACTGGTCAGGGGGTTCCCGTGCCACTCCAGGGGCTGAGTTCTCTGAAGAGTGCTGCAAACCTGGGTCGGGGGTGGGGGGATGGGGCTGGGCACATCTGGACACCCATGGGCAGGAGCTGTCACTGCCAGTCCCTGTTAGTGGCTGGGCAGGAAAATGCTTTTGGTGCCAAAAGTAGAAAAGTCAAACACCATAGTTCTCCCTTTGATGTACTGGGAGTGGGAGCCGCCCGCCCCACCCCGGCAGGGCCTGGTCTGAGTCAGCCTCCCCACCCCTTGTGTGGGAGTGCTCATCTGCTGTGGCAAGTTGCCAAGCCACTCCTGGGGGCTGCCTGTGATCTAAGCCCAGTGCAGGGGGCTGGGGACCCAGATGGAGTTCACACATATCCCTGCCCTCAAGCTCCTCACAACAGTGGGATAAAGTAGTGAGTCTAGAGTGAGGGCTGGAGGGCGGGTGGAGGGTGCCCCTGGTGCAGGAATGGGTGGGTTTGCAGGCTGGGAGGAGGTGACAGTCCTTAGGGAACCTGCATTCACCTTCGCGTGCCCACATGCACACCAGGGGACCCTGACCACGTTTTGTCAAATGGAGAGAGTAATTCCTGCTTTCTGGGCTGTCGAGGGTTATAGGAGATATTCCTGAGGAAGTGCCCGCTCTAGGGGGCAACAGGGAGTGTGGGTGCTCAGTAAACGTTTATTAAATTGGAACTCGGGAAAGAGGGATGTGGTGGTAGAAATGGGTTGGAAGTGGACACGGGCTTTGTACTCAGATGAAATACCCAGTGTGTGCTGAGAGGAGGTGTCCAGTGCAAGTCCGTGCTGGCAAAAAGATCAGAAAGACCAAAATGGTGCCTTCCTGCACTGAGGCTCTTTGAATTTCATTCATTCATTTCATTCATTTTCCCCTTCATTAATTTACTCATATTCCCTCTCTCTTTCTCTCTTTCTCTCTCTCTCTCTCACACACACACATACACTGCAAGGAACCACAATGCACTGGAAAGTAAATTCAGGCATAAGAGTGAGGAGACATATGGAGAATCATGTGTGCGTGTGTGTGTGTGTGTGTGTGTGTAGACACACCAGAGTGTGTGAGCCACTCTGCATCTGGGGGTTCTCTGCACAGAGTGGGAGGGACTTGGATCTGTGTGCCTGGGGTCCTGGGTGTGTGCGCCCCCAGGACATTGGCGTGTACAGGGACAGAGGAATTCTGCTGCCAGACCAGGAATTTGACATGCGGGGCTGAGGTGGGACCTGTGGGGGACACTGCTGGCCACCTGCCTGTGGCAGGACTCCATCGTCAGGTCCAGCTGAGTGTTATTGTAGGGAACAGAGACTGGGGTGGCGAGGTGCCTCCATTTTGTAAGAGAAGCCAGGAATGCAAAGCTTAAAGTGTTATATATATTAAAAAATATATATTTATATGTGTGTGTATGACCAAAAACAAATGAACAGACCAGAAACAAACGAACAGACTTCTGTGAGCCAGAGGCGGCCCCTGGGCTATGAATTGGTGCCCTCTGGCAGGAATGCATGTGTGCTGCCCGCCTGCCTGCCTCCTGTGTGGATGTGTGTTCAGGTATCGGGTGGGCCATCTCCTCTTTGAGCAGAGTGCCCCCTTTCCCCCTCCCATCCCATCTCCCCTTCTGTAGTCCTCATCCAGGTTCACCTTCCTCCCCTCCCGCTACCCCCACCCCCACCCTGGTCTTCTACTTACATGAAGGCATTTGACTTGACCTCAGTCTGGGTCTCAAATACACTCCCTCCTCTATGTCTCTGTCTATGTCACCCTAACCTCATCAGCTTCCTCCCTGGACCCCTGGCCTCTGCACAGCAGCCAGAGAGAGCGTTCTGAGATTAGGTGGCAGTCAGCACTCCCTGCCTCAACACTCACCTCCCTGGCTGCTTGGCCTGGCTGTCAAGTCCTTTGAGAGTGGTCCCAGGTGACCTCTGAGGTACCTGGTCCCCCTGCCCAGAATGCCCATATCCACTCTAACTGCTGGGTTCCCACTCACCGTCTCAGGTCTGGTTCCAATGCCACCACCTCCCAGAACCCTCCCTGACTGTCCCCTCGCTCCCATGCCACCTCCACCATCCCGACCCTCCCTGCTCACAGTCATCCTCCTTGCATCACAAGGGTGTGCATTAATTGAACCGGCTGGGGCCTTCCATGCATCGTTTTATGAAATCCTCACATCATCCCAATGAGGGAGGCATTTTGCTTATTCCCATTTAACAGACAAGAAAATTGAGTGTGGAGTGATCACATCACTTGCCCGAGCTCAAGAGGTGAAGCTGGGACTTGAACCTGATACCTACTGTGTTTAAGTTCCCTCCATCGTAATAATAACTCATCGCTGGTACTTCCTGAGCACTTATTGTTATGAGTGCTTTTTGCAGTTGATCTCAATCTTAACATCAGCCCGTTATATAGGGAGTGGTAGCAGTAATGTCATTTAGTAGTTGGGGAAACTGAGGCCCAGAGAGGCTATGTGAATGGCCCAAAGCCACATGCCCGCCAGTGGTGGAGCAGGATCCTAGTATGGATTGGCTCACACTGCTGTCTTTGTGCTCTTCCCCACCTCCCCCTGTCTGGTGGGCTCCCCCAGGTGGGAGCAATGGCTGACTCATCTGCACACCGCTCGGGGCCTGGTGTGCTGTCCAACACCAGCAGGACCTTGGGAAAGGTTCCCTACGTTTGACTGACTTTCTGTTTTCTCTTCCAGCTGCCAAGGGGCCAAGGGATGAGCTGGGGCCCTCCTTCCCAATGGCATCCCCCCCTGGGCTGGAACTGAAGACACTGAGCAACGGTCCACAGACCCCAAGGAGACCAGCTCCTCTAGGCCTCAGGGCCCCACCCAGGGAGGGTGTGGAGAATGCCTGCTTCTCCTTGGAGGAGCATGAGACCCACTTCCAGAACCCAGGGGACATCAGATTGGGCAGCTCCCCCAGCCCCCCTGGGGGTGTCCCCTCAAGGCCCCGATCCCAGCGGGATGATCTGTCCCTGCATTCGGAAGAGGGGCCAGGCCTGGAGCCCGTGAGCCGCCGGGTGGATTATGGCTTCGTTTCTGCTCTGGTTTTCCTGGTGAGTGGGATCCTCCTGGTGGTGACAGCATACGCCATTCCCCGTGAGGCCCGCATCAACCCGGACTCTGTGACAGCGCGGGAGATGGAGCGACTGGAGATGTACTACGCCCGCCTGGGGTCCCACCTGGACAAGTGCATCATCGCGGGCCTGGGGCTGCTCACAGTGGGTGGCATGCTCTTGTCGGTGCTGTTGATGATCTCCCTGTGCAAGGGCGAGCTCTACCGCAGGCCAACCTTCGTCCCAGGCAGGGGCTCCAGGAAGACATATGGCTCCATTAATCTGCGCATGCGACAGCTCAGTGGGGACGGGGGCCAGGGCCTGGTGGAGAACGAAGTTGTCCAGGTCTCAGAGACCAGCCACACCCTGCAGGGGTCTTAAATAAGAGCCTGCCTGATCTAGCTGCTTCAGCTCCAGGGCTGCAAGCCCCCAAGGCCATGGGTTTTAGACTGAGCTCCACACAGGGCCCTGGGGAAAGAGTCTCAGGTGCTGGAAGGGGAGTCGGGGGCCTGGCTCAGGCTCCACCATGCAGGGCGGCCCCCTGATCTGTTTTGTAGCTTCAGGTTTTGCATAAGGCTTTGTTTGGAGGGTGCCTTCTGCTGCTAAAAATACAGAAGATCGGGAACTGCTGCCCTTGGAGGATGAGGTTTCTTGGCAATTCTCAGCATTGAGAGCAGTTTGAAAGGCTGTCCATCCTCTTCTTCATGCCTCGGGGAATTCCGGGATCTCTGGAGTCCTCATCAGCAAAGGATGGGTGTTAGGTGACTTTGGAGGGATCCCTTTCAGCCCTGACCATCTAAGGGGGGAGGTGGCTTTACCATGAGGGGAGAAGTCGGCACTGGGGTGACCATCCCCTCTCCAGGCCAGTCCCCCTGACTAAAAGTGAGGGTCGGACTGGATAACCCCTTGGGCCCTCCAGGTCAGCCCTAGGAATGGGTGCCCAGTATCTGCTTCTGGCCACTCCTTTGAGGGGAGAAGGGTGTTTGGCAGGAGCTCACCATTCTCCGTGCCATATTCCAGCCTGGCCTTGGTGGCCACCAGTGTCAGACAGTCAGCAGCTGGCACTCATGCTAGAGTTCCCTAAGTCTCCTGGTGATGCCGGGTTAAATCCAAAATTCAAGATTTTGGTCTTGGGATGAAAGTTCCTGCAGTGACTAGGTCTCAGCACACATTTCACAAAGTCAAGTGCACAGTTTTCAGCAACTCCTGGAATAAGAGGGGTCTTTTATACCAGGAAGGGTGAGGGCTGTGTTGCGTTTCTGTGGGCTCCATGTGGGCCTGCACCCCCACCCCTCCTTCAGAGTGTACCTCTTGTGCCTGACTTTCTTCCCACAGTAGAAAAAACAAATGGGTTTTTTTTTTTTAGTTCTGAATTCGTAATGTCCCCCTCGCCCCCATTCTTTGCAGCAAAGTGCAGTTCCATAATATTTGGGGAGAAATCAGGCACATTTGGGGGGCCTGGAAACTCCAGCCGCATTGATCGCGGTGTGTTCTGTTTCTGTTGGGGAGTTTCCAAGCCCCATCCAGACTCTTTTTAAACTACTGGCAGGGAAAGAAAGTGGGTTCTAGGGGGCAAGGAGATACAGGTGTCTGAGGACGGGGACACATCATCCAGTCTGAATGGCCCTAGAAGGCTTTGAGAGTATATGCCTTTTAGACCCTAAAGGGGTCTTTTCGGTGAGCCCCTGAGTCCGTGCAGGTCCTACTCACTCCACCTCAGTTGGCCACGTGGGCCGTGGATCCTGACTGTGCGTTGGGGTCGAAGGGGCGGGTGGGCATGGGGTGTGTAGGCTGGATCAGCCCTGGTCCAAGCTGTAACCTGAGCCTTCTGTCTGGTGAGTGAAACGTCTGGGCAGTGTAACACCGCAGCTTCTAGGACAGATCGAGTATCTGCTCCTGCTGGCAGGTTTTGCCAGAAGCACAGGGCTGGGGGAGGGCTGGAGGGGACAAGGGCTGTTCAACTTGGCCTGCCAGGTGCTGTTCCTGAGGTCAAAGGGATGTGGCTTGAAAAGAGCAAAGCTTCAAGACAGTGAAAGAGGCACCAGTCAGGGCTCCCGCTGCGGTGTCGATTTCCCACAGGCTCTGAACGAGGAGCGGGCGCAGAGTGGCATAAGCCCTTCTAGGTAAGCTGCAGCGGAGTTGCACATCCCAAACGATCAGCTGAGGCCCTTCAAATTCATAATGATAATAAAAATATCCATCCAAGCCATCTGGATTACTGTGATGGGGGTGGGGGACTCATCTGGAAACGAAATCTGTTGGGTGGTTGCATCTGGGACCATCAATTCCTATAGTTTAAATGCAATGAATTGTATTTAGGGGCTAAATCAGGAGATCAAGTCCCGGGTTTTCTCTAAGTCCAGAGACGCCTACTCTGCATCCTAATGCAGAAACTCCTTTAGAAAATGGGTGCAGTGGATTGAGGCAGTCATTACCTTGTCAGTGAATTAAGAAAACTTGGAAATTGCCAAAAGCATTCCTGCAGGATTGCAGCTGAAATCCCTGTCAGTGGATAAGAAACGGTGAGGAAGGAGTCAGGGAAGAGAGTGGCGTAGGGTATCGAGAACTTTCCTTGCAGGTCTTTTATGGGGTAGTTGTGGGGTGGTCCCACAAGACCCTGTGGTCTCTGGAATGTGCTTCACCTCCAGGAACTGCCTTTTCCACCAGATGTGGTACTAGGGTCCCCAAATCTTGCTTTCCCTAGTATATTAGAGCAGCTATCAACTTGGGAGTTGAGAGAACCCAGGTTTGAGTCTAGGTTGCGCTATTTACTGGCTGTGTGACATTAGGCAGGTTACTCCACCTCTCTAGGTATATCGTTTTCGTTGTGGAGAGGAGTGGAAGCTCAGGCCCAGGGCTTCGGTGTAAGAGGTAAGAGAGACCTGTATGGAATGAGGTCAGTCACAACAACGGCTCCTTCCCCTCCTCAGCTGGAGGTACCTGACCTGGATTAGGCCTAAAGCCTCAGGTCAACTGTCTGCCGTTCTTCTCGCACACCTGGCATCCTACCCATCAGCTGATCTTGATTCTGTCTTCAAAATCTGACCACTGCCCGCCCTCTGCCCCCAGTTCACTCTGCAGCCAGGCGAGTCCTGTTAAAAGGTTAATTGGGGCAGGTCACTGCTCTGCTCAGCCCTCCGAGGGCTCCCCCTCCCTCCAGGCAGAAGCAAAAATTCTTGTCTGGCCGGAGGGGGTGTTTACTGTGCAGGCCCCTCACCTGCCGGGGCCCCTCCCAAGGCCTTGCATCAAGTTTTTATTTGTAATTTTGATTTTTAAAAAGTGGATGGCCACCTAAATTGTGTGAATTTTGGGTCCCCTCATGCCTGGGTCCACCCCTCACAGTGGCCTGTAAAACCCTAAGCAATACGGCCCCTAGGTCTCCCTGACCTTATTTCCCACCCCTTGTCTCTTGGCTCATTCCACGCCAGCCACACTAGTATCCTCACCTTCCTCCTTCAGGGCCTTGGTGCCACTTCACGTGGGAGAGGTGGAGGGGTCTCCCTGATGGCAGAAGACCCCCACTCCCAGCCTGGCTGAGATGTAGCCAGGTTCCGGCTGGTCTTGGGTGCAATCTGTGGCATGTAGGAGCCTGTGAGATACACCAGCCTGGTTCTCCCTCTCTCATGGCCCTTGAGAGCCCAGGCCTGGCCCTCAGCACCCCAGGCTCCATCATCACATCTGCTCACCTCAGAGACAGCCTGTGCTCTCCCAGCTGCGAATACCTGCTGCCTGAGGCTCCCCCACCATTGCTCCCTTCCTTGGGAAAAAGTATTACCTTCTCTGAGATTCCCTTTAAAATGTCCTCTTCCTTGCATGTGCACACCTACACATGCACACACGCAGGAGCACACCCCTGTGCATGTGTACACACTCACAGGCACACACCTTGTGCATGCACACACACGGCCCTCTGACCTAGCCCTGAAACCAAGGATACATGCTCTTGAAGCAGCTGCAAGTCAGGGCACCCTCTGTGTCATTGATAACATTTTCTTTCTCCGGAAGCCACAGGTCTTGCAGTTCCCAGGACGCTAACCTCACAGCAGCCGTTTCCCCTCTCCAACACCGAGCTGCTATCTCTGTATCTTTCCTGCTCCCTCACTTGAGTGGAAGGGGAGAGATGTCCAGGGAGCATTCTCTACCTGGAACTCTGTGTGGTTCTGGGCTGGAAACTAGGTGAGCAAGGTCCTTCAGGTCGCCCCTTTCCTGTGAGCCTTTGAGCAAATCATTCACTTCTCTGGTACTTCCCACTCTGCCTTCTCTGGGGACGGGGGAATCGGGAAATGCAAGCAGAGGGTTTTCAAAGTTAAGAGCATGTTATCCCATGTCTGCAGAGCTCTGCAGGGGCACAAGGAGGGGAAGGAAGGGAAGCATGATGAAGCAGCCACCGGAGGTGGCTCTCTGTCTGGGTTCTGTCTGGGAGGAAAGTGGGGTGTCAGTGTTACTGACCAAGTCAAGGAGATGCCCTCTAGCTGAGCTTGTTGGTTTCTCTGATAGAGAGTGGACTCCCCTTGGTGTCCCCAATGAGGGAAATTTCAGCTAGGGGAAGGAGAAGCTTGCTGAGATCTTGCCTGGGTTGGAGTGGCAGGGAGCTCCTTGTCAGTAGAAGTATGTTAGAATTTACTGGTCAGGCACTGGGAATCTTCAGGGATAGAGTGTAGTGGAATCAGGTAAGATTTAGTCAAGAGGCTCCCCCCAGGCTTCCATTCCCCTCCTTTGAGAAAACCCAACGCCCCAGTGGCCGGAGCCTGGCTAGAGGCAGTAGCACGGCAGCACGCCTGGACGTGCTGTAACTTCCTGTCCTGGGCCTGAACACCCTTCCCATGTCACTCTTCTTCCTGGGTCAGGCTGTACCCCAGCAGATGGGAGGGCCCAAGAGAGCTGAATGGTTCAGAGGGTGGCAGGACCATCGCCTTCCTCCTCCTAAGAGACGTGGCACTTCTGAGCTTTCTCCCTACTCAACCTCAGGTCTGGGGGCAGGGCCCTGACAGAGGGGGTCCACTGAGTATCGTCCATCAGATAACAGTGCAAAGGTACTGGCTCCGAATCTGATTACTTGGATGCTTGGTGGTTGCTGAATGCACCTGAGCCTCTGTGTCCTCACCTATGAAATGGGGGTGCTAAGAACAGCACCTCCCTCAGAAGGAGTGGTGAGCAGTGAGTGAGATGATACCTGTAAAGCACTTGGCACAGTGCCTGGCACTTCATAATCCCTCAGTAATGTTAGCTGTTCACGTTCACTCATCCATTTGTTCACACCTAACCTGCATTCTTTCCTGGGTGTGGCACTGTGAGACTCATGGCCCCCACCTGAGAGTTGGTCACAGACCATCTAGGGAAACAGGACAGGGCCTGGTAGGCTGCGTGTATGTTGGGGGGCACAGAGGAGGTACAGGATTATCTGATTGAGTTGGGGTCAGAAAAGGCTTTCGTGGAAAGGATGATGTCTAACAGGAATCTTAAACAGTGAGGCGTATCTGATGTGGGGAACTGGGGAGCAGGAAGGGTATTTCAGGCAGAGGAACAGCATAAGCACGGCTCAGGGGCATAAGACAGCCTGGTGTGTGCTGGGGAGCAGCAGGCTGGGAGGGAGGCCCACGGGTTCTGTGCTGGAGCATCAGGATGAGGCATGCTGAAAGGCAGGGGCATCATCATGGAGGGTTGCATTTCGTCACCCATAGACTGGGGACGACTGTCCTCAATTCATAGGGTTGTTACAAGGACTTGAGTTCATGCCAGTACAGCACGTAGCACGGGGCCTGGTATGTGCCAAGGTTCACTGTCGGTCACTATGATTGCTTGCAGATGTGTGTGGCAGGAAGAATCTTCTCATGTCAAATGCATTGTAGGGGTGACCCTGGCACTGGGGAGGCCAGTCCATGGGACTGTGGCTGCCAGCTGCAGTCAGAGAACTGACCCCAACTTCCAGGACTCCATCTCGGCAGTCTGTCCCTTCTTAGCCTCCAAGCTGCCAAGGGTGAGGTGGCAGCGGCCGCTCTCCTGGGCCAGGGGGAAGGTCAGTGAGTGGAAGGATCTTCAGGCGGGAAAGCTGGCCCCAGGGGAGCAGGGATGGCAGAGGAAGAAGGCAGCTGCCATGCCAACCTCTCTCCAGGTGGTGGGGCATCTGAGCCAATACCGATGTGGGGTAAAGGGCATCCAGAAACGGCCAGCCCTCTCCCTCTCCCAGTTTTCTTCCTCCAGTCTCTCCCTATCCTTCTCTTTTGTCCTCTGTGTCCATACCTCCTTTTACTGAAGCCACTCCTAGGAGTTAGGCATCCACAGGTGAGTTGCTATTGCTGACTCACCAGTAGCCATCTGTCTCTCACCCTGAGTCTCCACGCTCCCCCATAAAAAATGAAAGCAGGGGCCCAAGAACAAACTCCTGTAGGTGACATTCACGAATGAAGCAGGTGGCTGTGGACAGCAGGGGCAGGATTAAGGGGCGCCGGCTTCAGCTCTGGCTGGCTGCTGCCCTGTGATGCATGGGCTCAGTCAGGGTTGCCAGAGCTCCTGACTTTTTTTAAAGCAGCGGGACATCTGGACCTTTGTGTGGGGAACAGGATGGAGAAAGGTATCATCCACTGCATGAGAATTGTGACAGGCCAAACACTGAGGACAAGGGAGCGTCCAATGAGATGGTACCTGCTGGGCCCGGACACCCACTCTCCTCCCACTGCCCAGGGCTTACTAAATCACGCATGGAGATGGGGGTGCCCTCAAGAAGCGGGCTAGCCTCTGCCTCCCAGCTGGAGGCTTGTGTACTGTTCATCTGAGATCCTTTGTTTTTTCAACAAAGATTTGAGTTACAGCTTTGGAGAGAAAGCACTGAAGAGACGAAAAACATAAGGGAAGGTATTCTCGAGAGGGCTTGAAAGGTGTCTTCTGGAGCTCAGGGCGATCGTGAAGGTGGAGATGAGGTCTGTTTCTGACCTGAGTATTTCTGATGTGGGAGGTGCATGGGAACAGCTGGTGTTAGCTTGAAGGGATGGTGGTGTTAACGATCGGGGAGGAGGAGGCCAGTCCTGCATCCCCTCCCAGTGTTCTGAGGCTCGTGAGGTAGGTTCTGGGGCTCCACGTGTTGGTGTGGGGAGGGGAGAGGGGCTGGCGCTGTGGGGCAGCACAGGTGGCTACACAGCCCCCCATGTTACCTCAAGAAACAGATGGACTGTGGGCCTCTGGTGGACTGGACAGAGTCCCTGACTGCCCAGACTCCTGTCTGAGAGTCTAGGACAAAGCTCTAACCATCCCCCAAATCATGGATGTCGTCTACTGGAGACCCCAGCATCAAAAAAGAAAAAAGAAAAACCCCACCAACCAACCAACTAAACACACACAAAGACCCAAAACACAAAAGCCCCAGTAGGAGTCAGAGTCAGAGCACGCCCCTCACCACCCTGTCACTGTGGCTAGTGAAAAGGCAGTTTATCTTCCTCCCTCCACCCCACCCGCCACAGTGGGGCAAGGGTTCAAGAGGTCAGAGGAGACATCTTAGACCTGGACATGAGCAGGAAAGTTTTAAATTGGACTGAGTTTAGAAACCAGAGTGACCAGTTAGGCTGGGCCCTAGCTGCTGAGATGAGAAAGGGGATCTGACAGAGGTCAGCTGGATAAAAAGAAAAGGCTTCGTGTTTCTACATCCCAATAAACCAGGCACGTGTCACGCATCAGGTTATCACATGTTTAAATGGAGTAGTATCCTCTCTGAGCCAGGCACTCTTTGAAGTCTTTACCGCCCACTAGCTTATTTAAACTTCAGAGCCACCTTGCAGAGCGGATGCGATCATGACTTCCGTTTCACTGATGAGGGAGCTGAGGAACAGGCAGGTTAAGTGACTTGTTCAAGGTCGCAGGTGAGAGCTGGTAAATAGAGGAGTCAAGGCTCAAACTCAACAACATACGGTCATCCATCTTACCAAATGTAATAACATGCAGGCCAGGCACAGCATGTTTGTGGACAGATCTGGGCTGTGGGCTGCCCCTTGCAGGCCCGTGGTTTAAATATGAGTTGGAAAGTCTGTGGGGGACAGGAGGAGGGCGGGTGGGGAGCACTGAACTTGGTCAGTCCATGGCCCTCTCAGAATCATGGAACCTCATAGATGGGCAGGATCTTGGCCAGTTGGGCCCATCTCTGTCCCCATTCTATGGACAGGGAAAGCCAAAGGGGGAACAGGACTTGCCCACGGTCCACATGGCACAGGGACCCTGCACATCCCTGTCTTCTTCAGAGGCTTCTCAATTTATGTCCTAGGAACCAAGACGTCCACAGGATGAAACTGTGCTCCTGTGGTTCTAATCTGAAGGAGTGGGGAGGACACCTAGGGCCAGGTCCCCTTCCCGTACAGATGCCTGTCTGTCCCAGGAGTGGGATATCCTGGGTTAGGAAGCAATAGACTCTGGCCTAACCTG
This sequence comes from Anoura caudifer, assembly GCA_004027475.1. NCBI lineage: Eukaryota > Metazoa > Chordata > Mammalia > Chiroptera > Phyllostomidae > Anoura > Anoura caudifer. The sequence continues at coordinate 317,217 of PVKU01000746.1, read as the reverse complement.
GCCTAAGGGTTGCCTCAGGCCGCTGCAAGGAAGGTGGGCGCTGACCAGGGTGCTGAACCTGTATGGTGTCTTCCTCTTAATGCTCAGACTAGCTGAGGGGGGGAGAAGGAGGTGGAAAGGGAGACTCATAATGGGGACCACACTGTTTTAGGTAGTTTATAATAGGAAGGCCTTGGAGCTAGGAGTTCTGTGGTCTGCATGGCCTTAGGAAGGTCACTTAACTGGCTCTGGGCCTGCTTTTTCATCTGTTCAATGGGGAGGGTAGCTCCTGTCCTACTACAGAGGTGAGCAATATCGGGTGACAGAGCCCTGCACTGAGCCCAAGCCCATTCATGGAGCCCAGTGAATCTGCTCAGGAGCTCACCCTCATGGAGGGACTTTCATAGGCTTGTTTCTTCCTCTGTGTAACAGGTCCCGTGCTGGGTGGTTTCAGATGCCCCTGACCTGGGTGCCCTGAGCGTACGTATGCGGAAGTGCTCTGACACATGGTACACACTTCACAAACAGGACTTCCTGAGTTAGAGGGGTCCTAGACCATCTCGGTTTTATGTTCCTGTCTCGTCCGAGACCTGACTTGGTTCTCCAGCTTCAGGAATGGATTTTGCTCAAGGATCCATGAACCTCACCTGCACAGGGTACAACAGTTCCATAAAAAGAGCACCAGCTTCAGAACCAGGCTGATCCAGGTTCCCGTCACAGCTCTACCGCCCCTAGGGGGCAGGTCCAGCACCTCAACCAATGTTGCTAACAGTGTTATGTCAGGAATGACTGATACCAAGACTAGGAAAAGCCTAACACACTGAGTACCAGATAAATGCTTGTTTCCACCAGTGGAGGGCAGCTTAAGGTTCCCTTCCTCTTATCCACAAGCCCCCAGGCTTATCTACCCATGTGGCCTCAGTAATAATAGTAGCTGGTAGCCACTAAGCTCCATCTATCTGTTTATAAGACACATTGCTTGGCCGGAGCCAGCAATAATCCTGAAGGCAGAGGTGATGGTCATTTTGCAGATAAGGCCACATGACCACAGGTAGGGCTGGGAGTCACAGCCACGCCTGCCTGCTTCTGAGACCCCTGCTTGGCTTTGAGCAAATTACCGGACCTTTCCAAAGTCTTTTGCTGGTCTAGAAAAAGAGGACAGTTATCTTATTATGGTTATTATTTATATAATGAAGATATAATGTATGCTACTTTACAAGGGTATATGCATATTTTAAAACATATGAAACACATCTGAATGACTCACAGGGACAAGGGAATGGAGTGGATACAGGCCATAAAAGTAGAAACACTTTAAATGTAGGGGTTCTTGCACGCACTGATCGTAGTGTGCCATGAATCAATTAGACTGACTCAACTCTCTGCACCTGATATCCAGGTGAAGAAAAAAGATGTATCAATAGTTCATACACTAAAGCATCTTAAACTTCAACATGCACACAAGCCACCTGAGGAACTTGTTAAAATGCAGTCTCATTTAACAAGCCTTGGGTGTGGCCCGAGATCCCACATTTCTAACAAGTTCCCTGCTGTTGCTGATGGTCTAAGTAACAAGAACGTAGAAAGTCTTCCCTTCCCTCCTCAGGACTTCTCAAACTTGCCTGATAATATGAATCACCTGAGGAACTCCTAAAAGATGGATTTAAAGGCCCTCCCTGAGACCTGGATGCTGGTCTGGGTTTTGCCCAGAATATACAGTGCACTTTGATCAGCTATCACCGGAGACTGTCTGGCTTGGCTGAGCTGGGGAAGCATGAATGTGGTACTCATTTGTTCCACGGCCTGCGGCGCAGAGAGACACAGGAGGCCAGCTCACCAGACCGCTGTCTCAATGTGCCTTCCGGATGCAGAGGTGGGAAAAGTGAACAAAGACATTTTCCCAGGCTCTCTTGTAGCTATGGTTAGAGTTGAAGTAGGTTCTATCAGATGCATTCAACTGAGCCTTGATTTTTTAAAAAAATTTTTATTTATTTTTAGAGAGAGGGGGAGGGAAAAGAAACATTGGTGGGTTGCCTCTCGCACATGCCCCAACCGGGGACAGAACCTGCAACCCCGCATGTGTCCTGACTGGGAATTGAACTGACAACCCTTTGCTTTGTGAGAACCCCCAACAGAGCACACTGGTCAGGGCTGAGCCTCGAACTTGAACTGAGTGGGGTCAAGGTAGCAGTATAAAGGGCGTTCACTTTCTGTTGCAGGTCTGAGCAACTGCTGTGTGGCTCTGGAGTTCCCTGATCCACAGATCCTGACAGTGATGATGTAATCTTGCCAATCTTTATACCCAAAACTTTTTGTTTAAAAAAGCTAAAGCCATTTCCGCTTACTGTAGCCGAACCCCAGGACTAATACTTCAGCAGGACCCTCCCCCTACTCTCTCTTCCTTCTGAACCCCCATTGCACTGTCTCATAACACCTTTTACTTTATGCAGCTCATATGGCACATGGCCTTTCATGCGGTCATCCAATCTCCTTTGTTAGACTGCATCGTTAGCCTCAGCAGAAACTGTGCCTTCCACCTGGTACCTCCTGCCCAGCCCTACCAGTAGTGGGATATTCAAACCTCATTATCATCACTGCTCTGTGCATTCTAGGGTGTCCTTTGTCACCTAGGTCTTGTCATCGATCATTGCCCACCATCCTCACTGCATGCCACTCCTGCCTTTTGACCCACCCTCCAGGTCACATTCAGGGACAAGCACAGCTGGAGTCACTCAGCTGTGCCTTGTAGTATTTCAAGAATGGGCTGGGGACTTGGCTGCCTGCCTCTGAATCTCTCCTTTGGTGCAAAAAGTTGGCCATGGCCCACAAGCACGCGCATTTTATGGCAAAGCTGAGGATGTGCATGTGGGGGATCTTTTCTCTTTGGTGGTGGGACCTGTCTTATTGGACCTGCACCAAATTAGACAAGATTGTAAGGTGACAGAAGCTATTAATGGACCCACAGACTCCCATTTTCCTTTTGCGAAGAGGTATGGGTCAGTAGCAGAACGTCATCATGACAGTAGAAATGTAGGCCATCAGGGAAGCTGAGCTCCAAAGAGTGAGGCTGTGTGGCGCTCACTACCCATTTTCTAACCATGCGGCAGCAGGCACCGAGCATCCAGCTCAGGAACACACAGTCTCCCTTCTGAGCACGATACATTCTTGGAGTTGGGGTCTCAAGAAACTCATGAGTTCATAATGAAGGTTGATGGAGAAGCTCATGACTGAGTAGATAAAAGTTATGAGAAACTCAGCCAGCTCAAAAACGGGGAGGGAGGCAAGGAAGAGAATATGGGGACGTGGGGCTGCCAGGGATGGTAGTGTGAGTGGTCTACGGCACTTAACTGAAAGGCAGAGTTTGGAGCCAGACCTTTACTTTACTTGTAAGCCACCGGATAAACAAAAACATTTCAAACCAAGTGAAAGTGATGCCAGGAGTCACTAGCCCTGGAAAGGTCATGTGAACTTCCCTGTAGACAGGACCTGTCCAATATCACATCCATCCCAGAACCTTCCCCAAAAGCTCAAACCAACTCCTCTGTGGCGCACCAGCCATGGGCATCCCAAAGTGGTAACTCCCAAAGCCATGGTCTGCTCCCAGGGGTGACTGGCTCTGGTCTCTGCCTTGTTTGGCCTAGATCAGAGTTCTTTAAAAAAAAAAAACAAAACAAAAAACAGAGGGCAAAACCACAATGAGATACCACTTCACACCAACTAGGAGGGTGATATGCAAGTAGACTAACAAGTATTGGCAAAGACGTGGAGAAACTGGAACCCTCCTACCCTGTTGCTGGGCATGTAAAATGGCACAGCTACTCTGGAAAATGGCCTGGCAGCTCCTCAGAAAGTTAGATATCAAGTTAGTTACCATATGATCCAGAAATTCCATTCCTAGGTATATGTATATACCCAGAATTAAAAAAAACATGTCCACACAAAAATTTGTACATAAATATTCATAGCAACAGTATTCATAGGAGCTAAAAAGTGAAAACAATCCAGCTGTCCTCCAACTGATAAATGGAAAGAAAACAGGGTCTATTCATAGAGTGGAATATTATTTGGCCAGAAAAAAGGAATGGTGTACTGATACATACAACATGGATGAAAATTAAAAACATAAAGTGAAATAAGCCAGATGCAAAAGGCCACATATTCCACTTATGAGAACTGCCCAGAACACGCCAATTTTCAGAGACAGAAAACAGACTAGAGGTTGCCTGGGCGGGGAAGAGGGCAGTGGAGAGCAGCTGTTAGTGGATACGGGGCTTCATTTTGGGGTGGTGAACATGTTCAGAAATTAGATGGAGTGACGGATGCACAACACTGTGTATACACTAAAAACACTTAAACGCACACTTTTAAAAAGGGTGAATTTTATGGGTATATGAATTATATCTCAATAAAGTTATTTAAAAAAGAGAATGAGGTTATTAAGTGCTGATATTTATTAAGGCTCCAACCTTTCAGGTTCCAAAGCACACACCTGAACCATTCCCATTTGCTGCCTGGTGACTACCCATGGCTGAAGGGAGGGACGCGGCCCAATACAAACACAGACAGCTTGACTTAGAAGTTCCTAAGAGCCCCATGTAGCAGCTAAGACATCACCTTGTCCTTCAGTGTCCTTGATGCAAGGAGACCCCCCCACGCACAGAACGGCTGATTCTGCAGATGAATCACTAACGTTTCTATTTTCAGAAAACAGAATTATGTATAGGACTAGCCTTTTGACCTTTGCCACTAGAAAACCTAAGTGGCAAATTTATTGTTTTAAGCTTTTCTTTGAATAAGGGTCCTAAAAGTTACCTACCCTGCTCGTCTGATGGTCTCTGGTCTGATGTTCCTTTAAATGCTTCCTTTTGTAGTAAAGGGTGCTTTTATGAGCAAACTGCCCCAAGTCTGTTTGGTAGCAGATATGATCCGATTTCAAAACAAAAACATCCCACCCATTTGCTGGCCCTTGAGGAAGAAAACTATGATTGATGAGTGCATTAGTAACTCTGCCCGACCTCTGGTCTTTCTCCAGAGCAGACATGTTCTAAAAGATTCAAAGTGGTCTTCGGCTATATCAGTGCCTGAGATGGGGTCTGCCAGAAATGCCCAGCGAGCCCACTCAGGCTGGCCTCCCCACTCAGGCCGGGCCTCCAGCTCAGGCTCACCCTGGGCCTACGCGCCAGTTTATTTTACCCTTAACCCACTCTCAGGCAAGGCAGACAGGATATAGCACATTAGCAAACATCTCAAGGCAGCTCTGGTAGCTCCCTATCCACAAATGATATGTCCTAATTTGGGCAAAGGAACCCCAAGGAGCTGAGAAGTGAAAGGACCCAAATGCGGCCGAAATGCTAGTTGTGAAGACAAAGGGACCAGTGCTTTGATCTCTTGCCTCTGAGCCTGATGCTCTATGGTGCTCTTTCCACTCCAGCACAAGGTCCATCACTGACCGCGTCTGTCAGGCCTCGGGCTGAAAAGGATCCGGAGAACACCAAAGGTCAGGCAGTCCGGGACACAGGGCGCAAGCTTCCGAGGTGGGGCTCCCTGGGGGTCAAATGCCTTCCTGGGTTGTTTGCTGCTTGACTAGTTCTTCCATCCACCCCAGCCACTGGCTTTGAGGCTGGCCTCCTGCTCCTCCTGAAGTTCAACATCATGCTCTCTGATACAGCCCATGCTCCTGGGCCCCACCAGGGATGAGGCAGAAGTACAGCCTCTGTGGGTGAGTACCACACAAAGCCTTGAACTTTCCTCCTTTTCCTTTTGCCCCAGTTCCCAGGGCTCGCCGTACACAGAAGCAGCTATCAGATTGCTTTAGAGTAGGAAGTGCACCTCAGATTTCGTAGGTGGGGCACAAAGGCCACAGGAAGGGAAAGGACTTAGGGTCACTTAGTAAGTCAGTGGTAAAAAACGAGACGGGCCCCCAGGCGTGTCCTGGTTATTCCTGTTTACAGGCTGCCACTGCCCCAGCACAGCTGGAAACACCGGGCCAGACGGACAGAACTGCAGGATTCCGCCCTTCACGGAAGGATTCAGTCTTTCTGCAATGTGCCTGCCCGTGTGAAAGCTGTCCTTGCAGCCTGTGGGGTTTCCAGTCACTCATTTCCATCCACACAGCCATACTGGGACCCATCTTAGTGAAGTGAGGAGCAAACAGCAATTTAGGAAGGGAAGGCGGCTGGGAAGGAAGGCTGGACCACGGGTAGGAAAAGAGTCATGGAGCCCCCCCCCAGGAGTCAAACCCCAGAGTCTCATAACTGAAAGGGTCTGTGCAGTAAAAAAGTGAGAGACGGCAACAGGACTTCTGTATTGACATTTGGCTCTTAATAATAACATCCAAAATGCGTTCTGTTCTTATAGCGCTGTGTCAGGTCGAGGATATATGTTGCCAGAGTCTCCCTGGGGAAGGAGGGAGGAGCTGGTGGTGGGAGACAGACACCGATTTCTCTTTGGGACCTATGTGCAGCCGGGTGGAGAGCTGCAACAGGCGCCCTGGCTCTGACAGGGGGGAGCGAGGCAATCCCAGCCAGCCTGCAACCACAGGGGCAGAATCCCTTGCCCCCAGCCCGCAAGAACACGGCTGCTGATGGGGCCAGAGATGGCAGCTCCAGGAGAGCGGAGGGAAGGCTGGGATGTTACATTCTTGATGCCTTCACAGGTACATGTCATCGAAGCCCGGCGGGGGGAGATGGTCTGGGTTGGGTCTGGAACGGAAAGAGGGGCTGGTGAGTTGGAGCGACGGAGGGCCAGGGGCACACAAGCAGACAGGGCCCTGAGCTGAGGGAACCTGCCCTCCAGAACGGCGTGGTGGTTCGCGGAGTTTAGGAGCGTGAGCTCTAGAGCCAGACAGAGCTGAGTCCTGATTTTGCTACCTGGGGTAAGTTTCTTCATCTTTCAGGAACTCAATTTCTGTATCTACAAAAGGTGGACAATAATATCTGCCCGTGAGTGTTGATGTAAGCATCCAGTGAGTTCCTGACACATGCTAAACTTCCAGTAAGTGAGGAGCTCCTCCTCCTCTGGTCCTCCCTGAGGAGAGCTGGGGGAAGGAAGGCTCCGCAGAGTAGGGAGTTCCTGGAAGCTCCAGGGGGGCCTCAGGCAGGGCCTGGAGGAGGCTCCACTCTTGGCAGTGGGGCCGGAGCTACTGGCAGCTCTGCATCTGGTATCAGACACCTTCGCTCCTGCAGTGCCGAGCTGGCCTGTCATCAGGTCCTACTTCTCAGCATACCTGAGGAAATACCTACCCGGGAGGGCTGGTCCCAATGGGTCCAAAGGGGTCAAAGCGTGCTCCTGGGGGCACAGCGCCTGGAGGAAGCCGGTTTGGGAGGCCCGAGGATGGGTCAATAGGTACTCTTGGAAAGCCAGATCTCAGGGGATCCACAATCATACCCCCTCTCCGACACCTGGGGCAAGAAGGAAAATTGGGTCCGCAGGGGTGGCAGGGAGCTGTTGGAGAAGAGGTGAAGGAGGTGGGGACAGATTAAAAATGCCTGGGGTGTTCCTTCCCGGGGGTTCAGGCAGGCACTCGGGGACTACGGCCTGAGCAGCGGCAGGAAGTGGGCCAGAACACAAAGAGCACACCTCCCTGGCAAGGACAGTTGGGACTTTTGGCTTCCCAGGCTCCGTGAGCCCACAAAATTGAGATTCCTGCCATGTCCTACACTTAAGAAGGACAATTTGATCAAGAACAATCACCAGAACTTGCCAAGGTCAATGCAGAACCACCACAAGGCTCTGCAAGGCACTACTTGAGGTCTAAGGCCTATTAACAGCATTGAGAAAATTCATGCTGCTGGCTTTCTTGCTGTTTCCTTAAAGAACCTCAGGGCAATCTGTGGACTGCTTGGGGGTCTCTCATCTGGCTCCTGATGGCATCTGTCTCTCACGGACTTCCATGGACCTGACCTCATGTTCTCAAACTAGGACACATGAGCAGTTGTTCCACTGAACTTTGGAGTCACCACTCAAGTTTAACTGCATACTTACGTGACTCTACCATCTAAAAACCAGATGGTTAAGCTGGGTTCCTCTGCAGCAGAGGTTAAGATCTAGTCTGAACCATTTAGAGAAGACAGTGAATAGCTGAGGCTGCAACAACTTTATGGCCCAACCAGAGCTTGATGGGGATTTGAGACTGCCCCCTATCAAGCGAGGTGACCTCTGAATAGCCCTGAGCTGCCTGAAAGTCTGTAGCCAACCACGTGCTCTTCAGTCCGCACCTACCTAATAAACCCATGTGGTACCCGGCCGCCCAAGGGAGGATCTCGCTGCCCTCCACAGGGCATAAGGGGCCAAACCAACAGAGGCGCTGCTGCTGGGCTGGCTGAGCCCCTCCCCCACACTCGGAGCTCACCTGCACTGCTCCAGGCCTGGCAGAGCAGAGCAAGTGGAATGATTCCTTAGCTGCTCAGCAACAACCTGTCTCCTTCACCCCGAAGGAAGACTGATGAAAGCTCTAAAATTAGAAGATGAGCTGGGGCTGCAAAGCCACGAGAGCAAGTTGTGTTGCTGCCGCCTCCCCAGCAGTACTCACCCGAAGGGGTCTAGGTCCTCTCCCCCGACAGCAAATGGGCCCAGGGGATCACGCCTGAAACAAACAAGGGAGAATTACCTCAAGTCCCATAGCAGTCGTGTGCCTGGGCCCTCAGGGGCCTGACCTGATGCCAGAGGGGTCACAAATACACTCCCTGGCTTAGGGACAGGGCAAGCCCCTGCATGAGACCACAACACAAGGGGTACTGCAAAGGGGTCTTGGGCACAGACCAACAATGGCCAAACACAAAGCTACAAACCGTGGAGGAGCCCAAGTCTATAGAAAGAAAGAATACTAACAGTGGTAACCTCCCAGTAACATTCATTTTATTCATATCTTTCCCAAACTCCTGAACTTTGGATAATGAACCAAGATCTTTCAGACCAGAAAATTATTCTAAAGCCAAAACTAAAAGCTCAGATTTAAAAGCTTACAAGGCTAGAGTGAGAGGGGTGCTCTCACACAGCTAGCACAGTGCTTCTCACCCTTTTTTCCATCATGGCCCCTGCATGAAATTTTCACACCACCAGCAGTGTGTCTCTGCGTACGCAGCCCAGCGGAGGGCCGCGACCACGGCGACCTCCCACTGCCCCCGCTGACGATGCATGAGCGAGCTCATGAACAGAGTCTATGTTATGCAACACATGCCCACAAACTAGATCTACCTTTCAAAAGCCTTATGCATCCTTCATATTCTTTGACCCAACAGTTTTATGTTTAGGTACCAATCTTAAAGAAAGAACACATTATTTAAATTAAAATATTACCATATTACCATGAACCAAGGGCACTGGGTTGGCCTAAACAGGGACCAGTTAGGTACATTATGGCATATCCCTCAATGCAGCCAAGGAAACAGTGTTCTTGGAATGTTTTTAAAACATGTGGGAAACGTTTACGCTCAGTGTTAACTGTGGGGGACAAGGGGATTATCAATAGCCTGGAAATCAACTGTGAACATGGGGGTGTGTACAGATAAATAAAACTAGAAAGCATCATACTGAAAATATAAACAGTGGGGAATTTCTCCTATTTCCTGTTTTTTTTTTTCTATAAAGGATCTGGATATAACAAAATATAAAAGGTTTAGTATTTGAAAAAGTGGTCTCTGGAATCTGCATGGAGCCCCCATGCGCAACCCAAGCTTGCCAGTTCTGGGGTGCGGCAGGCTCTTGCCAGATCTCAGGAGAGCCCTGTGAACAGCCCCTAATCTAAGCTTACAGGTAACAAGCCATTAATTAAAGAACTGGGGAAAAAAATCCAAAAGCAGGTGCTTCTCCAGTCAGTTATACCGAATGGGCTGGACAAGCTCATTGTGATCTAGGCGGGCGAGGCTTCTGAGGAAAGATTATTATTCCCACGGCATGGTGCATGGGGCGGGCAGTCCCAGGTTCCGGTGGCCTACTAACATCCTGCCTCGGTGGACCAACTGGAAGGTGCGAAGGGCAGCAAGCATTTTACCCGTCGCCACAAACTACCGCCTTCAGAGCAGCACGCAAGAGCGGCTATGCCTGGGAGAGCAGAGCCTCGATGGCCACTGAAATAGGCAGCCACGTCTATTTTCTCCTGGGCCACTGCGTGGGGAGGGGAGAAGACATGGAGAACAACGGGGGCTAGAAAGGCAGCTTGCAAGGCCAAACCCAACACTTGAAACTACTGCAACAGATCCTTCAGCTCACACTCAACACGTTCTCCCTGTAACACATGCACACTTTAGTGAGCTTGCTGTGAACATGTGCAGACCCCATTTTAAAATAGCCTGTCCTGGATGTGCTGAGACTAGAGTTTAAAAAAAGAAGGTAATTTTTGCACCTTCTAAAACTGAGCTCCTGCCACTTCATCTGGTAACTGGCTGAGGGATGGAGTGTTGTGCATTACCCCACAGGCTCGACCTCCTGGTGGCCCACTGGACAGCACATCTCAGCTCCAAAAGGAGCCCCTCTAGGGGGTATGAAGCAAGTGTGACCACACAGTTTCCTTCTCATACACTGCCCCCCACCCCGATGAACACAACCCCCCTCTCTCGAACACACAGGTCCGGCTGACGCCACTCTAACGGCTGAGGTGCTCTGGAACCGGAAAGGCCTCAGGACCGGGATTGAGAGAGGGGCTCTAGACCCTGGGAGGGGAACCGGCTGGCTGGTTGGCAGGGGTCTGCCACAAAACCGCTGCATCTCAGTCTTCGTGGATGTAAATCTAACTGGTAACACTCACAGGGGCTGCTGTCTTGGTGAAAGGCAGTCTGGCCGTGACCAGATCTGCTGGCAATTTAGAAAGGCCTGGAAGAACAGGTCAACAGAAGCCACCGCTATTTACCATGAGCTTGGGTTGTGTCAGGCGCTGTGTTAAATTTAAGTCTTTAATAGATTAAATTTTTAAATTTAATTTTCTGAATAGGTAATGCATTCACCAGTTTCAAAATTTAAGAGTAAAACAAGATACATAGATCCATAATCTTAGGCTAGGTGTGTTCTGGAATTCAGAATTGTTTGTAGTTTAGACAGGTCAGATGAATGCTTCTAATATGTGTTGGTGTAATACTCCTGAGCAGCGGCATGCCGCACCCAACACCCTAATATTTCTGCAAAATGACTGAGTCGTCACAAGTGGGACAAATGAAAATATAAAGAGCTTCATGCCACTTCAGGTCAGGTTTTGCTACCAAACAAGGTGTGGGACCAACCTTATTTTTCTGGGAAAAAAAAGAAACACCTTGGTTTTCAGATCTCTTCTGATTTCAGAATTATAGTTAGAAGACTGTGGGCTCATAAAAGTAAAAAATCTCCTTCCCACCCTTTCCGCCACCAGCCTACTGGGTCTTCAGTGTCTTGTATGTCCTTCCAAAGATACTCTGCCTACGTGAGCAAATACAATCTCCCCCACCTTTCAGACCAAAACAGGCCTAGCTCCCTACGTGTCTTCTTCTCTCTCATTTGCAGCAGCCCTCCCAATACATGAACTTGTTAGTTCAGGAGAAACAGCTGACAATATATGTTGCCAATAATAAAATTCAAGCTTTCAGGTGAAAGTTACCCACAAACAAAACAAACAAACTAGCTTGATGGCTTCCCAACAGTGATGCTGATGAGGATCAGTAACATTAATGAATGTGATTTTTTGACATTGTGTAATAAAATGTATCGATGTTTAGTAGATCTGCACATCTTAGTGAACCAGTTATTTTCCAAGCAACTGATATATGATCTTAATGTAATAATGTATAAAGAGCTCACTGGTAGGGATTCAGATTCCACATTACATCTAATCTTTAAAGAAACTATCACATGTCAAGTTTTGCAGTAATGCAAAGAATATCCACAATTATTTGAAAAAGTTATCAAACTATTCCTCTCTTTTCTAACAACCTATCTAAGTTAAGGCTTTAACAAAAATAACATTATCACTTAAGACTAAATGCAGAAGCGGAAATGAGAATCTAGTTGTCTTCTATACCTAACATTAAGGCAATTTGCAATAATGTAAAACAATGTTACTCTTTTTTTTGTTTTGTAAAATAGTTTTCATAAAATTTCTTATTATGTTAACATATAATGGATTTATTATTATTATTAAGTTAATAAATAAATGTGTATTTAAAAATTTTGGCTCTAATTTCTAATATGGTAAACATTGACAGATATAACTCAAACAAGAGCTCCTTAGGGTCCTCAGTAATTTTTGAGAGTTCAAGAAGATTCCTAAGACCAAAAAGTTTGACATCTGCCAGCATAGGAAAAAATACAACTCAAAGAAGTAGATATATATAATGCGTATATGTATATATACATGGGTATGTATGTATGTGTATATACATATATGAGATAGATATACACAGATTGTTCATAGTATGCAATTTAAAATGAAAAACTGAACAGGCTTGAAATTACCCCATTGTATAATAAAATATCAGATACTAATATTCAGTACTTTAATCAATGAATTATGAAATTTTAAAAAGTATATAATACATAATATTGGAAACATTCAAAAAACATGTAAAGATGCAGACTGGGATTAAAAATGAATTTTGAATGACATAAGAGCTTTATGTCTAAGGATTTATTTTTAGCAAAGCTGGTTAAGCATAGGAAAAATTGATTTTTCAAAATGGGGAACAGGATTTGGGACAGAGTCTCCTGACAGAGGACAGATGGGGCAAAAGGAAATGGGTTAGAACTGTAATAACAAAAAAAGCTAAGCTTATATTAAAAAATGAACAAACAAACAAACAACTTCCCTTACAGACAGGCTGCGTCCGGGAATTCTTCCCTAGAGCGCCCGCCCGGGGAATAGGATGCTGTATTTCCCCCGACTTGGTTCTCCATCACAAGGGGATGCCCTCTCCCTCTACGCCAGCATCAAACCAGCAGACCCAGCACCTCTTGACAAGCTCTGGATGCTCCTCAACACACACATAGAAAAGCAATCCTCTTATGCGCTAGGGCAGACATCCCAACCTTGGTTTGCATTTGGAGGTTTCCGGTGTGGGACAGGCAAGATGAGGGTGTGGAAAGTGTGGGGTGAGACACAGGACCGCGTCCTGCGGGAAGGGGCAGAGGCTGCTGCTTCCTACTTGGAGCACATGCCAAGCTATTCAGGGACAGGGTAATTAACACCCTGCAGCACCAGATGGGCTGTGTTGCTCTTTCTCTTCCCTCGCCCTAAAGCCCCACCCCCAAATCAGGCATTTGAGGGAAAAACAAAAAGGTAAAAGTGTGAGTGCCTGGTTGCCCAGCAACACAGTGGTGGTGGTGGTGGTGGTGGTGAGGGGCTATAATAAAGGAATCAACGTCATTACAGGCATCTTCGCTTCAGAGAAGGGGGGCTGGCAAAGAGAGGGACAGAGGGAGAAGGGGCTACAGAGGGGAGACCTGACAGGCTGTCGACTCTCTAGCGGCTGACAAAAGCCTCCTAAGCATCCAGCCTCCTCTTCCAACCATCCCATCCAGTTCAGTGTCCTAGTCCTGGGAGAGGGGCTTGCTTGAGAAAACCTAGTGAGGGAGGGGGAGGAAGAAGCCAGATTTTTCTCCATAATCAGTGTGTGCTCAGCACACCATACTAGTACACGAACTGATTACAGGAGCTAAAACTGAAGAGCGCCGTGGGGAACGCATAAGCCTCTGAGTCGGACCCACTCAGGGGCAAACCTGTCTTCACTCTCCCACTTAGATAATTCTGGGAAGTTACGCTACCTCCCTATCCACTGTCTCTTCCCCTTGTTAAGTGGGTTGCCACCGACCTTCTTGTAGGGCTGTCTGGGAGATGAACAGCGTAAACGAGAGCACATGGATGGGTGGTCAACACTGGAGAGCCTGGAAACGGCAGTTACTCCTATCCCTGATAGAGGACCGCCAACGCCGATGATAAGAAAGCAACGTCCATAAAGGGACTGGGTGGGAACGCAGTTGCCCACCACACCCTCCAGGTCAATATTCTCACGCCACTGTGGCTCCACTGCATCGAATCCTTTGCTGGGGGGAGGGCACTATGTATTTAAAAACAGAAAACCAGGTTGTTTCTGGGGAGACCCTCTACTCATTACACCTTCAGTCTTGCTCTCATCTCTGAGGCTACTGGGATGCTACCCACTGAGTATTTACTGAACGTTCACTATATTCTGGGCAACGAGCTCCACGTGTGACGTACATCATCAAACTCTATCCTAAGACAGGACTAGTGATCCCAAAGCGCAGATGAGAAAACCAAGGCTTCAAGAGGCTGAATGTGCTGACAGGTAAAGCTACAAGGTCAGGGCTTGGGCCCAGTTGATCAGCCTCCAAAGCCTGTGTTCCTAACTGCCATGTAACACTGCCTCCTTGACATGGGGGTTGGGTGGGTGGCAGAAAGAAGGGGACAAGTCCCGCCTGCTAAGAGGGGCATGCAGGAGTGATGAGGGCGGCCTCTGCCTTCCCTCTTGGACCCACCAGGCTCTGCAGCCAAAGGCAGCACCGCCGACACCAGCGCCCTCCAGTGGTGTCCAGCCACCCACGGAAAGACTTGCGCTCACGAGTCAGGCGTCTTTCAGAATCTAGCCCTATTCTCCACAGCCGGCCCTTACACCCTAGGGCTCCAACACGAATTCTTTTTCTACAGCCGAACTTCAGGGACAGTCCCGTGCATCTAGCCTACTGTCCCTCAGCCTGGAAAACCTACCCCCTGAAAGAAATGTTATGAAATAACTCAGACATATTAAAAGGAAAAAAACGAAAGAAGCTTCCCGGGACCCACGAAGGGGTCTCTGTGTTGACCTCTGTCACTGGCAGCTGTCCCCTTTAATTTACTTGGCTGTTTCCCAAGCCAGAGGGAGAGCGTGTGCCTCAAGAGTAGAGATCCAGCCCTAGGGATCCCCAACCCACAGGAAAACATTTGTGAAATAGAAGACTCATCAAAATGCGCAAGGCATAGGTCCAGGTGACGGAGACAAAGAGTGGAAAAGCAGAATCAAGGAAGAACGCACTTGAAAAAAGCCAGTAATTGTGGGATTAAACAAAAATAACCAAGTGGTGGTGCTGTCATGGACAGGGTGAACCCCAGGGCTAGCGGGCCAGAGGTCAGCTAATGAAATGAACACAAAGGGCAGAAGGGCAGAGAGCGGGCTGCGCCTGCAGCAGGCCGATGACTGACACCATTCCCAGCCTCACTCCCATCTTTTGGGCCTAGAACATGGGCCACATTTTCTCTGAAAGCCTTTCTTAGCCCAAAGACCTAGAGACGTCACTTAGTAAAGTTTCCTAAACCGAGGTCCACACTGCTCACTTGGTAACTCTCCACCCTGATGGGCAGTATTGCGTCCTGCCCCTTCCCAGATGGGGAAGCTTGCCTTGGGCTTTGCAACCCACCCGACTTCACCTGCACCAGGCTCTAACCGCAAGGCTGTCCTTCCAGGGCGCTGCAGAGAACAGGTCTTATGGTTGGAGCACCCTCTCTTTGCCTGGCTAACATCTCCTGTCTAGAGGCCAGGTCCTTCCTGGGACGCCTTCCCTGAACATCGAGTGTGGTTCAGGTTCCTGTACCTGTGTGCTGCAAGTGCCCTCTTGCTGCTCAGGGCAGCGATGAGATGAAATGAGAGCAGCAGCCCTGGAGCTGCCTGTCACCGGCCTTGGTGAAGCACCCAGGGGTAGATCCAGTGTCCCACACACCAGTGAGCTCAGGGGACACCATGGGCTTAAGAACCTAAGTGGCAACTCAGCATCTGAGTTTTTAAATACTTTTCATTTTAAAATAATTACCTATGAATGTATGGGTTATTTCTGGACTCTCAAGTCTATTCCCTTGCTTTATATGTCTATTCTAATGCCAGTTCCACACACTCTTCATTACTGTAGCTTTGTAGTAAGTTCTGAAACTGAGAGGTATGAGCCCTCCAATTTTTTTCTTTTTCAAAATTGTTTTAACTATTCTGGTTCCCTTGCATTTCTATACGAATTTTAGGATAAGCTTGCCAATTTTTAAAACAAATCAAAACCCTACCAACCAACAAAAAAACTGCAGGATTCTGACTGGCATTACAATGAATACGCTGATCACTCAGGGGGTACGGACCATCTGCGTCTCCCACCCATGACCCACGCATGCAGGATGCCTTTCTTTAATTTCTTTAATAATCTTCTGTGGTTCTCAGTACACAAATCCTGGACTTCTTTTGTTAAACTTGTTTTTAAATATTTTATTCTTTTGGGGGTTACTACAAATATGATCATTTTTAATTTCACTTTCAGATTGTTCACTGCTGATGCACAGAAATACAAGTGATTTCTGTTTATGAGTCTGTATTCTGTCCTGCTGCTCAATTTGTATGTTAGTTTTAAAAAGTTACTTTTAAAAAATGTCCTTAGGACATTCTCCGAACAAGGTCCCATGTCACTGGAAAACAGAGATTGTTTACTTCTCACTTTCTAACCTGGACACCTGGGACTTCTTGAGTGACTGCCCTGGTACCTGTCATACAGTAAGCACGACGTTGTAGGGAAGCAGCAAGAGCAGGTACCCTTGCCTGTTCCTGATCTTAGGCAACAGCATTCCATCTCTCCCCACTAATTCGGGTGTCAGCTGTGGGCTTCCTGCAGATGCGCTTTATTGGGGTGAGAAAGTTCCTTCTGTTGCCGAATGCTTTTTACCATGAATGGGTGTGGAATTCTACAAATGCTTTTTCTCTAATTGAGATGGAGAAGTGGTTTCTGCCCCTTGTTCTATTAACATGGTGCATATACTTATTTATTTTTAGATGTTAAGCTAACCAATTATGGAATAAATTTTATTTGGTCATGATGTGTATGTTTTATATGTTGCTGGATTTGTTTCCTAGTATTTTGCTGAGGATTTTTGCATCTATACTTATAAGGGACACTGGTCTCGCGCTGTCTCTGGTTTTGTGTCAGGGTAATACTGGCCTCACAGAATGAATTGGGAAGTATCCCTTCCTCTTCTGCTTTTTTGAAGGAGTTTGTGAAGGACTGGTATTAATTTAAATAATCGGTATTAAGGAAATTTTCAAATGGACCAAAATAGTACAAATAGTGTAATTTATGAAAGCCTTGCATTTTCAACTCAGTTTCAATGATTATCAATATTCTACCATTCTTATTTCACCTATATTTGCTTCCCAATGTGATTCTTTTGTGTTAAATTACTCTAAAACACATCCCAGGCATGTCATCTTGCCCTTAAAGACTTCATTATATGTATGTAAATATACATCTCTAACAGATAAAGACTTCTTTTTTCTCCACATAACCAAAAATTAACTGCTTCACTTAAAATTAGCAGAAATTCCTAATGTTATCTAATACCTGGTTCCTGTTCACATTTCTCCAGATGTTTCTAAAATGAATGTTAAAATCAGAATGAGTCAAAATCCTGACAGAGCCCAACACTGTATCCAGAAGACAGGACTTCCGTTAACAGTCCCCTCTCTCCCTCTTCTCCCCATGACATTCATTTACTTGATGGAGAAAACAAGGCCGATTCAGTGTGTAAAAATGTTTCGTGTTCGGTTTCTGGCTGGAGCACATGCATCCTCACGTGTCCGGTAATCTGCTCTCCCACCCCTCACACTTCCTCTAAGCTGGGAGCTCGCTCTAGTTCCAGGCAGCTGTGAACCTACCGCAGAGGACACTTAGTGTGTGGCCGCCCACTTTCAGTGTGAAGACTGGTCCATGGTTTCAGGCGCTCTCGGTCCGATCCACCTGTTATAAAGGGCCCCATTGACCTTTTACCTGAGAGGTTAGCAACCACTGACAATTTGTGCCCAGGTATATGACTTCAGTGGAAGCTTGCAACACGGTGATTTTCTAATTGTCACTTCCTCTAAGGCTAGGGTTTTTGTTTTTGTCTTTATCTTCACAATTCTAGACTCCAGGTCTATGATTCCAAAATTAGGATCGCGCAGCCTCCAGGTGCCACTATGGAAGCTCTGGGGGTGTTTTTGCTTGTCACAGTTTCTGGAGGGTCTTCTTGGCATCAACAGGCAGACGCTGCTTGCTCTGCAATTCCCAGCAGAATTCCACAGAACAAAGAATGCCCTGCATCCCATACAACTTCCAGAAGTCTCCTTAGACATTACTGGAGATTTAAAGCCTACATAAATTATCTAAGTCCGCGCCTACTTTATATGTGAACACAGTATTTTTATATGGATCTAATAGAAATATTTCCAGGAATAAAGCAGATGTGCTTAAGAAACACTGTCCATCCACTCTTTTCTTTGCCATTCTCATAAGGACCATTCACTATTTCAGAAAAGTTACGTTAGTAGCAGCAACATGGGTTGTATACTCGAGTTGCTGACAGGACACATCTGCTCGTGGCCAGCTTTTGTTGCTGTCAAATTCAAGATAATTCCACATACAACTGCAAATGTATGACTACGTTTCCCATGGAAATCGTACTGAGGAACTACACGATACACATTATCTTATTATTAATTAATCTCTTTTTACTTCTCATTTGTATTACAGTTAGGACTTTATACCAATTCCTCTTGAAACTGTATATTGAGTAAGTTAGAGTATCTGTGAATTCCATTTTGAGAGAGTAAAGGAGATTTCACAGAATATTTATTCTGAACTGGGCAGTGAGCCTGAGACAGGTGAGAATTATTATCTACTTAAGGTCTAAAAATCTCCTCCAATTTGACTGTTTACTCTTAAATCTTGCCACCGGTATACTGGTTACATCACAGGTAGAGCATCGTGCTGGGTGTGAGGACCCCTGGACCCCAGCCCTGGCTCTCTTTATGGGGCTCATGGCTTAAGAAGGTCATCCTGTCTATAAAATCAGAATGTTACACCAGACAAGCGGTTCCAGCCTTTCAACCTTTTTCTATTATTCTCTACTCTGCCATAGGACCCATTTCTAAAGACTGCCAAAGAGATTGCCAATTATTACTTATTGTAATAATTAATCCAATTTCCTCTTAAAAGCTAACCAAAGGTATATAATTGCTAAACAGAATGAAATAACAATGGCAGTTAACACTTACTGAGGGCTTACTATGGCCCAAAGTGAGCCCTCCCTGCAGCCCCGCAGCCCCAGCATCACCGCCACACTGTGGGTCCAAGCCGGGAAGTGCAGTCTCAGCAGAGACTAAGGTCTGCCCGGTCCTTCTCTCCTCCCTTGGAGCAGAAGTCTCCAGCCCTAAATGCTACTATCCTCATCCGCAAAGATCTTGGACATGATTCGGTCATACCCAACGCTGGTTTGGAAAAGCTGTGAAGTTGTCAAAAGAGGTCAGAGGACTACACTGGGACGACATCCTCCCTACGAAAGTACTTCTGCATCTCTGCATTTCGCCTAAGAGCCTGTCCGGGGCCCTGACACACCAAGCTTTAGAATAAATAAGTGAATCACCCGGGTGGCCACCTACAAGTATCGCACACAATCCCCACAGGCACTGATGTTTGGGCTGACTCAGAGGCTCCTTGTGAACTCCAGAAAGGGGACAGGCGGCCTTAAGATGCTGGGCAGTTAGGGTGACTAGTAGCAGCGGGAGAACTCACTGCTCTACTCATGTCTCCATTCTCTATCTCCATACACGAAGACTGCCGATTCTGTTGAAGACACACAGGGGGCAGCGAGGGGGTCAAGCAGCAGGATAGACACAGCTGGAGTCCTTCGGCAGAAGCATGGGCTGCCCACTCGGGGCTCTGTACTCACCAGGAAGGCTGCCGGCTAGTTTGTGGGTGCTGTGGGCGCTGTGGGTAAATCCGGAGTGGGTCCACCTCTTCAGGAGTGGCCGGGGGAAGCTCTCGGTGGAGACTGCTTACACTAGCCTTGTTCCAGCGCTCGTGGATAGGTGTGATGATTCCAGACACAATACGAGACCGAAGCTCCTCACTGTTCTTGTAGGCCCTACAGGAAGTAGACGAGGTGTCAACTGCTTGCCGCTGGCTGGCAACCCCACATGCAGTGTTTTGGCGGCTGTGGCGGCCTTGACAGCTCTTGGCCTTATGCTTAGACCGTTTGCAAAGGTGGGAATGGGCCGTCCAGCGGGCCTTTCTGAGGGGGGCAACAGCCCGGCGTTGTCTCTGAGATTTGGTCCTGAGCTTCCTAGGCATCTGAGTTGCCCCTCCTCATTTACCACCCCATTAGAAAGAGGTGAGAGTGTAGGGGCACAGGGCCTGGACTAGACTGGCTACTCCTCTGGACCCACCTATCCCACCCCACCCTCAACTGTGTGTTCATCATGTGTCATAGGAAGGATCATGGAAAGGCAAAGCCTCTGTGGGGAGAATGAACTAGGTTCCTGGTCCAGGTGGGCAGAGCTCTGGGGGTTCAAGGTGTAGCTCTGGCACCAACTCAGGGGCCCTTGGAAGGCTACCCTGGGCCTCTGTTCTCTGCCTGCGAGAGACAAGCAATGTGAGCTTCAGATGAGGTACTGAGGCCGATGAGGTTACGGGGAGGGGGAAGCCCTTTACAGAGTGCTAAAAATCAGGTGTTTTAAAATGAGTCATATCCTGGGTCAAAAAGCAAACCTCACAGAAAAAGCAATGTAAAAACTGAAATCATATACGTTCTCCGACCATATGGAACCATACTAAACATGAACACAGAAAGGAAATCTCTAAACATGTGGAAAGTAAGAAACATAAGTCTGGATAATCCATGACTCAAAGAGGAAGTCCTGAAAAAAATACAGAACACTGAATAAAAATAAAGATACAACAAATGAAAACGTGTGGGATATAGCAAAGCAGTGTTGAGAGGAAAAAACTTCATAGCATTAAATGCTTACATTGGAAAAGAGGAAAAAATAATAATCAAAATTCTGACCAAAGAGCCTAGAAAAAGAAGAGCAAATTAAACCCAAAGCAGGCAGAAATAAAGAAATTATAAAGAACAGAAATCAATAAAACAGGAAAATAATAGAAAAAATTAATAAAAAAGCTGGTTCTTCCAAAAAGTGAGTAAAATTGATAAACTCATAGCAAGACTGCCAAAAATAAGGAGAGGATACAAACCACCCACATCGAGAACGAAAGGGGGCGGCACAACAGCTCTGCTGCCAGCGGAAGGGCCTGTGGGGCGCTGAGCACAGCTCCGTGGCCGCGGCCGCGTCCTCGACAACCACCCACTGGGACGGTGCAGCCCGGTCCTCTTACAGTAACTGAACTCAGAATAAGCACTCCACAGAAGAAATCTCCAGGTTTCTTTGGAGAATTCTACCAAACATTTAAAAAAATTAACATAAAAAACATCAATTTATTGTTACTTCCAGAAAATACATGAGGAAGAAACAGTTTCCAACTTATTTTCTGAGGTCAGTATTACCTTGATCTCAAAACCAGATGAGTACAAAAAAAGAAGACTAGTGACCAGCATCACCTATGAATTTGGGTGCAAAAATGCTCAACAAAATACTAACAAACTGAATTAAAAATACATAAAAAGAATTATACACCACAGGATTTACTGTAAGTATGCAAGGCTAGTTCAATATTCATAAATGTTTACCATATCAATAAGCTAAGAAAACTAATTATATCAATTGATGCAAAAAAAAGAATTTGATAAAATCTACCATAATAAATCCATTCATGATTTTAAAAAAGGCAAACCTCTCAATAAACTAGGAATAGAGAACTTCCTCAATTTGATAGAGCACCTACGAGAAAACCTATAGCAAGGCAGACTGAATACACTGACTGGGAACGAGGCAAGAAACGATCTCTCCCGCTTCTCCCGTTTAGCATCATGCTGGAAGTTCCAGCCACTTCGATGAGGAAGGAAAGAGCACACAGATTAGAAAACAAGGAACAAAACTGCCCCATTTGCAGATGACATGATAGTCTCCCTTAAAATTCTCAAGGAATCTACAGAAAACGCCAATACTGCATTCACTGAGTGTCCGATACGCAAGATGGCGCCCACGATCAGCACACAGTATAAACAGCTTCTCTGTGCACTAACAGGGAACACCTGAAAACCAAACCTAACAGCAGAACACCACGTATGATCACCTCCAACTGCCCAAAAGAAATAACAAAAACATGTTCAGATTCTGTATGTTTCAAATTACAAAACGATGATGAAAGAAACCAAAAGATGATCTAAATAAATGGAGACATACCATGTTCACAGTGAAAGTGTCAGGCTTCCCCACTATAGGTTTAATGCAAGTCCTACCAAAATCCCAGCAGGTTTTTTTAATAGACACAAACTTATTCTAAAGTTTATACAGAAAGACACAGTCCTTAGGAAAACTAAAACTATCTTGACAAGAAGTGAATGGGAAGAATCATTCTACTCAAAATTAAGGACTACTATGTATCTACAATAATCAGTACTATGTGGTAGCAGCAGAGGGATAGACACAAAGATCAATGGAAAAACAGAATACAGAAATAGACCCACACAAGTACAAATAACTGATTTTTGACAAAGCTGCAAAAGCAATTCAATAAAAGAACAAAAGGTGCTGAAGCAATTAAACATCCACAGGCAAGAAAATGAACCTCTACCTAAACCTCACATCTTATATAAATTAACTTAAAATAAATCACAGACTTTATTGTTTTTTAATTTTTTTTTTTTACCTCACCCTAGGACACTTTTTCATACCTTTTTCGGAAAGGGGAAGGGAAGGAGGGAGAGAGAGAGAGAGAAACATCGATTGGTTGCATGCCTCTGATATGTGCCCCAACTAGGGCCTGAACCTGCCCAGACCAGGAATCGAACCCGAGACCTTTTGGTTCACAAGACAATGTTCCAACCAAGCCAGATCAGCCAGGGAAAATCACTTTAATGCAAAAGGAAACTATAAAATGTTTAGAAAAAACCTAGGAGAAACTACTTGGGAATCTAGGGCTAAGCAAAGAGTTCTTACACTTGAGACTAAAAGCAAAAATTGATTAAACAGATATCAAAATTCAAAACTTTTGTTTTACAAAACATGATGGAAGGAGAAAGAAAAAACAACAGTCCAAAAGAAAGTATTTCTAAACCACCATCTATCAAAGGCCTTGTAGCTGAAATATATGTAAGGAACTCTCAAAATTACAACAGTAAAAAAAAAAAAAAAAATCCAATTAGAAAATGGGCAAAAGACACAAAAAGACATTTTGCCAAAGAAGATATACAGATGGTACACATACACATGACAAGATTCTCAACATCATTAGCCACCAGGGAAATGCAAATTAAAACTTGAAGGAACTATCACTACCCAACTATCAGAATAACCAAAATGAAGAACAGCGACGACAGCAAGTGTCGGCGAAGGTGCAGAGACAGCGCACCACTCAGACACGGGCGTGGACATGCAAACTGGCGTGGGCACTCTGGAAAAGCGCTCAACGACTACTTTAAAAACTAAGCACACAATGACCATTGTACTCTTGGGCATTTATCGAAGAGAAGTGAAAATTACGTCCCCACAAAAGCCTGTACATAAATGTTCATAGCACCTTTATTCACAATAGCAAAAAACTGGAACTAACTCAGATACCGTCTAATGAATGGATAAACAACTGGGGCACATCCATACTGTGAAATACTACCACTCAGCGACACAAAGGAACAGGTGCCTGCAACAACCGAGATGGATCGCAACCGTACTATGTGGAGTGGGGAAGGCCAATCCCCAAAGCTTACATCCTGTGTAATTCCATTTATACATTTTTGAAATGACGGAATTTTAGAAATGAAGAATAAATAATGGTTGCCAGGAAGTTAGGGATGGGGAGGGAGAGTGCGTGTGGCTCCTGGTGGCGATGCAATGGTCTGCGTCATTGTGCCAATGCCAAATCCTGATTGCACGAGCTAGCATAGTTTCACACAATGTTATCATTGAGGTAAAATGCATAAAGGATACAAAGAGTCTCTCTGTATTATTTCTTACAACTGCATATAAGTCTACAATTCAAATTAGCAGTTTAATTAAAAATACATTTATTACATAACCATAACATAATCTGAGGTTAGACTGGATCAGTGGTTCTAGATATTCTTTAGCACAGAAAGGGGCCCAGGAGGGCAAGGGAGAAAACCAAGGGGATGGGGCACTGGGACCTCCAATTCCTGCTCCCAACTTTTCCACCACAGCAACTCTACTCTAACCGGTTTAGTATCAATCCTGAGAACACTGTGCTTGAAGGAGGAGTCCCATGGTTAATAAGCGATAATACCTGCGGTGGCTTGAAGGTGCTAGGGGCCTGTGGTCCATTCATTCCTACACAGAACGGGTTTCTGCTTAGAACACAGAACTTAGGGACTCTGCTGCTCTCCCAACCAAAGTGGCTGGAGGGGATAAATAAATCCACTCCTCCTTCCGTTCAAACAAACTGCTGTGTGATGCACTTGAAGACCTCTGATCTCCCTACCTAAGATGTTTACCTGTAGAACTCAAGTCTGATTCAAAAACTACCAAAAGGAGTTCTCACACAATTTCTACGTCTCAGCAGAACTGCAATTTTGGGAGTAGCAAAAGGCAGCTTGTCATCCTAATACAGAAAGGGCATGGCAGAAAGAAACAGGTTCACACTCCTTGGCAAATTGCAGTTTGCTTACCAAGGGACACAAATAACTACCCGAAACAGACAAGACATGCCATGACGACATAACAGGGAGGGCCACACGAGGGAAGGGGACTGGAAGCAGGCAGCTCAGAGCTGCTGAGGCAGAAGAGGGAGGTGTGATCAGCAGGCAGGTCCTACCCTGGTTCTCACAGCCTAGGTTGCCATGGAGATAATTCCTAGTGATTGGATTTTTCTCCCTCTGCGTGTGTTTACTGGGAGCTTGGGCCCAGAGCTAAGCACTCTGTGTGGACAGCTCATTTCGCTCCCAGAACAACACCCTGAAATAGTACTATCGAAATAGTACTACCGTGTCCCTCATATCACAGTGGTCAACAAAACACCTACACACAAACCCCAGCAACAAATGCATTTAAAAATAAATAGATGGAAACATTAACACCGCTTCTCTCTCAGTATTGCTGAGGCAAATGAATGCTCCAACGTGCATGAACAGTGTTAACACAGGCTCGGGTCCTTCCACAAGTTCTGTCCGCTTCTCTCCCAGTGGAATTCCACAACAGAGAAGTCAAGAGAGAGACCACGCTCCAGATGTCCTTCCCTTATCTTCTTAAGGGGTGCAAGGGGGTCACGGTGTGGGAAACACCCAGCAGAGCAGCCCTGCCAGGACCAGTCCTGGCCTCACTTCACTGAGTCCTCTGTCTACTCCATGCAAAACAGACCCGAGGCCTGCCTCCAAGGAGATCATACGCTAGTAGGGGAGATCAACTCTAAGAAGTATCTAAGAATCATAAAATACCCACTTTTACCACAGTATAATGGGTACTTTTTGCCCAAATTTTTGAGGGAAAAATAAAGATACATATTATACATGGGTAGTACCTGAAATACCTTGTATCTATTGTTGTGTTTTTGTAATTATTTGTCACATAAAGTTTCTTATGCTATAATATGTTCAAAAATAAATGCTAAAATTCCTTTATAATACAGAAAAACACAAGTATCTAAATATAAATAAATAAATAAATAAATAAATAATTTAATTAAAATGAAAATGAAAGATTTTTTCCCTGAAAGTCTGGGCCAAAAACGTGGGTGCACATTATACACGGGAGCACGTTACACACAGCAAAATTCTTAAAAGTTTGTTTCAAAACACCAAACATGGGGGGCCAGGAAGGCTTCTCTGAGGAGCTCACATTTAAATGGGAGCTGAAGGGAGAGCAGGAAGGAGGTGGCTGGGAGGTGGCTGGGAAGAGCAGGCAGGCAGAGGGAAGAACTCTGACGAGGGGCGGGCACCATGGCTGAGACGGGGGAAGGAGCACGGGATGAGGCTCAAGGGCTGGGGCTAGGCTTTAGGCCTCATCAAGGATTTTGTTCTTTATCTTCAGAGAAGAAAAAAGAAAATTCACTGAAGGGTTTTGGGTTTTTTTTTTTTTTTAAATTAGAAATGTTTAAAATGGTCTCAGTGTGAGATTTTAAGTGTACGGATCACGGCGTTCAGCACACTCACAGGACGGTGTGATCACCAGCACCGTCCGTCTTCCACACTCTCCTCATCTTGCAAAATTTGAACTAACTCAGTGCCGTGAACCACCAACTCCTCCTCCCCCCTTCTCCCAGCCCCTGGCAACGACTGGTTATTTTCTGTCTGCACGACTTTGACTTCTCTAGGTCCCATGTGAGTGGAGCTGTGCAGCATTTGTTTGCTTGTGACTGGCTTATTTCACCGAGCATACCCTCAGTGATTCATGTTGAATCATGTCTTCAAGATTCACATTGAAACCTTCCCTCCTTCCCAAACGCCGAGCGGTGTTCCACTGAATGCACACACCACATTTGTTCACCCACTCATCCATCCTTGCTACGCACAGGTCCCTGCGCTGCTTCCACCTCTCGGTTGTGATGAATATGCTTCCATGAACGTGGATGTGCAAGCACCTCTTCGACACGCCACTGTCCATTCCAGGCGCACGCCCCGAAGCGCAGCTGTGGCTCATATGGCCATTTTTTGAGGAACCACTTTCTGTAGTGGCTGCATCACTACATTTCCACCAACAGCGAGCAAGCGTTCCAAACTCTCCACATTCTCACTAACACTTATTTTCTGGAAAAAAACCTTTTTTCTAATAGTGGCCATCCTAACATGTGGAGGATTTCACCAAAGGATTTCAAACATGAAACATGATCTATGTTTTAAACACGCTGGTGCCATGTGAGAAACCGGCGGGAGGGCGGCAAGCGGGAGAGAAGCTGGGATCTATCTCCTCACATGCGGGTGCCCGGAAGAGGGGAGGGGGCGAAGGGGGGCCCGGAATGTGGAGGTAGGTGCTTTGGGAGTCTGAGAAGAGGGGAGCGGGTGCAAAATGGTTCCTGCTGATCATAGACAACTAAACGGAACAGGGTTTCTAGGCAGTTCTGATGACTGCGAACTTAGAGTGAGGCCAGGCTTCCTCCAAAACCCTGAGGACGTCACAAGGATGGGGGAAAAGTCCCTAAAACAGAAGAAAGGGGAAATAAATGGGACAAACTATGTATCAAACAAAGTTTTATTACACTGGGAAAACAAGCATTAACCTAAGTACCTTCTGAATGCAATACTAGTGATCACACACATCCTCAGCGGGACACAGTCAAAGGACAAAAAGACCTGGGAAGAAACATTATTTGAAACTTTACTTAGATTTGTTCTCGGTAGGTACTGATGAAACAGTTCAGAATCTACTTCTGTGTATTTTAAGATCAAAGAAATAAGTAAAGATATTGATGCCACTGGATATCAGAGTTCTCACCACAGAGGGCAGATATAAGCATGGACCAAGAGATTAAGAATACCATGGGGTTAGATAAACAAAATAAAAGTATCAGTTTGAAATTTAAGAAAAACAAACTTTAAGGAAAGAGTCTCTTAGCTCTATTCCCTGACAAGGCCTGGAAGCAGTGACATTCTTGGTCTTAATGAGCAAATTCCAGGGGCAGATTCTAGTTTTCAAATAATATTCCCTACGAACCATGAGGTTCCTTAGAAAAATGACTAATTTCAAAGCAGGGCCAAGGAAAGTGCAAGGTGAGGCTAGAATCTTTTTGTGCCAGAAAGTGTGAAAACACTCAGAGGACAAGGACTTGTCAAAAGGACAAAGTGGCAGCTTGAAGGGGTTCCCACTGAGTTTCTCAACTCTGGAACATTCCAGAGTTCAAAGAATGACAGAAATGGATTATAACACCAAATGAAAAAGGAATCCATGGGTCATATTGATATTTAAAAAATTTAAAAAGGGGGGACAAGACTAGAAAATCTTTCTTAGAAATGCTAATAAATGCAGAAAGAAAATAAACATAGCAAATTACTGTTTCATAATCATCACAATAATAATTGATTCAGGCAAGAATCATCAATAGCTGTTAAAAGGACTGGGCAAAAGACCATTAGGAAGTAGATTACTCAGTCTGCCTGTACAATCTCACGCATCACTTATTAAATACACAGGAAAACAAATGCGTTTTCTATACAGAAGGCTGGCAGATACAGTCATAGCCAAGGGGCAGACTGAAGTAGACCCACTGTGAGACAGGCATCACATGCCTGATGGGAGACACTGAGAACACGGCTCAACTACCCTCAACTACATAGTGTTCTTGTCGAAAATGTTCAACCTACGTCAAAAGATGAGGAAACAACCTGATAAACCTGACCTTGAGGAAAAAATCTGAACATCCCACACAACAACTGATCTCAAGCCTTCAAATATACCAATGCCACTAAAAAAAAGTCTACAAAACAGTTCTAGGTTAAAGGTAATTAAAGAGACATGGCAGTAAATGCAATGTGTGGTCTTGGTTGGATAAGGGAAAAAACCCCAAACCCCAAACCGAAAGACTGGCCGGCTGCAAAGGACGCTGCTGTGACAGCTGCAGCCGTCTGGCCATGACCGCGCATCACATGCTGCTGCTGTATCAACGGTACATTCCTGACTGTATTAAGATTATACGGGAGAATGCCCATGTAAGGAGATAAATGTTAAAATATTTAGGGTCTAAGGGTCATAAAGTCCGGAAATAATTCTCAGGTGAAGAACAAAACAGCATATAAAAATTAAGCAAATATGGCAAAATATTTAAAAAATTGGTAAATCTAGGCAATGGGTATAGGGGCATTCACTGTAGTATTTTTTTGCAAACCACTTTTTCTGTAGGGTTGCAAAGTTCAAAATAAAAATTCAAGAGGATGGGAAGACATACAAGACTAGGAAAAAATACTTAAAAGACACATCCTTGAAAAAGGACAGTTATCAAAAATATACAAAAAATTCCTAAAACCCAACAATAAGAAAATGGAAAACGGGCCGAAGACCAGAACAATCGCCTCAGACACAGAGGGCAAACAAACAAGCACATGAACAGAGGCTCAACACCGCGTGTCGTCAGGGAACTGCAAGTTACAATACCAGTACGGCGTCACTGCACACCTATCAGAATCTGAGACGTCAGCCCCGGCAAACGCTGACAGGGATGCGGAGCAACGGAAACTTGCACTCAGGGCTGGTGGGAACGTAAAACCATGCCGCCACTCCGGAAGGCAGTCTGGCAGTTTCCGACAAACCTAAACACACTCCAACACCACCGTAAGGGACCCTGAAGTAAACGTTGGATCTGGGTGACAATGTCACCAGTGCATCCACCTTCAGAAGGGCACCACTCCAGTGAGGGGCGCAGACAGTGAAGGGGGCTCTGCGCGTGTGCGTGTGCGCTGGGGCAGGAGGAGGGCAGAGGGTCCATGGGCATTCAGCACTTTGCTGCGAACCTGAAACTGCTCTAAAACGTAGTCTTTTAAAAAAAGTTGGGGGCGGAGTGGAGACCTGCTTAGGGACACTGTTCTCCCAGGCACCTACTGTGATGGACTCCACTGGCCCAGCCCTGGCCCTTCTCCGTAGCCACAACAGCACTCGCGGTCCCCTGACCGCATGATTTGATCCCACATGGCACTGCCCACGTGAGTCCTCCCTTCAAGTAAATTAAAACCAGGAAGAGAACTGAGAAGTGACTGTGCCCGGGAGTGAAAGACCCTCTGTCGAGCTTCCATAATTCTCTAGCTATCTCCACCCTGTTCCTTACGTCCAGCCACTAGGTCTCTTCCCGCCCCCAGGAAAACTGTCACTTAGAAGTACCTGTGGAAGTCAGTCAGGTGTTCCGAATCGATATAATCATCCAAGTTGAGCGTCAAGTCTGACACTTGCTCTGAGCCATATTCCTAGAAAAATAAACATAAAAAGTCAGAGACTGGGAATACTTCTGGGGCAAAAACAAAAACAAAAAAAAAAAAAACCCCACAACCCACATATGTGCACCAGGAAACAAATACAAGGACTGTGTGTAATACAGGAAATACCTTTCCAATGCTTGGGGCCTTCTCTGATTTAGGAATATCGCTTTTCAGAGACAGAGCCCAGAAAATCTATTTCCTAGGCTCAGTTACAGGCATGGATGCACAACTTCAACTCAGAGGCTCAGAGGTGGGTGACACAGGGAGGCAGGCTGAGCAAGAGATAGACATCTTGCTAATGAGGGCTCAGAGCACCAGGGGCTCACGGGAAGTAGCACCAGGGCTGGCAGCAGGGGCCGGTCCCTAGTACCCAGTGTGGTGGCATCAGCAGCAGTTTCCATGGCATGGTTTGGGGCACCATCCTGTAGCCCAGACATGAACCTGTTTTCCAGCCCTTCAGATCATTCAATGAGCTACCCCAATTCTTTAGTAAACCCCATCTGTTTAAACCAACCTGAGGGGATTTTGTTGTTTGTAACTAAGTCCTTGTCTGATATGACATCTAAGGGTTCATCCGCAGGGAAAGCGATAAACAAGTCACGGTAGCAGGGAACACCGCGCGGTAAATCAACAAGGTACGTCCACGTGCGTTCCCACGTGAAGCCTCCCAAAACACACTGAGGGAACACAGCCGGGCGCAGCGCGACCCAGGCCGTACTAATACCTTCGAATGAACACACACGGGCAACCAGATCACAGCCTAACAAAAAGAAAACCGCTGCCCTCGTGGTGCTGACCATCCAGTGACGGAGCACAGACATTAACCCGAAGTGTAAGCAAGTACACTGTGGTTCCAGGCAGGAAAATAAAGTGATGAAGGAGAGAGAAACAATTCAGATTTTTCTGACGAGTGAGAGGAGGTAGTCAGGACTGAGCCTTTTGAGGAAGTGACAATGAGGGAGCAGTCCTGGCTACAGAAAGGACAGAAGGGGTGCGTGTGTGCGTGCACACACACGCTTGTGTGGGGCACCCTCCTTTCCAGCGCAGGAAACAAGTATGAAGGCTCCAAGCTAAGGCAGCAGAGAGCTAAAGAACTAAAGAACTAAAAGTAGCCCGGGCTGGTGGGCTCACTCCGTTGGAGCGTCATCTGATAAAGCTGAGGGCTGCAGGTTCGGTCCCGGTCAGGGTGTGTACCGGAGGCAACATGTGAGAGGCAACAGGATTGATGTTTCTCTTCCTCCCTCTCTCCCTCCCTTCCCCTCTCTCTAAAATCATTAAGCATGTCCTTGGGAGAGGATAAAAAAAAAACAAAAACCCCCCTAAAAAGTAGCCCCCTGTGACTACAGAGAGTTTCTTCCTCCCGAGTTGTCACCAAATGGACTTATCTTCATTTACTTAACCATTTCCCTGTGACAGAAAGTCCCCCTTTTACAAGACCAGGTGGTGAAAATATCTGAACACAAGGTTTTCTATATTTAGGGAAAGTTCCAGAAGTAGGATCACTGGGTAAAGGCCTCACTCACAAACATTTAGGACTCTGCATCCACACAGTAAACAGGTTTCGAAAACATGACCCCAATACCCACTGCCATCGGCAGACCCTCCATGTCTCGGAGACTCACCAGCACGTTGATGATCACGCTGCTCTCTACAGTGACGGCCTTCACGAGGAGCCTCCGGGCCCCGTCCTTGGACTCGTACCGGAGAGTGTACAGGTCTTTGTTGCTATTCCACTCAGCCGGCAGCAGCTCCGATTTCTTGTCACTGGGACCCGGCTGAGAAGACACCAGGGTTGGGGGAAGGTCACGACCTCGGAACGCAGCTACAAAGGACCTTACAGACAATCTAATGCCATCCCCGACTTCACAGATGAGGTCATGGGGGTCAGGAGAAAAAAAATGTCCAAGGCCCTACAGGAAGTTAGAGGTCTGGGACCTGGGTGTCTGGACTCCCACTCCCACTCCTCTCTCCTCTCTGACCACCTCCATCACACAGCCCTGGGACCTGTCAAGAATTGGCAGCCTTGCTTCGATATTAATCTCCTCGCCGCCACCCCCCACCAAGAATAAGGCTGATCATCTCCAGGGATGCTGCGGAATTCTAAGGTAAAAATACAGATTCTGATGTGCCACCCCCTCCACTATTGTAGTGGTTTAACAAAAATCACAAACAATTTCACACACACACGAAATGTAGCATACACACAACATGAAAAGAACTTTGGAATGGACATCTGTGTATCTGTCACCCGCTAAAGAAACAGAGCAGCGCCCTGAAGACGCTCCCCCCACACCCCCGCCACGGGTTATTAATTCTCTGTATTTCTAAAAATTTCTTTCCTTTTCCTTACCTAAAAATAAAATGTTTGAAATGTTTTTGAATTTTATGTAAACTGCATTACTTTTACCACCTGCTTTTTCATTTGAAAGTTTTCTGAGATTCATCCCCGTCACTGCATTAACTGCAGTGGATTCGCTCAATAGCCCCCCCACTGGCGTATGGCTCCCAGCTGCATGGCATCCCACCGTACGGAGATGCTGCCATTCCCCTCCACTTGCTGGTAGACATGTGGAGTATGCACAGTCTATCCACTGAGCCATTATAAAGGCTGCTGTGGGCATTCTTGTACACATCTCCTAGTACACATGTGGATACATTTCTATACAGTGTGTCTGGGGGAAGAACTTTTAATTTATAAGGTAAAGCGAACCTGTTTTCCAAAGAGGCGCTGAATTACACTCCCACAGGCAATGTGTAAGAGCTCGTGTTGTTTCACAGAGGTGGCAACACGGCTGTTGCATACTTTTTCCATTTCTGCCCACCTGGTGGGCATAAAAATGCATCGCTGAGTTGTGATGGCTTCCTTTCTTTTCTTTGTTTAATGATGCTATGACTTTCCTTTTATACACTGAAGTTTGAAACACAGTCCTCAAACTATTCTTTCAGTAAGAGCTAACATAGTGACTTCCAGGTGGGGAAAGGTTTCTCAAAGAAGAATGACAAAGAAAAACGGTGCTGTCTTGCATCGGTTCATGATTTAAGGCTTCTCTTCAGCATTAGACACTACATAGTTAATACTGGGATGAAAGATCTGCCATGGCTACGAATGATGAGAATTAATAATTAGCACATAAACAGGATGCTTGAAAACAGTTGTGAGCCCACTTGAAAAACTGGCAAAATATACAAACAAGCAAAAGATAAGAGCAGCTAATAGCGTACAAAGGACTGTTTGACTTGCCCAGTACGCAGAGAAGCACGGGCTGAAATAATGAGATTCTGGGTTACACCCATCAGATTGGTCATTATCCAGACTTCTGTTTTACCAGCTTTTTGTGGAGGTGTGGGAAGAATGAGAACTTCCAGACACTGCTTGCTGGTGGCCACTTACACTCTGCCAACCACACTGGAGGGCGGTCTGGCAGTTATTTCGTGCCATGAGGGGAGCTGACATGCCAAGACCCCAAACCTCCCCTCCTGGAAGAAACCATGTGCATAGAGGCACAGGGGACAAGACCAAGAATCCTCATCCCCAAGGTAGAGGTGAAATGAAAACTACGCTCACAGAGGAACATGATACAGCAGTGAGAAGGAGCAAATTAGATGTAATTGTGGCATTAAGATAAAAGTTCAAAAAATATATATGACAAAGAAAAGTTAAGAAAAAATGAAATTTATGGCTGGGTGACATGCAAAACTTTTAAAAACACACAAAAAAATCTATCATTTTTTTTCACGGATGCATATTTATACAGCTAAACATGGAGAAGACAGACTGGGAAGATCTGCATTCATAAGATATAGTGGGAGAGAGTGGGACCAAAGATGATGAACAAGGACAAAGACAAAGGTCCAGCAATGCAGGCCTTAAACACCCCATGGGCAGCCAGAGGCCAAGACTGGAGAATTGAGGGGCTCTCCTCCTTGGTCAACCCCAGTACTCAGGCATCCAATGGCGGAAGGGGAATAAAATCCAAGATGTTGCAACAGGACGGTCTGAAACCTGGCTGGATGACAAGGAAGCTCACAGGCCTGAGCAGAGAGAGTGACAAAAACAAAAGTGAAACTGATCAAACCTCTCCACTACCTGAGAAGGAGAAACTCCCTTCATCCCAACTGGGTAAATTTCCTGTAACACGTTTAGTGTCATAGATTTAAATTTTACTATGGAAGCGGAGAATCTGATAACATGCCTCTCTCTGTTCTATTAAGGGCCTTTGAATTTATACCCTCCCTCTACAGCAACCCATCAGCACATATAAAAATCAGCCTGCTCATTATCCCATAACCCCTGGCTCCCAGAGCAAGGCAGAATGTTGGGGTTCACTGGAGTGGACCCCATGTTCCCCAGCCCAAGGGCTGCCCTGAGTGGGGGAAACGGGGGTGGGGGGATGAGGTGGGCAGAGAGTGACTCGCCCTGGTGATATCAGGCCAAACATGGCACTAAACTGCCCTCTAGGCCCTGACATCGAATATCAGGCCTCCCAGAAAGCTGCAATTGGAAGGTAGCCAAAGTGCAGTAGTGGCGTTTAACTCCCTGGGATGAAAACTGTAAAGAAGGAGGCTGGCAGGGGCTACGAACTGCCCAAAGTCACAGTAAGTCAGGCGCAGAGCTGGATTGGCATTCAGAGCTTCCAGCTGCCTGGCTATGGCTGGAGAAGACTTTTTCCCTAGCCAGGTTCCCCAGACTGGCCCCAAGAAAGTAACTACAGTTGTCCCCTTAGGCAAACTCCTGCGGCTGGAAGCATTCTTTAGTGGTCTCGAGTTCATTCTAGTGCCTCTGGGCTAAAATGCACCCAAAGAAACTCCACCAGATCATTCCAGACATTTCCTCTCTTCCCTCCTAACCTTAAAATTCCCACAACAGAAAACAAAATTCTCTAACTTTAGTCTGCAGCCATTGCTAGCCCCCTACCATCTAAACCAGTGGACACAGCCATAAAGCTTTTATGAGGCATGGTGAGGACTTCAAGGAAGAAATCCAAACTCAAACGTTGGCTTTTTATTGAAGCCAATGAATGCACAGCTTTCCTAACCAAGTTTTATGTGCACACTTCCCTGGTACCAAAGGAGACAAAACCAAAGAGAAAAGGAGGCAATGTAGCTTTTTACTTAACTGCCAATATATTATATAATCAAGTACACGCACACTTTTGGGATCTTCCTCTGTCTTTTATCGCCCCAGAAGGGTGGGGAGCAGGAGGTGGCTGGAGAGGCAACACACACACATCCACTGAGCCTGGCAGACATCACTGGTCTCTGCTGAGTCTTCTGGTCCCAGGCCAGAAAATTAAACCGTCTCCTGAATAAATTAATAGGAAAGATGCTTCTCCGAAGGGCTTCCACTCTTGAATGAAAGCAGACTCAGCAGAAGTGAGAGGAGGACAAGTGCAACCTGAGCTCCAGTGACGCTTAAAATAAAAGGGTGAAGAGCAACAAAAATACTCTCTAGTGTGTGTGATACAAACACCCATCCCCTCAAAGGGCATGATTCAGCCTGGGGCAGCCATCCAAAGAGTGGGCAAAGCCTTTCGAAACCGTCATTCCCCGTCTCCCCTGTCATGAGTGGAGACAGCACCATCCCTGCATGAACTCAGCACACGGCACCACAAACAGAGTGGAACTAGATGGACCTTTGGGAATTAGTTAAGGATCTTTTATTTAAATCTTTTTAAACCAGTATTAAAATGAGATCATATTCTATCTGCACATTTCACCTGGACATTTTTGGGTCTAGAGTATATGGCAGAGGGATGATGCTGGCTGGCATGAGGCAATAACCTATATGAACTAACGTCCCTAAGCTGTCTGTGACTCGAAGTGCAGATGGGACGTGAGCAAGGATGCGTGGTGGAAGCAGATCTGCAGAGCTGGTGTGCATCTTTGGAATGGGGAGAAGAGAACAGAAACCTGCTGTGCGGAGAGAGGCTCTGACAGTGTGTCCGAGTAGAAGTAGCTGCTGGAAGTCAGTAAGGAGAGCGACGTACATGAGGAACGTGAGAGAACAGGCAATCATGTTAGAGCTGAAGGACAGGGCAAGGGGTCAGGGGAGCTAAGGCCGATGGAGGAACTCCAAGGTCAGGACCAAGTCTTAACTCCCTCCTCCATCACACTGTGGTCCTGCACCACCCTACACATCAGATTCCTGAGAGAACATCCCAGGAAAGATGGAAATGAAATGATTGGGGCAACTGATGAGCTGTTACAGATTACAGCGCAGGAGTGAAGCAGGTGAGGAGACATCAAGTTCTGTTGGGAGACTAGCCACGGAAAGGGGAACCTGACACTTGCCAGTGAGGACTCTGTCTGTATCTTGTCCCAAGGTCTGAAATAATGAAAGGCAAAGTAAGTGGGACGAAGTGCAGAGTGAACAGACAGGCCAGAAAGATGCATCTGGGAGGGAGAAATGATTCCTGCTTCGTGTGTGTATGTGTGTGCGTGTGTCAGACTGGCCCTTCTTTGCCAGCCTATCTCCCAGAGTCCTAGAGTCCACTTGAGAGATGAAGTATGTGTGAGCCTAGAGGTGGCAACAGAGGATGCTAAGTATGTATCGGGAGTCCCAGTGAGCAA
Source organism: Anoura caudifer (assembly GCA_004027475.1). Classification (NCBI taxonomy): domain Eukaryota; kingdom Metazoa; phylum Chordata; class Mammalia; order Chiroptera; family Phyllostomidae; genus Anoura; species Anoura caudifer. The sequence goes on along the minus strand of PVKU01000746.1, from coordinate 280,907 downwards.
CTTGAGGTCTGAGGAGAAAAGACCCAGACACCCATGACAGTTCTTGTGCTTCTGATTCCTGTTGGTGGGAGTAAAATGTGAGAGGAGCGTGGTGGTCTCAGTCCCCAGTTCTAAGAGACAGAGGCATGGGACAGCCAGGGATGTGGGAAGGACCTGGCCCTAAGTGCTCAGGATGCATAACCCATCTCTGAGGAAGGACCCCTAAAGCTCTGGGCAGAAGAGGAAAAGTTTAAGGCTCTGGATGTACATCTGAGAAACTGAAACTTGAGAACTGAAGCAGTCAGAAATGAGAGTAAGGTTGAAAATCTTACTACTAGCTGCAAGGGGCGAGGCGCCCTGTTCCCCAGAGCCGGTCTACGTTCCGAGAGGGAGAGTACAGGGAGGGCAGGCTTGGAGTTCTGTGTGTGTCTGTGGGAAGCGTGGCAGGGGAGCTGTTTCCTCTGGCAGAGTAGAAGGCAAAGAAAGGGCAAGAGTCACAGCGGTGGGGGGGCGGGGGCGGGGGGCAGCCTGGAAGACCGGGGAACTACCGCAAAGAATCAGTGAGGCAGGCCGGGTCCAGAAGTTCTGCAGCTCCCCGCGGATGACAACAAAGCTCGCAGAGGCAGAGCGTGAGGACGGGAGAGCAGGAAGGCTGCTTCTGTAGGGGCAGCTGTGGGGAGGAAAGTTTACCTGGCCCTTACACCCAAGGTGTACGTGTGCATGTGTGGGAGGTGCTTGCTTTCCAGAACCCGAGTTGGGGATGACAGCGGAGAGTGGCTGCAGAGGATGAGGGGTGTCTGAGTTCCTTGGGCCCACGCTGGGGAGTGAAGAAAGGGCCCCTGACTGGGGCTGAGCAGGTCAAAGCTCACCCCTATACTCGGGTCCAGTTATCTGGTGGAGGCTCCAGGACAGTGTGCGGGCAGTACTGGGTGGGAAGGAGTTTCCTGGACACTTCAGGTAGGTGAGGAGTGCGCAGGGGGTGCACCACCCGCCTCAGTGCCAGGTTCACACAACCCTGACCTCAGAGACTGCCAGGCTGTGCTGAAAGCAAGTTTCTGGCCGTGGGTTTCAATTATGTGCCAGATGTTGTGAGGAGCTTTGGGCTCAGCTGGGACTGCAGAGCATCTCCCCAATTTGCAGACTGTGCTGTCGTGAAACCCAGGTCCCAGAGGTGACAGAAGGAAAGGTTAGGTGCTCTTGATCAGGGCTTCGGTCCTATGGGTTTGGGCAAAAGACACCTTAGCCCCTCCACCCTAGCTCCGAGTCGACTCCGAGGCGTACCTGGTCGCCGACACCCAAGCAGGAGTAGCCGTGCGTCACCACCTCCCAGTGCAGGAAGCAGATGAGCGCGTCCTGCGCACAGGTGATCGCGGGCGCCACAGACGCGAATAGTACCTCCAAGCCCGCCATGCGCGCCCCCGGCTTCTGCGGGCAGAGGAAGGAAATGAGAAAGTGCGTTGAACCGACTCGGCCCTCAGAGCACTGATGACCCTGCACCGATAATCCGCTGGTCCTAGCCGCCTCTCCACCCACAGCCAAAATGGAGACGCCCGGGGGTAAAGGGGTGCGGCCACCGGAAGTAGCTCTAAAGAGCGGCGCAGCTGCGCGAACGCGCCCGGGCAGGAAACTAGAGCGCGCACTTCAAGGTTCCCGCAGGCAGAGCGTGGTCAGCGAGGGGCGGGGCGGGGCCGGGCCGTGGCGGAAGGAGGGGAGGGGCTCCAGGGGGCGCGGCCCTTCGAAGCTGGAACCCTGATCTTCCTTGGCGGGTAGCAGGACCGCTACAGGCAGGGCGGGTGTTGCGTCCTCGAGGAGAGGCCACCTTGTTCTGAACCACAGACTTCCCAACCCCAGAATGGGGCGGGCGTATGCTAGTGGGGGAGGATGTAATGAAATACGGCTAAATATATATTCATAATAATTGGCTCTTATTCAGTTCTTGCTACGTACACATTATTCGAAATGCTTTTCTACTTGTATTCATTTATTTAATCCTCATGACACCAACCTTAATGATAGCCCCGTTTTATAGGTGGGTAAACAGAGGCACAGAGTGTTAAATCTGACCAAGATGACACAGCCAGTGTCATGTCTGGCTCCTAGGATGGCATTTATTAAATATTTATTGTGTGGTAGATCCTGTGCCAAAATCTTGATGTCACCCTAACAACAACTCTATGAGGTACGTTTCATTGTCAGCTTCATTTTACAGATGACAAAACCAGCTCAGAGAATTGAGGCCACTACTCCCAAGAAGACAGAGCTGCCTGCTGCTGAGCTTGAGTTCCTGATCCACTACCAAATTTCAATAGTTTTCTTGCCTGTCTCCTTCATGATTTTTACCACCTGTTATGCCTTCAACAGGTTTCTTGAAATCCATTCGCCATCCTGGTCAGCACTCCACCGCAACCCATCATCATCCCTCATTTAAATGCCTACACCAGCCTCTGAACTGCTCTACTCCATCTCTGCCTCCCTAAAGTTCGTTCTACATTCTGCAACTACAGATGGTTTTAGAACGCATGCCTGAACACATCCCTCCTGTGTGCAAACCCTCCCAGGGCTCCCATCACAGTCGAAGGAAAAGTGAAGTCCTTCCTGTGGTCTGCAGGAACCTGCATGTGGTCTGCAAGCCCCCACCCTTACCTCCCTCTGACATCATCTCCTCTAACTCTTCCCTCATCATCTGCATTCTTGCCTGCAATAACCTTGACTCTCATCTTCTCTCCCACCCACATCTGAGCCAATAGCAAAGCTAGTCACCCGTGCCCTCAAAATATATTCTCAGTCCGACTTCCTCCACCTTGGTCTGATCCTCTAGCATCTCATACTTGGACTATTGCAGTAGCTTCCTGCCTAGACTCTCTCCTTCACATGTTCTGTTCTCCAGGCCTTTGCAGGTACTGCTGTCACTGCCTGGAGTGGTCTTTCCCCAAATATCTGTATGGTTCATTCCTTCCTTTTAAGTGACTCCTTCCCTCACCTCCTACCAGCCTCAGCAGAGGGCTTCCCTGGCACCCATCTGAAACAACCTCCTCCACTCTTTAACCCTTTACCCTGCTTTCCTTCTGCAAAGCATCAATCATAACCTGATGCTGCATTAGGTATTTGTTTGCTTCTTTATTTAATGGCTCTCTTCCCACTAGACTATGAAAGGGAGCAGGGATCATGTTTGTATTGTGTACGGGTATGCCTGAGTACCCTCTGAGCTCAATATATACTTATTGAATGTATGCATGCATGAATCAATGAATGAATTATTGGCCCGGACTCAACCCAGTCTAGCTAGTCCCTCCCACTCACCCCTTTGCAGTCCACCACTCGCTTTGTTAGCTAGACCTATATCTCTCCAAACTTTGTGTTTCTGAGGTTCCCTTAGAATGCCCAGATTCTTGAACCCCATCTGCAAAGATTCTAGATGAGCAGGTCTGAGATGGAATGCAGGGCTGTTGCCCACACTCTGGGTGATGCTACATACTGCCTGTGGCATAAAGCTCTTTGCTCATTCCAAGTAGCTCTGCACTTTCAGGCAACCCTGATTTTGCTCTGTCTCTTCTGCTTGCAATGTCTGTCGCCAGTTATGTAAAATTCCACTGATTCATTCATTCAAGTACTCGCTAAGCCTCCATGGGCTGGGTTGCCATAGATGGTTATGCAGGCTGTGCACTGCACAAAGGTGCTCACCCAGTGGCAGCCCCATCCCTAAGTGCCTACACTGTGATCCCGATCCAGATGAACAAGCCATAGTGCCTGCCACCATGGAGCTCACTGTGGGACATGAATTGTCCCAGTTGAGAGCAAAGGAACTGGGATGTTTTTTCACTCACTCTGTCTGCCACATGCTGAGGGCTACTTCTGGGGGCACGAAAAGCCCTCAGGCAGAGAATTGCAGAGTTTAGAGAAAGCAGCAGTTGGTGCTTAGCAGTGAGTGTTGAGGAATGAGTGCAGCACTGTGGCATCTGCTCTGCCCTCCCCCCACTGAAGGTGAGCCCTGTTTTTGAAAGCCCCTGGCCCAGCAGCCATCATGAAGTGGGCACTAGCATGTGTCTACTGAAAGGATAAGGTAGCTCTGTGTATTGCACTGGGCTGTGAGTCCGCCACTAAGGGCCAGGACTACGTTCTGTCCACTCTGGACCCCAGTGTTCTCCTTGGATGGGAACAAATGGAAGGTTTCTGTGGGGCTGGAGGCTGTCCGTGTCTGCCTCCAATCCATCCAGCACTTTCTATGTATGGACTTACCTCCATCAGTAAGAGTCTCAGTTGTCCCTGTGAGGCCTGTGTGTGGTGGAGAAAGGAAACAGGTAGAAGGTGCCTGCCTGGCTGGGCACCCGCTGCCTGGGCAGCGCAGAGCCCATGGGCCCAGGTGATGGAAAGAACGTGGCAGATGGTTTGCCACAGTTTCTGGTTGTCAAGTGAGAGCAATGTGAATATTCCAAGCTCCCTGGAAACTGTCTCTGTGGAAACTGTACAGAGGTGAGCTAAGGGGCAGGGCCCAGATGGGCACTGAGATAGAATCATTCACCACTGGAATCCTTCTGTTCCTTTTGCCTAGCATCAGTCCACCACCTTACCTCCTCCAGGAAACTCTCCATGTCTAATACTGTTCAATACCATCTGGAACCAAGACTTCTCCTTCCCGTGTCAGGGGGGTGCCCAGTGTATTTGTCACCTGGAAAAGAGAACTCTGTTTTTTAAAAATATATTATAACTTGGGTGGGGGGGGCGGGTCAAAAAATGTGTATTATAACTTTAATATCACTCTATTAGGTTTTTTAAAGATTTGTTATTGGTGTAAAATACAACTAATTTAAAATTTAACTGTCTTAACCATTTAAAAGTGTACATTCACATTGTTGTGCAGCCACCGCCACCATCCATCCCAGAACTCTCTTCGGCCGCAGAGCCGGATCTTGTGCCCATGAAACAGCAACGCCCCCTCCCTCCTCCCAGGCCCCGGCCCCCATGGTTCTACTTTCGGTCTCTAAGGATTGGACTACTCTAGGTGCCTTATGTAAGCGGAATCCCACTGGATATGTCTTTGTGACTGGCTTATTTCATGTGCAATGATGTCCTCAAGGTTCATCTGTGTTGCAGCATGCGTCCGGATAAGCCTTGGTCATATTTCATTGTCTGTATCTATAGCTATTCACATCATCATATACACAAGGGAATATAAATATCACGTATATTGTATATCATATACATATCACATTTTGCTTATCTACTCATCTATTGATGGACCCTGGGGGATGGACTATTTTGAGGTTTTAACAGGCAAATTGGACAGTGTGTATTATCTCATTTAATTCCCACAATTCTTTAAGGTAGAAACTATTATAAAGTTTCATAGAATCATTTTGCTCTTTAAAATAGGTACTGGTGTAACACATAACATAAAAGCAAATTTTAAAATACCATTTTGTGTACCATTTTCACCAAGTTTCTTCAAAGTTAAAAATATTTAATATCTACATTAGATTCCACGTTTAAAACAGACTTGGAGCGTGCCTTGCGATCCGGGATTAAGGTAGGACAGAAACTGCAAATAATGGTTCGTTGGCAAATGATTTGGGAAATGGATATGCAACCAGCTCGCACAAAGCCCTGCTCTTTCACCTTGGCGGTAAGTTTCATTAAAGATTTGAAATAAAAAATAAATTAAGAGCCCCATTTTTAAAATAAAAAAGGCGCAGCAAGGCTGCACAATTGCTCCTAAGTGATGCAGTTAGCGCCAACCCAGCCCGGGTGCCTATACGGTACAGCGCCACGTGGCCACATGGCCGTGCCTGTGGTGCATCGCGAGGGCTTGCAGGCGCCCAGGGTTTGCGTCCCGAGGTCTACACGGAAAAAGGTGAGGGAGCTGTGACTGAGTTTTTTGGGCCTGAGCTGGAGGCAGGAAAGGCTGGGAATCGGGGAAGGGGTCCAGGCTGGGGAGAGAGAAACGAGCGAGGGAAGCCCCTCCAACCACAGGGACCATGCAGACAAGGGGAGCCACAAGAGGGCGCTCGGGCCCACCCAAATGCCCACCAAGGGCAGCCACGCAGGGTGAGGTGCGTTATACCTTTTATCCTGACTACCAGGAGGTTCGGGGAGCCCTGGACTCGGGGCCCCGCAGCAGACTCTGTCTTCAGTGAGGTCACAATCTTCATGCATGGAAATACCTGCTTTTAGCTCTGGGCATTGTTGAACTCCAGGAGAGAGAGTCCTCAGAGAACCCAAGTCCAGGGTGCACAGAGGGTCGTCAGCGCTGCACGATTCTCCTTCCCTTATCGCCGACATCCCTCAACAGACATCTTGTATCCACCCTTTCAGAGACTTGGTTCCTCTCCTTTCCCTGCCCCCAACACCAGCCGTGTCCAGCTCCAGCCCAAACTCGCCCTGCCTTGCTCAGGCAGGTGGGATGTGCAAACAGTCTTACCTTAGAGGCCAGAAGCTTGGCCTGATGCTTCCCTAATGGGAACATGAGCTTCGTGAGCACAGAGATCCTCGTCTGTTTGATCCATTGCTGTGCCTCTATGCTCCTAGAGCAGAGCCTGGCATACACAGTAAGTGCCCCAAAAATAGTTGTTGAGTTAATGAATAAATTAGCAGATGTACAGAGTGGAAAAGTGTCTAGGTCTTGGAGTCAAGCAACCTGGGTTTACATCTCAGCTTCACTGCTTACCCTCTGTGCAACTTTGGGCAAGTCACTTAAATTGTCAAATAGGGATTATAATGGTATTTCCCCAGGGGCTGTTGGGAGGATTCCTGGAGGTGATGCCACTACAGTGTCTCCCATAGTGCCTGGCACATGCCAGGGGCTGCTAAGTGGTGGTTCATTATTTGCGATAATGAGACCTTAGAAAGCAGCCGCTATTTATTAAGGATTTACCACGTGTCTGGCACTTGGCTTTGATGACCTAATTCAATTTTCTTCACTACTTCATGAGAGATTAAGTAGCACAGAGAGGTTAAGTAACTTGGCCAGGGTCACACAGTGGAGAAGAACAAAGAGAACGGGTTTAAGTCTACGTCTTGGAGACTGAAGCATGCAAGGTCAGGCTTTCTGGGTTCAAGTTCTGACTCCATCACTTACAAATAGTATGACCTTGGACAAGTTTCTCAGTGGAGATATCTAGGAAGGTAAAAAAGTGAGCCACCACATTGGCCTGAGCTGTTCCTCAGGATTTGGAGGAATTAAGGACACCACCAACTGTGACACCGCAGCCTCATTCCCTTGAGATTGAACAACCTGCCGAGGCCTCTGGAACCTGATATTTAACCAGAGTGTCACCCGGCTTCCACACCACACACCAAACATTTCCAAATTCGTTCTTGGGACTCCACCCGCAGCTGGATTCACAATCTAGTCAAGGAGGCAGAACGCAAAAACACATACGCACGCCTCCAGAAAGAGAGAGTGTTGGCTTTAGCTTTATAACCTCGGCTAAATGGCTTTGCCTCGCTGGGCCCCAATTTCCCGCCTGTGTAAGGATTATCTAGAAAACATGCATAGAAAGGCTGAGTCCTGAGCCCTAGAGGTGAGCAAGGGGCAATGGAAGGGTCTATTTCCAGGACTATTGGCATTAGAATCAGGCATTGATTTCTAAGGCTCTGTTAAAAGATAACTTGCATTAAAAGGTAAAATCACGACTCCCTTACCGATCTAAAAACAATCATGTGTAAAAGATTTTATTTTAGCTGTTGAACAGTGGGAGAACCTGACAGATGGTTCAAAGGAAAAGTCAAAAAAGTGCAAATGTATACAGAGTAAGAGAATTGAAAATAAATGGAGACAGTTGGTTTTTCCACAGGGAAGTGAGTCAACCATTTCAGACAAGAAGTGCTTGCATATCTGTATCAGTTACCCACAGTCCCCAAAGAGACACATACAGATCAAAGATGAGGAGGGGGACTAGAATCAGCAGAAGGATGTACTATAATTTTCTCCATAGCCCGTGTTGGTCTGATGCGTCCAGACTTCTCATCCTGGGGAAGTGCGGTATTTCTCGGGGTTTCAGTTTCCTTGTCTGTAAAATGGGGTCACTGGTTGTATTGCCTCCCAGGGTTGCTGTGGAGGTGAAATGAGCTGGTGGAGTGCCCGGAACGGGGCCTTGCACATAGCAAGCTGTTTTCTCTTTTTAGGGTTCAGACTGCCCTTCGGGGGAGGAGCCACCACATTCGGAGAGACCGTGTTTTAGTGTGTGTTGCCTCATTTCATCCTCCTTGCAACCTGATACGGGGGAGATTGTTATAACCTTTGATTAGGAAACTGAGGCTCACACAGGTGGTAGCACTTCCCCAAAGCTGCTCGGAAAGTAGGTGCAAACTGGGTTAAGACCCGGGCCAGTCTGGTCTTACAAGCCATGTGATTTTTTTTAATGCCTGTGTGACTTTGGGCAGATCTTCCCTTGCTGGCCTTGGTCTGCCCATCTCTCCAGGAGGGCTAGATCAGCTGACCTGTCAATGACATATCCCATTTCTTCTACTCTGTGGGGCACTCCATCGCTGCCAAGCTGGCCAGGCCAGAGCAACTCTGGGAATGGCCTGGTGGGCAGGTGGTGTGGGTGTGGCAGGTTAGGGTGGCCAGCTGCCAGGGCTGTGGCAGGGATGAGGTCCAGCATCTGGCACACAAACCTCATAGCTGCCCATCTTTTCCACATGGCTGGCAGAAAGGGCCACCCCTGGTTGTACTTAAACAAGGAAAAAGGCAGAGACATTTCCCAACCCCCAGGTTGGTGAGATGGGAAGGATGGGGCAGAGGCCAGCTGCATCTGAATCAGGGTTTTCCCTGTGTTTTATCTAAGGCCCAGCTGTCATCCTAAACACAGCTGTCATTGTAGAGCATCCCTGTGCCCATTGCCACAGGAAGGCAGTGTGTCCTGCTTGGAGTCAGGGCTTCTAATGCACCAACCCTACGCCAAGTACTTTGGTGGGGACAACGGAGGAGCTGTTGTCTTCTAAAGGTTCAGCTGTCAAGTCTTCATCAAGGGCTGTAATGTTTAGGAATTGTTTGTTTGCAAAGGAAGGAAAACTCAACTCAAATTGATTTGGGCGTAAAAGCAATTTATTGGCTTAGTCTGTCCCATGAAAAGAAGTGAAATGGGAAGGGGGGAAGGCAGTAGAAGTGAGGTAGACACATGCTAACTAGGGAGGCCAGGGAAGGTCTCGCTGGCAAAGGGCATTTGAGCAAAGACCTGAAGGAAATGAGAAAGTGATCCAGGTGGATGCCCAGACAGTTGGAACAGCAACCGCAAATGCCCTGATGGGACAGGGTGCCAGACATGTGTGTCTGGAGCTCAGGGAGGGAGGATGGAGGAGGGAGGTGGGAGAGGAGGTCAGAGGGTTCACCTAAAGCCAAATATTAGGAAAAGAATTGGAAAAAAGTTTTAAAGAAAAACTCTTTACCTGTTGACCTAACGGGAGAGTCAGGTTCTGCAGGCTTTGGTGGGGAAGGGGACTGCGGTGGGGAGAAGGAGTGCTGAGAGAAGAGAATGAAGCGGGGACCACCCCTTCCGGGCCTGGCCTCCTTTGGCTTAGAAAGCCCAAACTGGGAGCTAGAAGGGGAATGAATGGCCTGGGCTCCATGGCACAGCTGATAAGGGACTCTGTCATCAGTGGGATTCCCAGAAGCCTAAAGCTTCCTCTGGAGTCACCTAAGGCCCCCCCGCAGCTGGGCTGGGCCAGAGAAATCTGTGACAGCTTCTGCCTACCAAGGATGAGCTCTGGGTACTCTGCAGTAGGATCACTCAGGCCTGGCCCCCATTCAGGGGTCGCAACTTCTAGGAAGAGTGTCAGGTGAGTACTTTAGACTCTGGGAAGACCTAACATCTTGGGAGAAAATAGGAGATAGCAATGCTTCATTTTACATATGGGAGAACTGAGGCAGAAGAACTGGAGCACCTAGGGTTACACAAGGGACATAGCAGCAAAGCCGGGACTTGAACTGGACTTCCTGGCTCCAAAGCCGGTTCTCCTTTCTCAATCCTGGGCGTGCAAAAGAGTCCAGAGAACACACGAGACCTAGAGTTAAACTCTCCACCAGCTGATGGCTGTGTGACCTGGGTAAGTCGCTTCATCTCTCTGTGCCTCAGGTTCCTCATCAGTAACATGGAGGGAATGATAATAATAATACCTGTCTCGCAGGGTTGGGATGAAAATTAAATAAGGTGATATCTGCTAAAGGTTTAGAAAAGTGGTGACATAGAACTTCCAAAAATTCTTTCTTCCATGAAAACTATGACAAAATGTGCAAAAACTGTCAGAATATAAGCTATTCAGAATCCTTGAAATTAAAAGTTTGCAGCAATCAAGTAAGTATTTATTTAAAGAAAAAGGCTAATCTTAGTAAGAATAGTAACCTTGCGGCATTTTAACTTGCCCTATTCCCATTGCCCCCCACCCAACTCTGTTGTAGGCTTGCCATCCAGCAGCCCAGCAGCCACCAGAGAAGACAGAATAGAATTAAATCTCCTCCAAAGTCTCATTCCCAGAGAACGGTCATTTTTGGTCGGTCTGCTGGTTTCCTAGAAGACCCTAGTTGCAAGGTTGTCCTTATTTGGCCTGTCTAGGAGCTCACCTAGTGCAAAAAAACCTTGTTCCTGGGGGTATTTGTTTAAAACATTTAGAGACGATTGTTTAACTTTGGGGTTCCCTGAGGTGGTAGATAGCATTTGTGGAAAACAATAGACTAATCAGAAAGCTTAAAAGGAAAAGCTGGACAATGAGATGTCCACAGGGGTTTTGAATAGCTCTGGGAATCTAGAAGGCCATGGGCATGTGTGCGGCTGTGAACATGGTGAGGGCTGTGCAAACGCACAGGGAAGATCTTCCAAGGTCCTGAGTTCTCACCTCTAATGAACCCTAAGGCTCTGCAGAAGCAGGAAGTGAAGGCTAAGGCAGAGTTATCAGCTGCTTGACTGAGTGTTGAGAGTGTGCCCCAGCCTACACAGAGAGCCCCTCAGCAAGGACTGGGAAACTTACAAGTTTCAAGCATTTAAGGAAATATCTTTCCAATAATTAGCTGACAATTAAGGTAACAGAAGGGAGATTTCACTGGAGAGAATCAATGGAACAGAATTGAGAGTCCAGAAATCCATATATTTATGGATAATGGTTTTTGACCAGAGGTGTCAAGATAACTCAATGGGGAAAAGAATAGTCTTTTCAGCAGATGGGGTTGGGACAGTTGAAAATGCATATGCAAAAGAATGAAAGTGGACTTCTATCTCACTCTGTATTCATAAACCACTAAAAATGGATCAAAGACTTACATCTAAGAGCTTGCATAGCAGTATAAAACTCTTACAATGAAACTTAGGAATAAGTTTAATTATGAAAAAATTCCATAGATAATAACACCCAAAGCACAAGTGAACAACAACAAAAAAACTTTGTAATTGAAGGAACACCATCAACAAAGTGAAAAGACAACTCACAGAATGGGAGAAAATGTTTCCAAATCACAGTATCCAGAACATATACAGGACTTTTACAACTAAATAAGAACAACAATAAAACAAATAGCCCGATTAAAAAATGCACAAAGTATTTTTTCCAAAGAAAATATACGAATCCCAAAAAGTACATGAAAATATGCTGAACATCATCAGTCATCAGGATAATGCAAATCAAAACCAGTGAGATAGTGTTTCACACTCACCAGGATGGATAACATTTTCTTTAAAAAGATGGACAATAACAATTGGTGGCAAGAATTCAAAGAAATTGGAACTCTCATACAATGCTGGTTGAGGTGCAGAATGATGCAGCCCCGTGGGAACACGATTTGGCAGTTCTTCAAAAAGTTAAATGTAGAATTATCATGTAGCTCATACAGTCCCATCCTTGGTGCATGCTAAAGAAGCTGCAAATATATTCACACAAAAGCATGTACATGAATGTCTGTAGCAGTGTGATTCATAATAAATAAAAGTGGGAACAAGCCAAATGTCCATGAACTGATAAATGGTAAGAAAACGTGTTTTACCCGGACAACAGAACGTGATTCATGGAGGGGAATGACATACTGATGGACGCTACACCGTGGATGAGCCTTGAAAATAGGACGCCATGTGAAAGAAGCCACACTGAAAAGGTGGTGTATTATATTATTCCATTTACATGAAATGTCCAGAGTAGCCAGATCCTTAGAAACAGAAAGCGGATAAGCGATTGCTAGGGGCTGGGATGAGGGGAATGCAGAGTAAATGCTGATGGACATGGGGTTCCTTTCTTTTTTCTTTTTTTGCCATCTACCTAGACAGGAAGGTCAGGGAAGAGAGCTAAGTCAGGGGAAAAGAGGTAGAGAGAGGAAGCAAGACCCCCAGGAGCTCCTTACACACACACACACACACTCACACTCATGCCACGCTGTACTACAAGGAGGTCTGCTATGAAATATCCAGAGAGGCAAAGAGAACAGTTGGAGAAAGCAAAGACTCTGCCTTGTTTGTGCGCCAGGATGCATTGTAAACTCATGCACACACCCGCTCATTCCATCTTCGGAACCAGCTTACTACATAGGCGCTATTATTGCTTTCACTTTTCACCTGTGGAAACTGAGCTACAGTGATGTGCCTGTTTGGGGTCATAGCTCGGCTGTAGAATGCTGCTCTTATCTGTGAAGCTGCCCTTTTTGCAAGGCACTGAATGTAGCACCTTGTAGGTTAGAAGATATTATTATCATTATTATTGTCTTCTCAGTCCTTCCTCCTAAATGAATTGTAGAGGGTGCTGTAATGAGAAATCAGAGGATTCTTGAATTCTAGAAAGGCTTAACCTGCCCGCAATGAACTAGAAGCCCTTGAGTGACAGTGACAATAACCTTGCTGATCACCAGGCTTTTCCAGCCCGCTATGGTATCTGGTACTTGCAGGGGGTCCTCGGAAGAGATGGGGTGGGAGGGTTGTCAGCACCATCCTGCCTTGTAGATAAGGAAACTGAGGGACTCAAGCTGCTTGCCACAGGTTACTTAGCAGGTCAGTTAGAAGATTTGTGATATCGTCACTGCTCCTGGCTGGGCCTGGTGTGAATTTTCTGGAGAGAGAGAGGGAAAGGCAGAGGAGGGGGGAGAGGAGGAAGAAATGGAAAGGCGGAAGAGATAGAGTGTTAAAGGGGTGGCTTAGATTTCAGTGTTTCTTTTTTTAAGATCCTAATGAAAAAGGATTCAAACCAGATGTCCTGGTGACTTGCAGTAGCTGGGAGTGGAACTGTGGTGTGATAACACCACATTAGCGATGTACCTGTCAACTGCCTCAGTCATTGAGTAAAGCAGTTGGCATTTGCAGAAACTGTGTCCCCACGCTTGAGTTCGGTGTTTGAAAGGGCCTCGGACTCCAACTGGGTTTACAGATTCTTCCAGGAAAGGCCTGTTCTTCAGATGTTGCCCAGCCATCTCCCACTTGCACCTCTAGGGAGAAACTCACTCATAGGGCAAGACCAGGACCCAGTCACTCACTTGGCGACACATTCGAGGCAGGATGGGGAGGCCGCAGCCAGAAGAGCCAGGCTCAGTAGGGGCCGATGGAGCGGGGCCCAAACAGCCCACAGGATCCCAGGCCACACTGTTATTACTTTTTAATTAAAATGGCGTCTTTCCCCCTTATTACAAAAGCCATGTCTGTTTATTTTAACAAACTAGACAGGCCAGACCAGGAAAAAGAAAAAATGAAAAATGACCCATGACCCAGAGAGAGGCACTATTAACGCCTAGTGTGTTCAGCAGTCTTAAACCAAATGCACAGGGGCCAGGCAGTTATTGTAAGTATGAATTGGATGGTATTAAAATTAATATAAATGTGTGAGTCTGGTGAATTAATTTATATGAGAATTAGTGTAAATATGTGATTTGTGACATTAAAAAATATCAGAACTGTTTGAATCTGTGCAGTAATAGTTAGCTAGTACAGACATTTAAAAGTCAAAGAGATTTTGAATAAGGACTTAGGCTCCAAGAGCCACCAGTTTGAAACACCTGCTGTGTATCTTTCCAAATCTATCTATGGATGTACCTATCCATCTATGTATCTAAAATACGCATGTATGCACATGTATAAATATGTATATGTATTAAAAGATACAAATACATACACACATGTATACAGATAAACACATACATATACACATACATCAAGTGGAATTTTATGTGGATATGCAATGTGATATTCAGATAAATGTGGAAGTGCTTGGGTTGAAGGAAGATTGGGGGCTAGTACCTCCACCACTTCTTGCCAACTTCTCACCCAACAGCAGCCTCCAGAGAACTCTAGGCAACACAGGAATCTGGTTTGAAAACCAGTCATCTGTTCCACTGGTCCCTGGTCTTTAGCATTTCATGGACCAGTCAATTCTACCTTCCGAAAATTAGGGGCTACTGATCTAGGGTTGACAACTTTCTTTTCGCCAAGTGGGGCAGGCATGGCTAGCTGCCCTCTCCATACCTATTTCCTACCACTCTGCCCCTTTCTTGGTTTTATTTGAGGGCCATGCACTCTATCCCAGGTAATAAATCATCATTCGTAAACCCAACATGGTAATCTCATTTCCTTTTGCCAGATTGTTGTTTACCTAGACTCCCTTGCAGCTAAGAGTGGCCCTGTGACCTAATCAGCTAATGTGACACAGAGGAAGTCTGCTGAAGGCTTCTGAGAAAGCTTTTGTTTTCCTGTAAAAGGCAAAATGTCATTGGTACCATCTCATCCCCCTCTTCCTACCTTGGACATGAATATAATGCCAAGGGCAGTGGTAGCCTTCTTGGGACAATGAAGAGAAAGGCAAAAGAATCACAGAGACTTCTCCCTGCCTAGCATTGGTGAGCACTAAAACTTTCCCAATGGTCACTATCTCTAGACCTCTTTCAACATGAAGAAAGAGGCCCCTGTTTGCCTATTCCAATGTTAATAAGTTTTTGTTAGGTGCAGTTTGGAAAGAAGCAAAAAGTTAGCCATTATCATCATCAATCCAAAGATATAAAATAGAGATAACATTATAGAAAAAAAAGTTTTATGAACATCTTGCTGTTGTGTCTCTATTTTTCTGATTTTGCAATCACCTAGCAAAAACTTCTCACTGCGCAGCCGTGGCCTGTGGACAGACACCTGGGAACTGTCCGTCTTTTCCGCAGCAGCCGATCAAATGAGCACCGAAGAGCCCTCATCAGGGCTCCAGTCATTCGATAGACCAGACTCCTGCTGTTAGTCATCCAGATTGTGTCCAGCCACTTCCTATATAGCATTGAAGTGAACATCCTTGAAGCTAAATCTTTGTCCTTGTCTTCACTGATTTTCTTAAGATGAATTCCTGGAAGCAGAATGTGAAGGTGGAAGAGTATGTGTTTTCGGCTTTAGCTCATATTGCCCGACTGTCTTCCAGAAAGAAAACATCAAGTTACACAGTCACCTTCCCACAGGTGCTTCACACAACTTGGGTTGACAACACAAATCATTCCAAACTGTGCTCTGGGCCAAGGCGATTTGAGTTGGCCAGCTTCTGCCCCTACAACCAGGAGTCCTGATTTACACACCTGTGCCCCTTCCAGCCCTCCCAAGATCAGAGTCACTTGCATACTTACAAGAGGTCACTGCCCATCCTACAATCTGCCCTTCTGTTTTCCCAGAGCTTGGGGAATGAAGTTAGGGCTGGTCAGCTTCAGACACAGGCTGTACCATCAGGGCCTGCTGACACCCCCAGTCTCATTGCCTACCTTTCTCTGGTACATCCAGTCACATCATGAGCTTTTGTGCTTCTGGGCCTTTGTACATGATCTTCCCATCACTGGGAAGGCCTTTCCTCTCTTCCTAACTAAATGTTGCTCATCTTTCAAAATGCAGCTCAAACATCACTGCCACCAGGAAGCCTTCTTGATCTCCCCAGTCTGGGCAAGAGCCCTACCCCACCTCTACAGGCTTTTCCTATAATACCCTGGTCACACTCTGTGGCAGCTGCCAGTCTGCCTGTCTTACTCCCCCACTGGACTGACCGGTTCTCAAAGGAGAGAGAGCCAAGGAGAAAGAACTCCCTTTGAGGAAACCCTTGCTCTCCTCCCTTCTCCTCACGCATATAAACTCTGCCCATACTTCCAGCCCTGGAACAAAGATCTCACAGCCCCACCCAGGAAATCTGGTAGCCTCAGAACTGATCTGCCATCGAAGGACCCGGCTCACTTGGCCTTGCCGCTGAGGAGACAGTTGCCAGAGAGCAGAGCCTAGAATCACGCCTGGGTTTTGTCACTGCCTCAGTCCCCTTGGGCTGCTGTAACAACATACCATAGACTGGGGGCTTCAACAACAAACACTTATTTCTCATAGTTCTAGAACCTGGGCAGTCTCAGATCAAGGAGCTGGCAGATTCAGTGTCTGGTGAGGGCCCTCTTCTTGGTTTACAGATGGCCACCTTTTTGCTGGGTCCTCATATGGCGGAAAGAGAGAGGACCCTGCTTTCTTCCTCTCCCTACAAGGACACCAATCCCACCATGGGGTCCCCACCCTCATAACTTTATCTAAACCTAATTACCTCCCAAAGTCTCCGCCTCCTAATACCGTTATGTTAAAGGGGGAGCTTTAACATAGCAATTTTGGACGGACACAGACCTTCAGCCCATAGGACCACTGCCAACCTGCATGACAAAAGGCACATTCCTCCTCTTTCCAAGCCTGATCCCTCCTTTTGTACAAGGCATTGCAAAGGAAATCCTCAACCAGCCAGTATATTCTAAAGGGGGTGTTTACAGTTTGTGACTGCATCTTCGCAGCGTCCGTTCCCTTTTCTTCTGGAAATGCCCTAGTTTCCTGCCTTCAGTTCAGGAGGGCTGGGGATGGAGCATTGGACTTAGATATTCCCTCACCACAGTGATTGGCTTGGGCATGAGGGTGCTGAGAGCCAATCAGAGTGAATTCCCAAGCTGCTGCCAAGCTTTCTGGAAGACCGTCCCTGCTTTGTGTAGCTCTGGAATCAAAGGCTGGAGCTACCTAAGTTGCTGGAGAACAGGACCCGCAGAGACAAACCAAGAGGGAGGCCAGATTCCAACGACGTTGATGAAACCCTATATCTAGCTTATTTGATTCTCTCTTCTCTCCCCTTCCTTCTTTTTTCTCCTTCTCTCCCTTATTTCTCCATCCTCGTCCCTCTCTCCTACATCCCCCAGCTCCTCAGCATCCTGCTCCCTCTGCTGCCCTACCCGCCCCATGTACAGATGTTCAGGCTCAGGTCTGTACTGGCCTGGCTGTAATCTTGACCCTAGCAGGGGTGGGAGCCGGGTCCTCAGAAGGATTGTGAGGAACAGGCTGCAGAGGGCACACACAAAGGGGAGAGAGTAGGTGACAGGCAGTGTTCCTAGAGTCCTCCTCAGGGCATTTGTTTGGTCTAGGCTCATGGCCCAGTTGGTGTTAGCAGCTTTGTTAACAGCTGAACAACCACGCCAGCTCCACACAGCACAGGGGGGAGTCTTGCTCTCTATCTCTCCCATCTGCTCATTATCGGGGCAGTTTAAGGTCAGCACTGGATGGAGCAGGGAGAACTCAAGGGAGAGGTTTCTATTTCTATTCTATGACTTTAATATCATTCTTGTAATGTTAATTGGCAGGAAGCAACCAGAGACATCTATGTCATCACCTGGGTCCATACAGCTCCTCATCCAAGCCTGGCTCATCATCTTTTCTTAGGACCACTGCCTTTTGATGCTTGCCCTGCCGGTAGCTTCTAATCTGGCCTCCAAATCACCAACAGTGTGCTTTGTCTGCAATGAAAAGTGTTCATTCAGGTCGCTTTACAATTCAGGGAGTGAATTAGTTCTATTCTGCTGCATAACAAACCACAAACCAAATGGGCTTTGCAAACTATTGTCCTCAGAGGTTTGTTAACTATAGTCCTCAGGCCAAATCTGACCCACTGCTTGTTTTTGTAAAATAAAGTTTTATTGGAACATAGTCATGCCTATTTACATATGATCCATGGCTACTTTTGCACTTAAATAGTTGTAACAGATTATGTGGTCTGCAAAGACTAAAATATTTTTACTTTCTGGCCCTTTATAGAAAATGCTTGCCAACCCCTGGATTAACACAATAATAATCTATTATCTCTCATAGTTTCTATGGGTCAGGAATTTGAGAGCAGCCCAGCCAGTGGTTCTGGCTCATGAGGTTCCAGGTAGGCACTGGCTGGGGCTGCCCTCATCCGAAGGCTTGACTTGGGGCTGAATGATTTTCATTCAGGAAAGCTCATTATTGTGCCTGCTGGCTATAGGCTGGGGGCTTCAGTTCCTCTCTACATGGGCCTCAGCATGGGATAGCTTGAGTGTCCTCATGTCATCGTGGCTGCTGTCCCCAGAATGAGTGATTCAAGAGCACAAGGGGGAATCCAGTGCCTTTATAAACTAGACTCAGAAGCTATATACTGTCCTTCTGCCACATTCAACTGATCACACTTGATTCAATACAGGAAAGGCAGGAGTCATTGGGAGCCTGGGCTAGGCCGCGGCTGCCACATGAGGTGCGTGTTCAGGCTCTTGCGGTCCTGTAGGTCTGTCCGGTCTGCCGTTTGATGGCCAGTCCTTGGCGCCATCTCCCCCGACCCCCACACCTGCCACAGACATGCCCCATGACTCCATAGGGCAGCTTAGCTACCACGTCCAGGAGAAAGATATCCAGAGCTTTTTTTGGTGGCTATGGCTGCCTCCTCGAAATAGACCTCAAAAATGGACACTGCTTCTTGGAGTTCATGGACTCCCAGGACACCGATGATGCCCTGTATGAGCTGAATGGCAAGGATCTCTGCGGTGAGTGCGTGATCAGATCCTGAAGTCGCCAATGGCAGAGGTCGATACAGCAGTCCGAGAACTTCTGGAAGATACAAATATGGACTGCCTATTCGTACAGAATTCAGGCTTATGGTAGAAAATCTTTCTAGTCATTGCAGTTGGCAAGATTTAAAGGGTTTTGTGAGACAAACAGGTGAAGTAACCTAAGCAGATGCTCACAAAGTACTCACAAAGAAATAAGATTGAATTTCATGCCTACTCTGACATGAAGCATGCTTTGGATAAACTGAGTGTCACAGAAGTAAATGGCAGAAATACTAAGCTCATTGAACATAAAGCACAAATTAGCCACAGGCAGTGTAAGAGTAAGATACTCTAGAAGCAGATCAAGGTCAGAGTCAAGAGCCATAGTAGACCACGAGGTATCTCAAAAAGTCAACCCGTGTGGTCCTGTAGGCCTGTCCAGTCTGCTTTAGACCTAGGTCTCGGAACAAAGGTCGTTCATGTTCTTGCTGAAAGGCCGGAAATCTAGGTGAAAAAGAGAATCAAAGCCCCAGTCTGATGGAGGCTCGCATTTGCGTTCTGGAAACAGGTCTGAGAATGAGTATGAGAAATCTCAAAGCAGGTCTCACTCTCCATCCTGTTCCCCTGAAGAAATGCAAAAGGTGCTATAAAGTCAA
This sequence comes from Anoura caudifer, assembly GCA_004027475.1. Lineage (NCBI taxonomy): Eukaryota > Metazoa > Chordata > Mammalia > Chiroptera > Phyllostomidae > Anoura > Anoura caudifer. The sequence continues at coordinate 261,515 of PVKU01000746.1, read as the reverse complement.
CATGTAGATGCAGGAGCCGGTCTTTATCCAATTTGCCCCTACCTGCTCCACCCTCAAAGGCTCTTTCTGTATCCCCTCCACCACCAACAACTTCAAGATCCTATTCTAGATCCTGTTCCAAGTCAAGGTCACAGTCCAGATAGAGTTCCAGAGATGAATCCAGAACTCTACTTTCTTTGCACACTGTTACAGAACGCTTTCCCACTTGCTTAGGCAGTTACTTTTCCATATTTGTACTTGGCTTCTTCTGCAACAGGAATCTCCTGAAAATAAAGGCACATAGAAATTTGATTCGTGGCCAAATGTGATGAAAAAGATGAGGTTCTAAGGAGGTGGTGGCATGAAGACCTCCCTTCTTTGCAGAATTAAGGTAACTGATTTTATCTTCTGAGCTAGAATAACTCTTATAAAGATTAAGCTCATTTAGATTTTCAAAAGTATTTCAGCAGGATCTGCTGCAGAAGTTTTGTTGTTTTGTTTGCCTGCTTTTAAATGAACTGTTTCAGGTCTTGGATACTTAAGACTTTACAGGGAGCACCCATTTTTCAATTATGTTGGCTTTTTAAATAAAGGTTGAGTTATACAAGTTTTCAATAAAAGTTTGCTACAAAGATTATTGCCTTATTGACCAGGGCACTACTAATTTCTTTATGCATTGATATCTGCTATTTGTGAAAACATTGTAAATTCTACTAAGCATAAAACAAGGCAAGCCTCAGACAAGCAATAAATTATGCAGTTTAGATAACATTATTTTGTGCTGCTAATCAAATTTGTCAAAATCATTGTATCTGTCCCTCTAATAAGTTAAGTTAAAACTAAAAGGTATAGCCCTGGCTGGTATGGCTCAGTGGACTGAGTGCCAGCCTGTGAACCAGAGGGTTGCCGGTTCAATTCCCAGTCAGGGCACATGCCTGAGTTGAGGGCCAGGTCCGCAGTAGGGGGTGCATAAGAGGCAACCACACATTAATGTTTCTCCCCCTCTCTCTCTCCCTTTCCCCTCTCTAAAAATAGATAAATAAATAATAAAATAAATAAAATATTTTGTAGTCATATATACGAAAGGGTGACACAAGGGAATATCAGGAGGTGGGACCACTGAGGCCATCTTGGAGGCTGCCTACTATATGGAGGATACACATTCATGCTCCCATGAGCATTTTGCTCTATAGATGCCTTTTCTTAGGCTTGCACCATGCTTTAAGTCAATATTTTTAATTTGGGAGATTTCACAAAATATCTGAAATATTTAAAGGATCCCACATCTTCACAGGTTACAACAGGATGGTAGTGAACAACAGCCACCGTCTTTTCACGGGACAGAATTCTTTCCAGTTTACCGCACTCCCCACCATCTGTCATTGATCCCTGACAGGGAAGTTGAATGTTAGTGAGCATGAATCCACCTCTGCAACCTCATCTGTATTAAAAGAGGGCAAAGCAAAGATACATGGAGAGGGCCTCCCATTTTAAGAAGAATCGAGGAGAGAAGACTATTTCAGTATGTTTAATATGCACATAAAGTATTCATGTTTTCAACAACTACAACCACCAGATTGTAAATGTTGCTGCCTGGCTGGAGGAGACCATCCTCCTTAGTTTGGCATTGAAGACCTTTTGTAACCTGACCCTTCCCTACCTTAAAGACAATATGGCATAGAGATGAAGAAGGTCAACACTGGGATCAGACTATGGGGTTCAAATACCAGTTGTGAACTCAATTTTCTCATCTTAAAAATGGAGATAGCAACAGTACCTATCACTGAGGGTTTTGTGACAACCATTCCAGCTCTATTTCCAGCCCTGCTGGCACTCTGCCTACCTGAACACTCCAGATTATTTTCATCCTCGGTGCCTTTGCACACTCTGCTTCTTCTGTCTACAGTCCACATGTCCTGCTTCTCTGCTGCAAGGCTTAGTCCTGTTACCCCCTGAGGTCTCCCTTAACACTATTCACCAAACACATGTGGTTCTCCTGGGCGTAAAACAGGGACGCTACTTCCTGGTCTCCTTGTGGTTGGGTTGGGGTTGTGTGACAAGATCTGGTCAATGGTCTGTGGGGTACAAGTAACACATGTCCCTTTCAGGCTGGAACACTGAACAGCAAATTCAGGCTCTCGGCCACAGTAACTGAACCCTGGTGTGAGCAGAGTTGCAGCCACGCCATGTTAGATGAGTTGAGCAAAAATCCACCTTTGGTTTAAGGCACAGTTGTCACGACAGCATTGCATAGCCTTGATTGACTCCTGTCCTTAGCAGAGCTTCCCTAAACTTTCCTTAAACAGAGCCGGCAAAGATCTGTGGGTTGACATGGCAACCAGGAAAAACTCTGTATTAAATAACTGGCTTGTGTAGGTCATGGTGTCCACTGGTGCTGTTCTTTCCTAAGAGTGGCTTTCCCTAACTGCCCACGGTAAAGATGTTCCCTCCCTTCTCCTTTGAATGAACACCCAGTTTAATTAGTTGTTAGTGCTTTATTCTCAACAGCAATGATTTTTATTTATTTACTTGTTTATTGTCTACTTCTTCCACTAAACAATAAGTTTACAGCCCTGAGGCTAGTTCGGTCTGGCACAGAGATGAATGAATGATTGAATGAATGGTCAATGAAAACTGTACCCCCAGTGCTCTTAGCATTGATGCCTGGCATACAGCATGTCAGCTAGAATGAATGAATGGCCTCTGGTACAACTCGGCAGTTCATCCGCCCTTGAAAACATCCCGAAGTGTTCTCTCTCAGGCCCCAGCTGGAGAGGCAGCAGACAGCCCGGTGAGGGCCTCTGCTGCCGCCTTTATGTTTGCCCCTGCCACAAAATCTCCTGTGACTGTTTAAAGTCAGGAAGCAAAATCAAAGAGCCCTAGATTCAAAGGACACTAATTACCTTTCAAAGAGTTCCCCTTGGCTTTAGCCACACGATTCCCGTCAGAGGCCGTGGGAGTCTGTGGTTCCTGTGTCAGGCTTTGAAATTGGGAGGGATTAATGGGACTTGATTAAACCACAAATGTCAGGAAGTGTGGAGAGCAGCTCGGAATGCTCCCACCTCCATCCATCTTGGGAGGGGAAACAGTCACTGACCTACCCTCCTCCACTAGGCCTGAGCTTCTGATAAAGGAGCTGAGGGGGAAGGGATCTTCCCCCACACGCAAGGGTGCCACGTTCATGCTTATGATGAGGCTCACTTACATGGAAATGACTGATGTGCCAGCTAACGAGAATTAGTTTTGCATTTTGTTAAGGCAGGTGTAGTAAGAACCCTGCCCACTAATTTTTCATGCCATGACATCTGAACAGCAACCTCTTCAACTCCACAACAGCAGGCCTGTGCTAACGTAATTGATGATAATGACGTTAATAGGTACCGGTTCTCTGAGCGCCTACCTTCATATTAGGCACTGAGCTCATTGCCTTATATGGTTGACTTCATTCATCCTCATAACCTCTCTGGGGGGAGATAAGGGCACTCATTAGGTCCATTCATAAATGAAGAAACCGAGGCTCAGAGAGGTGCAGCCACTTGCCCAAGGTCACACAGCATGGAAGTGACAGGCCAGCAGTTAGCCCTTGGCCTTTCTCACTTCAGAACCGTAACTGCTCTACTCTGTTCACATCTTGTGGTATATTCTGAGGGCCCATCCTTCTGATATTCCAGGAGGAATGATTCTGTGAAAAGCAAATGGTAAGATAAAAGAAATGGACAGACATGTTGGAGAAATCCATACCAGCTGTGGTGGAGTCTCATTTAATTTGCATACCAACCCTCAGTCTGACTCCTGAACCATTTTGTTAACCCTCCAACTATGAGGAAGAAGCAGGTAGCACTTCTTATCAGGAAGTTTTTCAACTCTGAGTAGCTAGAACTCAATTCAGTGAGAAGACACTGGATTCACTTACCCTACATCATCCCAACCTTCTCTGCCTGCCTTCCAATGTAAAAGTTGGGAAAACCAAACACCCACTTTCCCAGCTGCCCTTGCTGCCAGAGGTGCCCATGTGGCCAATTCTGGCCCATGAGACCTACATGGAAGCCTCCACCTTCCTCAGTAAGAGGGCCAGAGATTGCTTGCAGCAGTCTTCCCACTTCTTCCTCGCGTCTGGAATCCGATGTGACACCGATCTGTTTCAGTCATCCTGTGTTCGGTGGGAAAGACCAAGGGTGTCACAGATATTGCTGAACCATCAAAGCAATGCTAGCCACTGCCTGCCTCTAGAATTTTTGAAAGTGAGAGAAGAATAAAACTGCTATTTATTTAAGACCCTGTTAACTGCATTTTCTTTTGCTTATAACCAAAAGCATCTTAATGGGTACAGTCTTTCGTTCTACATCTCTGATTAAGAATGTAGACATTTCCCAGAAGCCCCCTGCCTACAGATTCCCTTCACATCTCTGTCCAGAGTTTTGTCCAATGTTTTTCTACGCTAATAGCTGGTCAGGGGGAAGGAACCAATGTGGCCTGGTTAGTCCAGTGTTCTAAACCTTGAAGTGCATCAGTAACCGCTAAATCTGTGCGTCAGGGCGGCGTTGGGTGCAAGTGAGAGAAGAGTCAGAGTGGCTCTCACAATCGAGAGGCAAGACATGACCGAAGATGGGCCTCTCACTGGAGCAGTCTCCTCTACCTCTCAGCCCAGCTGTTCTCTCTGCTGGCTCCATTCTCAAGGAGACATTCTCCACATGACAATACAGATGGTTGCCAGAGGCCCCAGGTGTACATGATTCTCAGTTGGCAGCCCTAGAGAAAACACCAAGACTATGTCTCCCCTAGCATCCATGTTAATCCCTGAGAAGGCCTCTGATTGGTCAGCCTAGTCTTGTGCCCGCCCCTTATAGGACCACATGACTGACAGCCCCACTAGAATCATAGTGGAGTTAGAGGTGGGAGGGAGAGATCCCAAAAGGAAAAGATTGGTTGGGGGGTAGTGATGCTAGGTGTCCAAAATGGGAGATGTCAAGTATCAGGCAGTCCCCACTGCCCCTCACTGCTGAACGAGCTGGGGAGACAGGAGGCATGCATTCCTGTTTGGCTTTGCCAGTAGTACTTCTGGCATATTGTAATTTCTGGGACTCTTACTTTGCTTAGATGGCAAACAGGAAGCCTAATCATATTGGGTGGGAATCCAATGAGGAAATGCATGGAAAAGAAGATCTGCAAAATAGGACAGCCTGTAAGGAATTGCTTGCATCATCACTGGCCTTAATAGTAGTCACCCCTTAGCTCAAGAACCGTGAATGGCTCCCTATTGCCTGACTCACCAAATTAAGGATTCTCTGTGGGCCTTGCAAGTCTGTTCATAGTCTGACCCCCACTGGCCCACCTCCTCCCTCCCTAGCCCACCTCCTCCACTCTAAGCAGGCTGATCTCTTGCCCCACACACGTATTGGTCAGAGCCAATTCCATGGTTCCGCCTGGTATGAACACACCCGCTTGCCCGAGCGACCCTGGGCAAGTTAGGTACTTTCTGTGAAACCCAGTTTATTTTTCAATGGAGCTCCTAAATGGAAAATATTGCTTCACAAGGTCATTGTGAGTGTTACGTAAAAGCACAGATACAAAGAGGCCAAGAGTACAATGCTTCCCATGGTCCAGGCTCACTTGTCCCTTGCACACCCTTTTCTGTGCAGTCCCCTCGGGATTGCCTTTGAGAGGGTGATCAGTAGGGAAGGCATTTCCCTCTGGGAGCGCTTGGGCACGCCACAGACACTTACGTCAGATTGCAGAAAAAGAGTGGGCTCAGCCTTCTATGTCCAAGAACTTAAGAAAGGTCCTCCTAGGGAGGAAGAAGAAAGGAAAATAATGGTTGGGGCTCTGGGTCCATGAGGAAGTGGATGCCTCAGTCACACTGAGGATGTATTCTGGGGTCAGGCTGTGGCTTGGGACGGACCTAAGTCTGTGGACAGGGGAAAGGGTGTCAGCGAGCCGGCACTGTGGTGCTGTGTGAATGGAGGTCTGGACCAGCGATCCTACTTGGTGCTGTGTTCTGAGGAAGTCGTCCCAGGCATACACCCCTCTGCACTTGGCTTCACACACATTCCTCTGCTCTGGGGATGACAGTGCTAGTCTTCGCTTCGCTGTGTGAGCTGGGTCGTCATTCACCTCTGCCCATCAGAGATGCTGCCAGCAGCATTCTGGCCAAATGCAGCCTGCAGACCTGTTTGGCATGGTCACAGAGTGAATGGTGTTTTTATAATGGCTGTGAACTCTTTGACACTCCTCCCACCGAGAGGCGGGGACTGTGGACCCCTTCCCTTAAATCTTGGTGGGTCTGTGTCTGCTCTGACCGTACGGTGGCAGTGGCACTATAAGACTAGATGGCAAATCATGAAAGGCCATCCTTGAGTGTTCCCTCTCTGGATTTTCAATGCTCCCTCTCTGGATACGCAGTGCTGGTCTCTGGGTACTCTGTCTCAGAAACCAGCTGCATGGTGTGAGCAGTGCAGGCCACATGGAGAAGCCACATGTAGGTGCTTCAGTGGACAGTCCCAGCTGAGCCCAGCCTTTGAGTCATCCCAGCCCAGGCACCAGATATGTGAGCAGAGAAGCCTCCAGATGATTCTAGCCCCAGTCGTTTGAGCCCTCCCAGCTGTAGCCCCAGCCTCTGTGGAGCAGAGTCAAGCTGTCCCCACTGTGCCCTGCCCAGACTTCTGACACACAGAATCCATGGGCATAATAAACGGTTGCTTTACGTCACTACATTTGGAGTGGTTTGTTACATGGAAATATTAATGAGAAAATAGTGCTTTAAAATTTTTTGATTCTGTTGCCAACATTTAAAATTGGCAAATTTTGCATACGAATTTGGATTTCTGGCTTTTAATGAGAAATCAGAAAGTCTGGCTACAATGACATCCCCGTTTGGCAAAAATCAGTCAGAGCTGCCCACTTGAGAAGGGACATGATGTCCTATCTACCTTGTCCTCCATCTGTCCATCTTTGCTTGTTTAAGTCATCTGCCTGGTCCCCTTGGGCATGAGGGCCTGCTGGCCCTGAGCTAGAACCATCCTGAAGCCTCAGGGGCACCCAGTGCTTCATGATGACCTAGACATCCCTGACCTCTGTGGGTGCCCCTTTTTTGTCCCTGGAGCTACATAAATCCGCCAAACTAAGCAGGGTTCTACCCTTTCCTCTGCTCAGAAAAGCACTTATATGAAATTGAAACCAGGCAAGGTTGAGGGTGGCAATGGCTGTGTCTGGAGCTTGCTTGTCCTGTAAACAATTTCCTGGTGATAATCTTTCCAATTATCCCTCCAAGCTGGAACTGCTGTGTGAAATCAAGCTGGGTGCCCTCAGCTTATCCTGTACATCTTGGAGTCATTAGGAGCCAGCTTTCTATGTCAGGGTGAGCTGTCCAGAGCCATGAAGGCCAAGATGTCTATGATCCTTGACACAGACACAGAGAATCCCAGTGTTACAGAAACTTTGAAACTGATGCAGGGTAGATTATAGAATTCTACCCTCAGCAACACTTAGAAATCAACCTAAGCACCAAGCGTAGATAAGCCAGGTGCAAATATAACTTTAGTTTTCCTTATACAAACTTATTTATTAGCTTCCATTCATACAGATAGAGGCTTGATTAATTAGTTAATTCATTCAACAAATGTTTATATTAAGGGCCTCTAAGTATCAGGTATTTTCTTTTTTTTAAGTGGTAGAAGTATAACCTTGATATGTTAGATACAAATCTTTGTGAATATGGAGTATAATTTGCATTCCAGTGGAAGAGACAGATGAAAAACAAATAAACAAATATATGATAGAATGTCTTAAGTGGTGATAAGAGATCCAAAGAAAAACCAAACAGTGGGGAAAAATATGTAGTGATGGAGAAGTTATTTCATCCAAGGTGGTCAGAGGATGGGCCCCACGAGGCAACTTTTACGCAGATACTTGGAAAATGTGAGGGAATGAGGCCCATGAAGACGCAGGGAAGAAGAGTGCATCTGGGAGAGGGAACAGGAAGTGCAAAGGCCCTGAGGCTGGGCTGGAGTGTGCTTTGTCTGTTGTGGGAGAAACAGCAGGAAGATCTGGATGGCTAGGCAGAGGTGGGAGAGGGGAGGAGGAGTAGAGATCAAGGTTGACATTTCAGTCACTTTAATATTCTTCTTTCTTATTGAGTTATGTCTAAATCCTGAGGGGCTCACATAATCCCAGGATGGAAGGGAGCAGCTAGTCCTCCATGTTCTGCACCTAGTCCTGCAGCCATGCTGGCAGCTCCTGATGTGCCCACCTGATTCTGATTTCCAGGTGGGACAGTTGGCTTTCGATGCCCTACCTGTGCCCCCTGCATGCGCCTGGTTCACCACGATTCTCTGACCTGTTGGAATCTATGGGAGGCCAACTGCCTGCACAGGCAACTCTGCTGCAGAATTTTTCAGCTATGTACTGTGCCAAGAAGGAGGGATCTGCCTGGCACTCAGCCAATACTTTTCTTTCTTCGCCTTGACATCTCCATGAAGGGATGAGGGGCAATGCTGGAGAGTGGAAGTGGGGCTTGATCTGGTTTGTGTGAGGTCTAAAGCCTGTATCATTTTGAGTGACCCTCTTTAAGAAAAAGCATATGAATATACATTTAGGTGTGAATGTAAATATTTATTTAGAATGAGGGGAGAAAATGAAAATAAATCACAAATTGTAAAAAGCTAACAAATACCATAAAAATACAAAATCCAGAAAATAGCATACTATTTTTATTAACTATATGACATCCCCTATGATACATTTCCACTGCATTTTGGCTGCAGGTTTTACGTTAGAAGCCATGAAGATAAGAAGGAAGTGAAACGATTCATTTAAAGTTCTGAAAAAAAGAACAGTCAACTCAGAATTTTGTACATAGCAGAATTAACCTTCAGGAATGAAGGTGAAGTAAAGATATTTTTTGGTGAAAGAAAACTGAGAGAATTCATAGCCAGTAAACTTGCTTTAAGAGACTCGCTACAGGGGGTTCTTCAAACATAAGAGAATGGTAGGGAACTTGGAAGATCAGGAATAGAAGAAGAGCAACATAAATGGTAACAATGGATTATGAAATGGTAAATATCTTGGTAAAAATAAAGGGCCATTCTTTTTCTTTTGGGTCTTTAAAATATTTTGACAACTGAAAGTGAAACTTTGAACACCGTCTGTTGAAAACTTGAATGTATGTAAACATGAAAGACAACTGTAACACGAAGGAGGAGGGTAAGTGCATGTGTGTGATGGCGAGGTTTCTAAATTTCACTTGAAGTGGTAAAATATTGATTCTAAATGGATTCGAACAAGTTAAGTACGTATACTGTAATCAATAGAGCAGCTTCTAAACATAACTATGCCAAGAGATATAGTAAAAAACACGATAGGTAAGTTAAAATGGAACACTAAAACATGTCCAAATAAAAAAAATAGAGTGGGAAAAAAAGAAAACAAAGAATAAAATGGTAAACTTAAATCCAAACATATCAATATGCACATTAAATGTAAATGGTCTAAACATACCAATCAAAAGTCAGACATAGCCAAAATGGATTTTTAAAAATAACCCAACTGTATGCTGTCCACAGGAAATCTACTTTAAATATGATGAAGTAGGCAGGTCAAAATTGAAAGGATGAGTCCTGACCCATGTGGCTCAGTGGGCTGGGCATTGTCCCGCAAACCGAAATGTCACCAGTTTGACTCCCAGTCAGAGCAGCGTACGAGAGGCAACAGATCAACGTTTCTCTCTCATATCGACGTGTCTCTCCCTCTCTCTCTCCCTCCCTCCCCTTCCCTCTAAAAAATAAACAAACAAATAAATAAAATCTTTTAAAAACTTAAAAGGATGAAAAATGATATATCACACAAGTACTAATCATAAGAAACTCACATTTATCAGTGACTATATAAATACCAAAGTGAATTTCAGGGCCAAGAAACTTACTATGGATAAAGAGAGACATTGAATAATATGTGAGTCTATTCATTAAGAAAATAAAACCATCCTAAAGTGTTTATACCCCACTTTAAAATACAAGAAGCAAACTGAAAGAACTGAAAGATAAAATAGACAAATCCACAGTTATTGATGAAGCCTTTAATACTGTTCTCTCAGTAATCAATAGAATGAGTAGACACAAAATCAGCAAGGATATAAAATGGAACAACACCTTCAAACGACTATCTAACTGACATGCATAGAATACTCTCCCCAGCAACAGCATGAGATTCATTTGTTTCAAGTGCACATGGAACTTTCACTAAAATAGACTTTATCCTACACGAGGAAATAGCAAAAAGAGTATAAAAAGTAAAGTGAGAAGTTCTTTGCTAATATCGTAAGATGTGCTGGCATATACAGTCTTTGACTCTTGGAAACAAATCCAGAGAATCGTAGAAATATAAACACAGATTCTTTGGAAATATAGTTACACTGACGAGTTGTTGAGTCCTGGAAGTATATAACAAAAAATACTTGAGTCCTGGAAGTGTATAACAAAAAATACTAGACTCCCGAATACAGGTGTTTTAAAAGCATCTAATGTTAGAATAACTGCTTAATAGATTTCTAAAATCTTGGAAATATGGAATGTTAGGTACTTAGAGGATTTCTAATCCCATGGTTTCAAAACTGAGGTCCCAGAAGATGGTACTATTTCCTAAAAGAAATTGTACCCTTAATAAATGCAATTTGCTTAGAACATCAAAACCTTTCAGAATTTAGAACTTGTAGAAGAGAAATAAAGAGTTCCTCCGGGTGAAAGGGCTGGAAAGCTCTGATGCAGCCCAAAGTCATTATTTTACAAATGGGGAAATTCGTAAAGTGCGTTGCTGTGGGAGATTAGATGATTGGTCTCAATTCTTCACCTCCTCCAGTGTCTACGCCCTGTGCAGTTTCCTCCCACAAAAGACGAGCCATGTGATTTGTTTTGGCCAATAAAATGAGGCAGAAATGACAGCATGCCTACACATTATGAAGCCTTTTCATGTTTCTGTCTGCTGTCTTGAGCTTTTGCCATTAACATGAAAAGAATGTGTCTGGGCTCCGACAGGAGGAAAGTGAGAATGGTCCAGACAGACCATTGCTGGCGCAGCTGATGTGCCCTGGCCAAGCCCAACCCTATGCAAAGCCCCGCCCAACCCACAGTCGCATGGTGGACCCAACCCAAGATCAACAGGGTTCTGGCTGATCCAAAGCTGCATGAGCTACAGTAATGAGTGTTGGTTTAAGCCACTGAGCTTTGGGGTGTTTGTTACACACCAACTTCTGACTTATATAGGGAAGTGACTTCTTGGCAGCAGTAATATTTTCCTCCAGTTCTCTTTCCATGTGTCAATGTCTCCTCAGTGAGGATGGAGTGCCATGGGTGTACCCATGGGCACCTGTGAAAGGCCCTGGCTCACACAGGGGGAGTATTAGTCCATCTCCAGTTCTTCATTCATCCTGCCGATAACTTGAAGAGGATGCTAATGTGTTTTTAACACCTCCCCATCCCTTGTTAATCTTTATCTTTTAACAAAGAGAATCATGTCTCATGTTCAAATTTTTCAGATAGGCAAGAGCATCTACCAAGAATTTAATGACATTACTTAGTTTTTAGAGTACTTTTATAGATACCTGCTAGTCATAATAAGGGAGGGATACTGCTTTTTCATTTAGATTTGTGACATGATTTCTAAATGTTAAAAATAGATCTATTTAGGTATAGCAGGTCCTCAAATAGTCATTTCATCCAACGTCATTTTGTTATAACATTGATGAAATGTTGTAGTAAGTTAACTCTTCTTTCTATCAATTAGCTTATGGTAAAATTGGTTTTGTTATATGCCATCTCACTTAAAGTCGCAGAACCTGTTGACAGTGTTAAGTAAGGACTTATGTAAATATCTTTAAAAATATTTATTTACATAAAGAAAAAAAGTCCAAAGAAAAATATGGAGTCAATAAAAGACCAGATGCTGGTGGGTCTGGCCAAACCATACCATGGTGATACAGTACCTCAGTATTGTGGCAGAGGGCACAGCTGGGCAGTTCAGCTGGGTCCTGAGCTCAGAGGATTGAGGATTTTTTCGAATAAACATTACCAGGGTTACGGGTTTGCCTACAATGGACCTGCCAAAGTTCCCTTCTAGAATTCATACTTCAAGGCTGATTCATATTACATGATGACTCTGGACTGTGATTTGGAACAAGGAGGGTCCAGCTGTCCCCATTTCTCTGCGTGAAATGGAGAATCTCTTGCCTGGATCTCTTGGCTGGATCTCTTGCCTTTTCTGGGTTTGACTCAATGGGCCACTCTCTGTAGCTAAGAAAAGTAAGGCAAGCAAGAGTAATTTGCATCATGAGCTTTTATGGGCTCCAACTGTATTAGAAAAGAAAGTTGCTTATGTTTGTCCACTCTCCCTCACCAGTTTCTGGAGATTTCTACCCATCTGGTTTAGCAACAGGCTGATCAGGGACCCTCAAAACTGCTTTGGAGGAACACATATCATATGTTATCACTCTCCATGGGAATGTGTTTCCCCTACAAATGCTTGGAGAGATGTAGGCTTGGGTTTGCATTTTTCTGGGGTCTCAAGGAACCTTGAAACCTATAGATTCTCTCCCAAAGAGAAACCGGAGAAATGCAGTGTTATGGGTTAAATCCCAAACCCCCACCAAATTCATATGCTGAAGTCCTAACCCTAAGTACTTCAGAATGTGACCTCATTTGGAAATAGGGTCACTGCAGATGTAATTAGTTAAGATGAAGTCATACTGGAGAAGGGTGGGCCCTTAATCTAAGTAACTGTTGTCTTTATAAAAAGAGGGCAATTTGGATACAGACATGCTCACAGGTGGAACACCATGTGGAGGTTCGAGCTGGCTGCCAAAATCCAAGGAGCTGCCAGAATCTAGAACAGGCTGGAACCACTCTTGGCTTTCAGGCTTCTGGTCTCCAGAACTAGGAGATAATACGTTTCTCTTGTTCCAAGCTGCCTACTTTGTGGTACGTTGTTATAGCAGTAGTAGGAAATTAATACAGCCCAAGTCCCCATAGTTCAGGGGTGATAAACTCAAAAGCCTGAGGGGTCAAGCAGGTAAATAATTAAGTGAAGCCAGCCGGAACGGGGCTGTGGCGAGCTGGAGCACGCACACGCCGCCGGACGGAGCCACTGCTGTGCAGTCCGGGCCACTGTCGCCAGGTCGCAGTGTGGGCCCCGCGAAAGCAGAGCTTGCCATTTTCCCAGAGGATTCAGAAATCTGAACTTGTATTTGCAATCTTACTATTGCTAAATGTTGACAACTATTTGAAAACATTTAAGATTCTCTTTTCAAAAAAACAGCAGCACCAGCAGCAGTAACTACCACTACCACCACCCCTGCCCATTTTTTCATTTTTGCCTTATACTCTTTTTTTTTAATCCTCACCTGAGGATATGTCTATTGATTTTAGAGAGAAGAAGGGAGAGAGAAAGAGAGAAAGAAACATTGATGTCTGAGAGAAACATCTATCAGTTGCCTCCTGTATGTGCCCCAACCAGTTGAGGATCAAACCTGCAACCTAAGTATGTGCCCTGACTGGGGATTGAACCCACAACCTTTTGGCACATGAGACAATGCTTCAACCAACTGAAACACCTGGCCAGGGCTACCTTACAGTCTTAAGTGAAAGACTCGGTTTTGAATTTGATTCAATATACATTTAAAAAAATATTTGGAAAATTCTGGAAAGATGGCAGCACAATTTTGGGATCTCCCTAAATGCCCGCATAAAAACTGGCATAGCAGATAGATAGCAAACTGAAACCCATGGACAACAGTTACAGCAAATGTAAGCAACAAAGTGTTCCCTTTAACCCTCAGTGTAAGCACTCTGTGTGGAAAGCATCGAAGTTTGTAGGCTGTTAAATCTGTACCAGAAGAAGCCAAGGTAGGCAATACATGTCTGACGGATGTTGAGAATGAAGTGAACCCCAACACTAACAGGTACTCAAAATTGAGCAGGATAAAGATGATATAGATGAAGGGAAAAGAAGGTGCTTAAAGTGGGGGAGGGGAATAGAACCAGAGCGTCTCCGAAAGCAAGCCATCGTAATTTTTGGACAATACACAAAAACAACAAAAAAGGGAGCTCTAAGAATTTTGAAAAGCTCACTTGAATTGTGGGATTATACTAAATGGCCTCCTCCTAAAATGTCCAGGTAAACTAATTTAACATAAAAATGAGCCTTGGAAAAGTATCAAGGTCAAATCTCATACAAAATCATTATTTTTTAAAAAAAGAATCTAGATGGTAATTTCCCCACAGATAATAAAAGCACTCCAGAGAAACACATTCATAAAGTAGATAGAACTGCAATGTACTCTTTGCAATTGAGCTAAAACACACTAGGGAAAATTTGGAAATTACATTTAGAAATAAAAGGGACACCATTAAAAAAAAACTAAAGTCTAGACTACAAGGAACAGAGTGAATCAACACAATAAATAATAACTTACGAAAAAGAGAAGATAAAAAGGGGGAAGTTTTTAAATAAAAAGAAATTTTAAAAAGCCTAAAAATTTTGAGAGAAAGTAACACATTGTTAGACAAAGAAGACACATCATATGGATAATTGGAGCGCCTAACAGGGAAAAACAAAGGAAGAAAGCCAACAGAATAAATACTAAAAACTACAATTCAGACAATGTTCTCAAATCAAAAACAAAACTGAAACCATACACCGAAGGAGAGCACTGCGTACCTGATGATATTGACCTTGAGTGACCAAGACACAGTCCAGTAAAATCACTATACTCCAAAACAAACAAATGGAAGTTGGGTAGCCAGGCCAAAAACGTCCTTTCATAAAGAAAGAACATTAGAGTGTCATCAGATTGTTTGGAAAGTGGCACTTTATGGTGAAGAACATGGAGCCACATATTTAAGATACTCGGGGAAAGAAAAGGGCAACCAAGGGCTTTGGGTCCATCAAAACTGACTTTCACATACGAAGGGCACGAATTGTTAACGACATACGAACATTCAAGGAATGTTGTTTTCATCAGTCGTCTCTGAAAAATCTATCCAAAATGAGCTTCAGACTACAAAAATGAATAAAGAGATGTCAAAATAAGGCTGGTGGTGAGCGTTAATATACGCTCCCTTGCAGAAGAACTGAGACTAGGTGACGGCTGAGAGGAAGAGCATGTATAGTATTAAAGGGTTTATTACCCGATTGTGTCAACCTAAAAACGGGGACTTAAAAACATGCAAAAAGTGCTCAATCTGTACTCAGTAATTGTAATTAATGGTGATAGTATTACTATTATTAATTTAAGACTGTTGTAATCATAGCATGGGACCAAGCCAATGACTAATTACAGCCTATTTCTATCAGCCCCTGTGCCATTAAGAACTGGAGATCCCAGTGCATAAGAAAAAATGCAAATATATTGAAAAGAAGTTTAATAAGCAACCTAAGTTCTTAGTTAGAATTGAAAATACCAGTATGAACTCAGGAGTTATTTTGTACGTATACTGTCGCTCCCTGTCCATTGACAAGGACCTGGCCTGCAGCAGTGAATGGCTCTAGCATTCAGACTGTGGTCCTGAAATGCCATTTAATGCCAGGAACAAAGGACACTTTGGAGAAATGGCTACTCTGGGTCAGAGGCAGAAAATGAAGGCCTGGAAGAAAAGCCTGGAATATTTCATCACACCGCATAGCAGTTTTACTCAAATCAAAGACTAACGCAGATGCTTTAAAAGGACTCAGGAGCTAACTTGAAGAGGTTACTACTGGTCAAAGATGAGGCAATTTAAGTATAAATCATAAGTGCAAAGACCCTGTGGCAGGAGCGTATTTAGTGTGTTTCAAATATGTTTCTTAGAACCACCCAGTAGGCCTCCCTGGATATTATTATATCTGGAGCCCCAGTGATTCATTTGGTTCCAATTTTGGTGATTTGTAGCACTTGGTGCTGAGGCAGGACTGCTCTGGAGTTGTTAACGCCTTGTAAATCTGTCCCTTATAAGCAGCACCATGTGCATATGCTTTGATACAGCTATGATTGTGGTTTCGGGTTTAATTAGAGGAAGCCCCCTAGGGGATTAACTATATGCTAGCAAAGGCAGTGAGACATCCTCCTGCAGAGTGCTCATAACTAGGGGTATGCTCCCGTTGCTAGGACAGGCTGGTTCACAGGGGTCACCTGGGAAGTTTAGGGCTGCAGAGACAGTGAGGGCAGCTGAGCAATCCCCATCAAGTGGAGGTGGCCGCCAGTCCTTCCCTCCAGCATGGATGCCTTAGGTTGGCAGAAGCTGTGTGGTAGGGGCTATCAGAACTGCTGGTCACATTCAATGGGGATATGGAGACGAGACAAACTTAGAGTTCCTCAAGGTAAATGCTATTCAAAGCTTTCATGAAACATATTGAGCACTCGCTCAGGGCCAAGTCTGTGCACACATCAGAGGTGAAAGAGTAACCAAGCCATGGTTGCTGCTCTCAAAGAACTTACAGGCATTTGCCCATTTTGATTGTGCAGCTGGTATATTCCCGTTTCTCTAGAAGCAGCAGCTCTGAGCTGCCAAGCTGGAGACTTAGGGTCTGGTATTTGATCTGAACTATTTCTTGGGAGGAAGCACAGAAGGTGTAGTGGGTAGTTTAGAACTTTCTCCTTTAGTCCCTATTTCTTTCTCCTCCCTCCTCATTTTTCCCCTCCCTCCCTCCTTCCCCAAATATCTTTTGAACACCCCTTCCTCTCATTGACTCTCCCAGGTACAGAGGCTCCCTCACAGTCTAGTGGGAAAGCCAATGAACCAGTAAATTTACAAATCAAAGAATTGCAGACTCATAGGTGCTGAGAAGGATACCGACTGTGATGGTAAAGAATAGCAGGTGGGTCAGGTTTATTCTTCCTGGAGAGATAACACAAAAACAGACCAAAAGGATGAGATGTAGCTGGCCCAGCTGAGACCCAGGGAAATAGAAGAGCAGGTGAATGGAACAGCAAATGCAAGAAACAACTGATGTGTTTAGGAACAGAAGGAGGACTGGTATGGTTGGAGCCCATAAGTCAGGGAGAGAGTGAAATAGCTCAGTCTGGGAAGGGGGCAGGAGCTGAGATTTTATGCCACGGGTAAACTTAAGAAGTTTCCAGCACTTTAAGTAGGAGTGCACCGTGGTTTGGTTTATGATGTTCAGAGATCATTCCGGCTACTCTCTGTAGAGTACATGGGTGTGGGAGCAGACAAGGTCAGGATGATGCAGAGACTCCCAGGTAAGAGTTGAGGGTATCCTGCCCCAGGTGTCAGCGGTGCAGGTAGAGAGAAGAACAGAACTGGGGGACAGGTTCTAGAGGTGGAACTGACAGGCAATAATGAAGGGTTGCAGATGGGACCTGAAGGGGAGAGAGAAATCGAGGATAATGCTAAGGTTTTTCACCTGGACAACTAGAGGGATGTACAGCAGGTCTTTGAATAATATCATTTCATTCGGTGTCATTTTGTTATAATGTCAATGAGATGTTATAGGAACCTAACTCTTGTTTCTATCAATTAGTGTACAGTAAAATTGGTTTCACTGTACGTCATTTTGTTTAAAGTCACAAAACTTATCCAGGATGTTAAGTGAGACTTACTGTAGTTTCTGTGTGCTGAGATGGGGAAGATAAAGAACCGCATGTTTGGAAGTAGTATGTTCCCCTTTCGATGTGTTAATGCTGAGGTGCTTGCGAATCACCCAATTGAGTAATTGGGTATAATTGGGTACCCTGGGCAGGAACTCAGAAGACAAGTCTGGTAGGGAAATAAATCTAGGAGTCATGAGCATTTGGGTAGTTAGGAGAGGTAAACCAGTGGCTCTCAACTTTGGGTGCATAGTGGGATAATCTGGGGAGCTTTATAAACTCCAGGTGCCCAAGATATAATGCAAATCATTAAAATCAGAATCTTTGGGGGCTGGGACTCAGGCATCAGTATTTCAAGGCTCCCCCTGATGATTCCAACATGCAGTCAAGGCTGAGGACTGAAGCTCTGAACGCTGGTTGAGACAGTGAGTAGCTCTCCAGGGGTGGTCTCAGGACCAGCATCATCACCATCACCTGCAACTTGTTAGAACTACAAATGTTCGGGTTTCATCCCAAATTTATGGAATCAGACACTATGGGGGTGACCCCCCCACTCCCACCAGCGATCTATGTGTTAACAACTCCTCCAGTGATGCTGGTACATGCTATCATTGCAGAAGCCCTGGGATACATGGTGTGGGGAGGAAAGGAAAAGAGCTCAGCGGTCAGTCCCAAGTCAGTTTGCACTTAGAAACCAGCTGGAGGAGGAGCAGATAGGGCAAAACTTTGGAAGCCAAAGCAGGATCCTGTAGCAAGGTGGGAGCAGTCTCCTGGTCAAACAGAATAACATGAATGCTAAGGGGGATTCGAAGGAACGTGAGACCAGGGAAATGAGCGTGGAGATCCTGAGTGGCCTGGCAGAGGCTGTCTCAGCCCAACTGAGCAGTCTCCGGAGGAGATGGGCTGGCAGGGAAGGCGCGCCTGTGGCCTAGGGACCTGCGCTGGGCTTGGTCAGTGTTTCATTTTTTCTCTGCGTTTGAAAAGTCTGCTGTTAAACAAATGCAAAATATTAGTGTCCTCTGCCAATATTTTTTCTCTCAAGAGGTCATGAGTGACAGTAAAGATGGTTGCATGATCTGCCTGTGGCCTTCGGAGTCCTGCTAGCAAACTCAAGTGTTTGCCAAAACCCTGCGGGATAGAAAGGAGCACTGAGTTGATCACTCAGGAGCCAAATGTCACCCCCTTCTCCTTTGCTCGTCCTCACCAGGGAGGCTGAACATAAAAACCTAACACTGGCGTTCCTGCTTTCCTTACCTTCTACAGTGGCCATGTGGCTCTTGTCTGCCCAGCAAGATGGAAGGGGAAGCTGCTGGGAGGGTTCTGGGAAAGATATTTTGTGTCCCAATAAAAGAGACAGGCACCTGAGAAGAGTCCCCAAAATGCTGCCCTTCCTTTTGAAGTTTTCTTCTGGCTAATAGAGCTACAGTTTGTCCTTGTGTTTGAGCTAGGCATCTGTCATTTGTCACCAAATGATAACTGGCTTATGCAATAAGTAGAAACTTGTTAAGTTCTCTTGCATGGCCAGTGGTCCAGAGGTTTCTTGTGGGGAGTTAGAGGCAACCTAGGCCTCCAGCGCCAGGGGAATGGCAGGTAAAGCACGGAGGATGACCACTGTGGCAGACTCTCCGGGAGTTAGAAGCAACAGTTGCACACGCGTGGAGGCAAATCTTAACACTGTTGAGTGAGAAGGGCAAGGCACAATGGTATTACGTCCATGCAGAAAGCAACATTGCATATTCTCAAGGACATGTGCATATTTAAAGACACATACCACATATGTCCAAGGGGGTCCTGAGGTGGAGAAGGATGAGAGTAGGCATGGGGCATGAGAGGGACAAATAGTAAAACAGGGGAGGGGGTTCACTCTGACCAGCAACAAAAGTGTGGCTGGAGCTAAGACACTCTGCACATGACTTCTACTTAGAGGGGAAAGGAAAGGGGATGTCCCTTTTGGGGACTAATGGGCAGCTCTGTGTGGCTGGAGGGCAGAGGGTGGGTGGAAGGTTGAAGAAGATGAAACTTGAAATTTGGACCCTTCATGGCGTCTGTCGTGGAAGGCTCTGAAGCTGATGGTGGTGAGCCATGTCTGTAGACCATGAGGAGCTTTGGGCAGCTTTGGAGCTGGAGAATCATGAGGTCTAAGTGAGGCTTTTGGAAGGTCACCCTCAGCTGTGAGAGTTGGATCAGGGTAGAAGGCAGTGGAGGAATGCTCTTAAAGTTGTACATATTAAAAAATGACATCTGACCGTGATTTAAAATGGACATGGACAACAGTGTGGTGATTGCCGGGGGAAGGAGGTGTTAGGGGACTAAATGGTAATGGAAAAATGCAATAAAGATTAAATAAAAATAAAATGTCTCTGGGAAATGCCACCTGGAGGATTTTTGGGTCCTTTGATACTTTCTCCACACGATTGTCTCAAAATCCAAAGCAGCGTGAATGCCTAGTAACTCCAGAAGGCAATGACCACTCGGAGGCTCCACACAAGGTGCGCTGCGTGCATTTCTCAGCCAGGCCTCCCTGCACCCAGGGGGTGGATGCTCTGGTCTCCATCTCTGCCATATGGGAAAAGAGGCTCAGCACCCACCCTCCTCACTGCGAGAGCTGGCTGACACTCAACCCACCTCCTTCCTAGTTTTCTGTTTTCCAGTTGAATTTTGGGTATATTTTTTATATTTAATTTGCTGACAACAGAATGCAGTATTCAGAGAGGAAAATACAGTGTCTCCTTAATGAGGAGCAGGGGTCACTCCCTTAGGGAGAGAAGGAAGAAAGGACTCCAGGCAGACAGAGGAAGATGAGGAGAAGGGCTGGGGCGGGGATGAGAAAGACCCTTCGCAGAGGAAGGAAACAATTGGCTGTTCACACCACCCAAGTGGGAGGGTCCAAATGACCTCTCTCTGCGGACTCAGGTTTCTCATCTGAAAGGTGAGACAAAAAGTGAGAAGGAAGTTTGATTTCAGCAAAGTTCCAAGGACCTGCCCTGTCAGCTTACAAACCCCGGGGTCCCAGCACACAGATGCTGGGGCATTAGGACCCAGACAGGCCAGGTATTGTATTTCTTTTCAAGTACCGCGCAGGTCAATCAGGTGTGTGCCAAGTTGACTTTCCAGGGTTCTGAAAAGCTATAAAATTTTCATTGTATCCTCTTTTTCCTTTTAAGAATAAATTTATCCTCCTCTTCCACTGAAGACTTGATTACAAATGTGTTTCTTTGATTCTACCTTCCCCCATAGACGAACTGTTCTAAAATCTGGAGAAATCTTCCAATTTCATGCGGTAGGATTTCCTTCTTTCCTCTAAGGCAACGCTATTCAGCTGCCAGTGCATCTCATAGATCATAGAGAAACATGGCATAATATTCTTCCACGCTGAGAGTTTGGGGGAAAGAATCACAAAGAAGACAACAAAGCCACCCATAATCTCATTCTCAGAGGGACCATTTCCAACATTTTGCAACATTTCTTTCTAGTCTGTTGTTTTTGTTGTTCCAAGTCGTTCTTTTACCACAAATGAGGAATTCTTGAGCACTTGTTGTATACCCCCTACTTAGGGACTTAGAAGTACAATAAGAATTCTAGCCACTCTGTGGAGGAGAGACTGTTCCATGACGTGACCTGGGCCAGAATGGAGATTGCCTTCTGCAAACCCCTCTTAGAGACTGATCGTAACTGATGTTCATTCTGACATCACTCAGCACCCCTGCCCTGCCCCTGCTATGGGCTGGTTCCTGGCACAGGTCGTTGTCCTGACCTGGTCAAGCATGTGAAGTTATTTCCATGCCTGGTAGCCTTCACGTAGTAGCACCCGTGACTATCGCCCCCCGAGATAGTCAGGATTATTCAGGAATCATTTCATCTTACAGCCGCCCGAGACGTGTCTCGTATGTAAATTTCTCTCAGTAAACTATGTCAGTTGCCAGAGTGGAGTGGCCTGCTTCTTGCGTGGGTCTCTCTCTGCCCTCTGCTTATGGAGGTAGAATTTCAGCCTCAGGCTTTGCCCTGGGTCTGCGTGTACTAACACCCATGCTGGCACTTCAGGCACATCACTGCTTCATTCTCAGGAATAGCCTTAAAAGCTGGGGCATGGTGTTTCTGCTGAACACGGGAGGAAACAGAACCTGAGGAGGTGAAGGGCTTGTCCAAGGGTCATGGTTAGTGAATGGCTGAGCTGGGGTTTGACCCCAAGCAGCTGGGCATGATGCTGCCTCTCAGGACAGAGGCCACTCTGGCCCAGGGAGGGAGGGCTCATGGATTATGGGTCGGGACTGTGGGGCAGGGGCCTCCTGGAGAATCATGTGGGGGTCGCATTAGCAAAACATGGTTCTGCAGCTGGGACTTGGATTCAAATCCAGTCCTGTTTCTTACAGATCATTTAACACTCTGGGCCTCAATTTCCTCATCTGTGAAAGAGCGATAAATGATACCTCCCTCAAAAGGGGGTAGAAAAGATGAGAAATTAGATATGCAAAGTGCCTGAGTCAGAAAGAATACTTAATATAGAGAAACTAGAACTGCCAAGGGTATCAGAAGAAATGTCAGAAGTCTTTCTGACACGTCAGTGTTGATACAAGTAATCTGAGAAGGGGTGACTATTTTAGGCAAGTTCTATTTGGGACATTTTGATTAAATTCTAGGTAATATGTTGTGGGTTTCTATTATTAACTGACTCATTTTTTTTTGTAAATAACAATTAGTTTGATTTACAATTAAGGAAAAACAAAAATAGTCTCCAAGTTTGAGGTCTGGAAAAAAATCGTTATCTCCTCTGGCTTGGTATTTCACATGTTTAGTTCAAGTTCGCTCAGAACTTCTTTCTTCAGTGCCAGAGATGGGGCACAGGTCTACACTTTCCAGAGTTCCCAGGCAATTCTGGTGAACAACCAGAGTGGGGTTGGGCCACCTGAGTCACCCATGCATGAACCACTTACACTTACCTAACCCCCTGATGCCCACAGCCTAGCTGTGTGGGGGAGGGGTGGGTGCATGGGGCAGGACACAGCAAAGCCGCCAATCCCTGGTGCCCAGGTTCAAGGCCAAGAGAAAGAGAAAGACCCATGTGAAGCTGTGTGGGAGGGGGATGAGCGGAAATGGAACACCTGTAGCAGGCCAATACCAGGATGGGTAAGGGCTGAGATCAGGATGCCTGGATTAGAATCCCAGCTGCTCCACCTTCTTGCTGCTTGTCCTCAGGAGAGATTCCCAGTCTCTCAGCCTCTCCATTCCCTGTCTGTTAGGCAGGTTGTTGTGTAGATTAAATGAGTGTATGCAGGTAGGAGCCTGGCACACAGCAAGGCTCACCAATGTTAACTATCGCTGTCATGGTCTTCTTGATTCCTCAGTACAACGCTGACAATTTGGTGCTATTGTTTCTGCCATTTTACAGATGAGGAAACTGAGGTTCAGAGAAGTTAAGTGGCTTGCCCAAAGTTACACAGTTGGTAAATGGCAGAGCTAGAGTTTGAACTTGTATCTGTCTGCTACAAAATTTGTGCCCTTTCCCTTTCTGGCCTGGACAAAACAGACAAAGCAGAAACTGAGACTTCGGGTTTGTGTGTGATAGTGCTGGAAATTGATCAGCCCGCTCTGATGTCCATGTTTATTGGGGATGGAAGAGAATACCACCCTTTGCTTACGAGTCAGGCTGCACCAGCCAGACCAGACCCCAAGGAGACAGGGCTGTGGAGGCCCTGAGACTGAGGGTTTTTGACGACTGGGCCTTGTTTGGGGTTAGTTATGTTGGAAAAGTGGAGGGGGCACAGGAGAAATGGTCTCACTTCCAGGCATATGGGAACCGGCTGTCAGCTAATATGGAAAATGATTAAGACAGCTTAATTTTATTTTTTATATATACTAATAATGAAGCAGGAGGAATTCGGAGGAGGTGGTCTACAAGGAGAGGGGAAAGCATTGCAGATGTTGGAATCGCACGCAGGGATGGCTCCAGTCCCGGTGGGCCTGCAGCCCTTGCAGCCAGGAGGGGCGGGTGGGAGGACAAGCTGGTGGCATCTGACTGAGTGGCCCTCAGCAATGTGGGAAATCTCCAATGTCTGTTCAGAGGCAAGTGTGCGTCTGGCCTGGGGCTGGGCAGGGAAGCTGGGTTCCTCTCTGCGCTGGTTCTAGTCCCCAAGTCCTGGCACGACACACAAGCCAGGCAGGGAGAGAGGAGGTCAGTGGAGAACTTGACCTTGGATGGCTAAGACCCTAGGGCCACAGGGCCATCAGTGGATGGGGTGAGGCCCAGAAGGGCTTCCAAGAGCAGGTTGAAATAGGGCTGGCAGGATGAAGATGCTGGTAGGGGTGGGGAGGACCAACATTGATTGAGCACTTGCTGTATACAAAAAACTAAAGGTTAGAATAGAAATGCATTCATTCAACAAATATTCCTTGAGCACCTGCTATGCCTGAGGCACTGCTCTGGATGCCAGGGATAAAGCAGGGAATAAAACAGACATAATCTCTGCCCTCATGGTGCCCACAACCAGGTGGAGGACAGGGACAGGAGTGGCGATACATGTAAGAGAAAGGGAAGAAGGTTCCCTGCCATTTACTGAGCACCTATTGTGTGCCAAGCCATGCCTTTCAAGGACCCTGTAGTCCTTGCTCCTCCTTTAATACTAGATCATGTTTGCTCGCCACTTAGTGCTTGACACTGTCTAAATGCTTAAAAGGATGAAGTCATGTGATCCTGACAAGCCAGGAAGGAGGTGTCATTACCATCATCTTCATTTTACAGGTGAAGAAACCAGGGTGAAAGAGCTCATCGAGGATCATGGATTTGAACCCGGGCAGGCTCTAAGCCCTGCTCGCTTAACCTCAGGGAGGCTGTTGGCCTGAATGTCCACATCCAGCTTCTCCGTGGGGCCTGGGCTGCTTCACAACATGGCAACTGGGTTCCCACGGTGTGTCCCAAGACCAAGAGCCAGGGAGAAGCTGTAGTGTCGTTTCTAACCCAGCCTTGGAAGCCACACAGTGTCATATCTGCTGCATTCTGTTTATCAGTCACAAGTCCCGGCCAACTTCCAGGGGAGGTGAAACACACCTGAAGAGAGTGGAAGAGAGTGGCAATGTTCTTGAAAAGCTTGTGGGAATGGAAATAGAGTTGTGGCCATTTTTGGAAAATATGATCTGTCACACTCAGCCACTTGGCAGAGAGGGAAAATGGAGCTGTCTCCCCCTTCCCATGAACAGAACCCAGTGGTCACGCTCCCAGCCTGGGGCCAAGAAGTCTGGCTAGTCTCTCCCATCCT
The DNA here is from genome assembly GCA_004027475.1 of Anoura caudifer. Classification (NCBI taxonomy): domain Eukaryota; kingdom Metazoa; phylum Chordata; class Mammalia; order Chiroptera; family Phyllostomidae; genus Anoura; species Anoura caudifer. The sequence continues at coordinate 236,720 of PVKU01000746.1, read as the reverse complement.
TTGCCCTGGGAGACCCCCTCCTGCCCTGCCAGCCCAGGGCTCTGCAAAAGCGAGCCTTTCAATGCTCAGCTGGTGGTGATTCCAGCTACGGTGGAGGGGGGTTGACCCCATTTCCAGCGACATGCTGCTTCTCCTTTGGGATGAGTGGGTGAATGGCCTTGGGAGAGTTCATTCTTTCTCAGCTTCTAGACTCATACCTCCCTGCTAGGTCATTATGGAGGAGAGAGCCCAGGGGCCTGGCCCCATCCCCACCTCAGCCACACCTCTGACAGCCAGGATGATCTGATTGGCTGAGCCCCATGGTGGGGGTGGGGGCACATCTCTGGTCCAATTAGCCACAGGGGAGGGATCAGGTTGTGAGCTAAGCAGAGTTACCATGGGTGGAAGTTTCTTAGGAAAGACAGGTTGTGACCTGAAAAGACACCCCAAAGTATCACTAATATCAATTGACTCCTGCATTAGATTTTGTTTAGTGGTTTGTGGATTGTTTTGCTTCCCTTGACCTCCACAACCAGCCCATCAGCAAGCCCTCTGAAATATACCCTGAATTAATTCACCCAACTTCCTCTCTGCTGCCCTCGGCCTCAACTAGGCCACCATGATCACCTGCCAGCACGACTACACCTCTCTCTCTGGTCCCGTGTCCACTCTCACCTCCCTCCAGCTCATCTCTGTGGAGTGGCCAGAGGAGTCATTTCAAAATGTGAACCAAATGGAATTTCTCCCTGCTTACGGCCCCACTCACAGTGGCTTCCTTCTCCTAAAATCTGGATTCCTGACTGAGGCCACTGCCCGTGTGTCTCACCTCTTGTGCCATTCATTCTGGCCACACCCCCCATGTGCCAAGCTCTCTCCCACCTTGAAACTATTGCACTTGCCACTTCATCTGCCTGCCACGCCTTAACCTAATTTGTCATGTGTCTTTCGGGTCTCAGTGCAATCGTCACGGTATGCCTTAGTTTAGGCTAAAGTGCTGCAACAAAAAGACCCTGGAATGTGTGATGGCTCAAACACACTTGTTTATTTCTCGCTTATGTGACAGATGTGCCAGTGCAATGGGTGGCTGTCCTCCATGCGGTGAGGCAGGGATCCAGGCTCTCCCATCCTGGGGCTTCGCTGTCACTTGCATTCAGCCAGGAGAGCAGGAAAGAGAACATGGAGGAAGCCCCACCCCCCACTTCTGAAAGCCTAGGTTCGGAAGTGACACTCGCCACTGCTTAGGCAGCCACTTGTCAGCTCCAAACACATACATGTAAAGGGAGCACAGATTTGATAGACAAATAAATACCTCAGCCATGACCACCTTCTCAGAAAGGCCCTCCCCACTCATCTCATCCAAAGAGTGTTCCTTCCGTCCATGTTCATCTAGTGTCCCAATTCGATTTTCTTCATAGTACATTTTCCTTATCCACTTGTTTATTGTCTCTTTCCCCATCTAGAAGGTAAGTTCTGTAAAGCTGGAAACATTGGCTAACTAGTTAGTGCCATATTCCTAGCACCTAGATCAGTGTTTGGCCTCTAAGAGATATTTAATAAATACATGTGAAATCAATGAAAGGACAAATAATTTCTATTTGAACTGTGGGGACACAGAGAAGACCAGCCATTTCATGAAGAGAACATGCTTTGTCAGTGGCTTGGCACACAGTAGGAGCCCTATTCAGGCTAATTCTTTTTCCTCTCCAGTGTCGATTGTGAGGTTGCAGATTTCAGGGAAAGGCTGGGCTGTGGTCTGTGAGCAGGGAGGACTGGATTTCAGTCTGGCCCTGTCCTGACTTCTGTGCGTGTCCCTGGTCTCTCCGGTAGGAGCCTCAGTTTCCCAGTCTGCAAGAGGAGGGTGGAGCATGTTGGGCCAAACAAATTTCCACATTCCCCATGGCCCGAGAATAGACGACCACCCCCGAGTACATCTGTAACTTCTTTTTCCAACTGCTGACCTTTGGGAGAAAGTTCCCCTCCCTTTCTTTCTCCCCCTCTGTGGGTTAACAAGGCTTAATGAGGGGCCTGGGTGGGCCTAGCTCCTCAGTGGCCATCAGCTCATACTTTCATGCAAGGGCAGGGTGGGGGAGCATGGCTAATAACAGGGTCCTGGTGGGGGGGTGATCTGATAACCTTAGCTGGCCTTTATGGGCCTCTATTAACAGACCACCCAGGGAAATGTCTTCCCAGGGCCCATGATTTTCAATTTTCCACTAGAAAAGGCAGCTGGGAGGAGGTAGCCAGGAGGCCAGAGACACTTGCTATGCTTCTGTCAACAGTATTCCGTCTGTCTTCCCATCTACCCTTCTACTTATTCATTCACTTAGCCACCCAAGCATTCAAGCATCTGCCCACCTTTCCATACATTCATTCTTCTACCTAACCACCTACCAATTTACTCCTTCACCCAGCCAATAGTCCATCATCCACCCAACAACCCTCCACCTATCCTTCCATCTTTCCACCTCTCCCTCCATCTAGTCACCATCCAGTCACTCCCTTGCCCATTCGCCCCTTCACTCACCCTTGCATTCACTCACCCTTACAGTCACTGCCCTCCACACCCACACACCCATCTGTCCTTCCTATACAGGGTTATCCAAGATCTATCTGGCACAAGTTTTGTGCCTAGGACTAAAATAGACATGAATAAATCATTCATTTTATTCCTTTTAGCTTTGGTTATAAGATAAAAAGTAATAATGAAAAGCATTACTTTGTTGGTTATGAGTCTTGGGTTTGAATCTGAGCTCTACCTTCATTAACTTTGCATCCTGAGACAATTTCATGCCAGTATTATAATTATCTTTATTTCTGAGCACTTAATATCTGCAGGTCTGATGCTAAACACTTTATAGATGTTGGTTCTTTCAATTTGTCTAGCAATTCGTTGAGGTAGCCCCCATGCTTCTCATTTTATACACATGGACATTTTGTTGTATCAGATTATGAAAACTGACAATGCACAATTTTTGGAGGCATCTTTTACATCATAATCCATGGTAGCAATGCCAGAATTGGAATTCAGATCTAGCTGGTTCCAAACTCAGCAATCTTTCTAGAACACTGCTGTCCCTTGGCACCGAAGTGGACTTTTCTCTTGGTAAGTTGAGTGAGAGCCCATGAGTTTAAGTGCAGGATGTCCCTTTTCCAAACTCTGGCCTTTGTTTCTTTGAGTGGAGTGAGGGGAAGAGAGAAGAAAGGAAATCGAATGTGCTGGTTTTGTGATGTGCTAGAAGCTGAGTCTTTGAGAGGTGGCAAGAGCTGTGAGTGGGGAAATTGAGTGCTGGAGAGACCCACAGAATCCAAGGCTTAAAGCTCCTCCAACGACCATGATGATAGACAGCAGGACATACTCAGAGCACTTGCTCTGAGCCCAGGCCAAAAGGTGCCCCCATTTCCATAACCCAACAATGGCGACGGATTGGGTTATGGCAGCTCCAGCCTTTCAGGCTGGCTGAAAAGATTGAGAAAGAACACACTAAGGACCTAGAACTGTGCCTGTTATGAATGAAATGCTCAATGAATGTTACTTACCATTATTCAGAATAACCCCATGAAGCCCTGTGAGCATGGAGCATTTTCTTTCCCCAGGCCTGGCTAGTCCGAGATCAGACGTGCAGGCCATGGCTGCTGCCTCACAGCTCTTGGGTCTCTCCAGATGGTCCTGGATGAATTTGCTCCCAGTGTGGTTTCACTTTAAGCTGGTGCCGCCAAGTGTCAGCTGTCAGGCTGTCTGAAAGTGTCCAGGAAGGCCTCCTGGAAATGCCGCCCTCATCCTAATTACATGGCACCAAGCCTGAGTTCTAGCAGATGTCTCCTGGAAAGCAGGATGCTGGAGCACTTCAGAGTCTGGACTCTGCTGCCAGACAGAGACGGGTTGAAAGCCTGCGTTTGCCCCTTGAAAACTGTGAGCATGAGTTTGCTTCTCTGAGGTTGTTTCCTCATCTGTAAATTAGCAAAATGAACAATAGCTACCTGATGTAAAGTAAGCTCTGATGGTAAACACTGGTTGCTTACCTCCTCGGAATCCATTTTCCTTCTTCCTATTTCCCCTTGTTTCAACTCCTTCCTGCTTTTTGGTCAGTATAATCAGGCCCCAGCCAATCAGGATATTGCACCCCTTGGCCACAGGGAGTAGTCCAGGCAGATGCTGCTGAGGCTGCCATCTTGCCTCCACAGATGGTCCACATGAAGCCAACTCTGAAGGATGCTGAGCAGAAACATAGAGAGAAACCCACTCCAATGACTACATTTGAGCCCTTAGACCCTGCCACAACTGAAGCTCCATCTTGGGCTTTTCAGTCCATGTAATCTCCTTTTCTCACAAGTAGTTTTCCTGAAACCAAGAGTCAGCTGATATAAATGCAATGAATGTTAGCGGTAAGGATGGTGCACCCATCCCTCACACATGGGCAGTGTGCTGAAGACAAGACCTTTTCATTCTTAAGTCTCATTTGTTTTTGTGCCACCCACATGAGCAGGCCTGCTTCCCTGGATTCAGGGCTCTGATGGGGTCCAAACTCTTTTGCTTCTGAGAGTTTTTGTTTTGATGGTACCTGTAATGAAGGGCTTTGCAAGTCCCTCTGTGAAGACTTGTACCATCTGCTCCATGAGAATTTAGGGACCATTCCCAGAGACAACATTCCTGTTTCCAATTATCTGACTCCAAGCCTGATTTCTACCAGATGCTGCCTTCAGAGGGCTAATGAGTGGGTGATGTGTGGGCAGAGAGCTACTACCTGTGCTGGGTATGGGCCTGCATTCATCCCATCATACCTCTGCTCAGGTGTTCAATTGGCCTGGCATTTAAGAGTTGCAGAGCTGGGACCTGAACATCTGAGCTCTCCAAATGGGAGGTTCAGTTGTGAGGGGAACAAGAGGTGACAGCACATAGTAAGTAAGGTAGAGCTACAGTCTCAGTAAGAACTCCCAGAGGGAGCAGAGCTGGGGCAGCCAATGGAGATGCCAAGGGGAAAGGAGGGGGAGACAACACAGTACAGGGTGTGGAGGTGGCGACCACAGTGGGATTTGGGTAATGGTGCCCATAGAGGGTCCAGGTCACCCAGCTCTGTGGGGTTCATTTTCTGTCTCTTATTATTCCATCCCCATGTCTCCTGCAGATTAGGCATCACCCTCTCACCTGGAATGTTGCTCTAGAACTCTCACTGGTCTCCCTGCCTCCAGTATGGATCTTCCAATCCACCCTCTACCTGCAGCCATCCGTGCATCCACCCATCCAACCATTCATGCACGCATGCATGCATTCACTCAGCAGATATGTCTGGAAGGGGAGTGAACATCAGTGCACAACTGGCTTAATTATTTATTCATTTACTTATTCATTCTTAATGGGTTTGTTTATTTGCTCAGCAAACATTTCTCAAGGGCCTCCTCCATGCCAGGCAGGCACTCTGTCAGGAGCTAAGACCCAACATCAAGACTGTCAGGCTCCCGCTCTGGAGGAGCTCATGGGCTCATGGGGAGAATGGGTGAGAACCATCCAGCCAACAAATAAAGATAAATAGATGGTGATGAAGTCTGGGAAGGAAGCAAACAAGGGGTTCAGAGATGACGTCAGACAAATCCTTCTTTCTATGGGGTGGTCAGGCAAGGCCTCCCAGAAGGGATAACAATCAAATGGAGGAGAATGAAAGAAATAGCCACAAGAAGGGTGAAGAGAAGGGTAGTTCAGTCGTAGGGATCATCACGTGCAAAAGCCCTGAGGTGGGAAAGAATTCAATATGTGGAGAAACTGGAAAGAAGCCAGGGGGTAAGAGTGAAGCAAGGTAGGGGCTAGGAGTAGAAGACAGGGCTGGGCACTCGGAGCCTTGGAGGCCATGGAGAAGAGCTTGGTTTTCACCCAGAGTATGATGGGAAACCACTGGGAGGTTTCAAGTGGGAGAATGAGAAGATCCCTCAGCTGACAGGGGCAATGGGGCAACAGGAGGTCAGAGGGGCAGTTGCTGTAGGCATCAGGACAAGAGATACTGAACATTTGTCCCCTTCCCCCATTCATGATCTATTTCATCCCTCTGCTTGCACACACCTTGTGATGGGGACTCTACCTTAGAATATAATCCCTTCCGTTGTTGGGCTGTTTGAGCTGAAGGAACATGATCCATTTGGTGAGTGATTCCCAAACATTTTGGTCTCAGGACCCTTTTACACCATTAACAATTACTGAGGATACCAAAGAGTTTTAGTTCATGTGGATTATCTTCAGAGCCAGGACTGGGGTGAGTTAAAAGAGCATAAAATTTATGAGGGTGCTCAAAATCTCAGTAATCAAGATAAACTTTTTAATGTGATATTTTGAAAATCCATATTGGAGACTGTGGCAAAAGGAAAAATCAATAATATTGATCTTGTCTTTATCTGAAGTTTTGGATACTTTGTTCATTATTAAATATTTTGCATTCATTTTTTCATTGTTTTCAGAGCGATGGTGCTACCACACATCACATCAACTGTGAAAATTCCACCAAGAGTGAACAGGACAGGTGGTGTCTTGGTGTTACTATGAAAGTAGTTTTGACTGTGTGGATCCTTGTTCCCAGGAGTTTCAGATTGTGCCTTGAGAACCACTGCTTTTTTAAAAAATATATTCTACTGGTTATACTATTACAGCTGTCCCATTTCTCCCCCATCATTCCCCTTCACCTTGCACACCCCCTCCCACCCACGATCCCCCCCTTTAGTTCATGTCCATGTGTCATAAGTTCTTTAGCTTCTACTTTTCCCACACTATTCTTGCCCTCCCTGTCTATTTTCTACCTACCGTCTATGCTACTTATTCTCTGTACCTTTTCCCCTCTCTCCTCCTCTCACTCCCCTGTTGCTAACCCTCCATGTGATCTCCATTTCTGTGGTTTCTGTTCCTGTTCTACTTGTTTGCTTAGTTTGCTTTTGTTTTAGGTGTAGTTGTTAATATCTGTGAGTTTGCTGTCTTTTTACTGTCATATTCTTATATTCTTTTCCTTACATAAGTCCCTTTAACATTTCATATAATAAGGGCTTGGTGATGATGCGCTCCTTTAACTTGACCTTATCTGAGAAGCACTTTATCTTCCCTTCCATTCTAAATGACAGCTTCACTGGATAGAGCAATCTTGGATGTAGGTCCTTGACTTTCATGACTTGGAATACTTCTTCCCAGCCCCTTCTTGCCTGAAAGGTCTCTTTTGAGAAATCTGATGGGAACTCCTTTGTAGGTGACTGTCCCCTTATCCCTTGCTGCTTCTAGAATTCTCTCCTTCATTTGAATCTTGGCTAATGTAATTCTGATGTGCCCTGGTGTGTTTCTCCTTGGGTCCACCTTCTTTGGGACTCTCTGAGCTTCCTGGACTTCCTGGAAGTCTATTTCCTTTGCCAGATTGGGGAAGTTCTCCTTTATTATTTGTTCAGATAAGTTTTCCACTTGTTGCTCTTCCTCTTCCCCTTCTGGTACCCCTATAATTTGGATGTTGGGATGTTTAAAGATGTCCTAGAAGTTCCTAAGCCTCTCCTCATTTTTTTGAATTCTTATTTCTTCATTCTTTTCTGTTTGGTTGTTTGTTTCTTCCTTCTGGTCCACTCCATTGATTTGAGTCCCAGTTTTCTTTCCATCACTATTGGTTCCCTGTGCATTTTCCTTCATTTCACTTATTGTAGCCTTCATTTGTTCCTCTAATTTGTGACCAAAATCAACCAATTCTGTGACATCCTGATCATCAGTGCTTTGAACTGTGCATCTGATAGGTTGGCTATCTCTTGGTCGCTTAGATGAATTGACTCTGGGGCTTTGATCTGTTCTCCTGTTTGACCCATTTTTTGTTTGTTTGTTTTTTGTTTGTTTGTTTGTTTTGGTCTGGTCATGACTGTTACATAGTGAGGGGCAGAGCCTTAAGTGTTTGCCAGGGCAGGGCAGCCCAGTTGCTGAGTTATGATGCTGTATGTGGGGATGGGGTCTGAAAGGGAACAATAGCACTTGCTCTGCTCTCTCTCAGATTCCGGTCCCTTCCGACACTTCCCCCAAGCAAATGGGGCCCTTCTGGTACTGATTTCTGTGTGGGTGGGCTTGTGTACATTCTAGGGCCCTGTGGTCTCTCCAACAAACTTTCCTGTGAGGCTGGGAGTCTCTTCTGGCACCTCAACCCCCACAAGTGTTTTCAATCAGTGTTTTTAGGCTTTTTTTCCCGGCACTGGGGCCCTGGGTTGTGAGGTCTGTCTCGCTCCCTGTTTTCACCTGGTTATCTGTGCGCAAATGTGGGACCACCTGGTCAGCCAGCCACTTTGCACAGTCTCACTGGGTCTGCCTGTTGCCACCCAGTGCCCGGGATCCACTAGCCACCGCCTGTATGCCTGGGATCTGCTAGCCACTACCTGCGCACCTGGGTCTGCCAACCTCCACTTTTTCCTGCTGCAACTCTGCCCCTCTTACCAGTCTGGATGAATGGTTGTCAGACTTCCATACAGTTCAATTTTCTATCAGTTTTGGTTGTTTTCTTGTTTCTAAATCTTTGTTGTCCTTAATTTTGGTTGTGTTAGGAGGCACAGTGTGTCCACCTACGCCTCCATCTTGGCCAGAAGTAGAAAACCATTGCTTTTAATGCAATAGTTTTATTTATTTTTAATGAAGTTTATTGGAGTGATGTTGGTTAATTAAATTATGTAGGTTTCAAGTGTACAATTCTATAACACATCATCTGTATGTTGTATTGTGTGTTCATCTCCCCAAGTCAAGTCTCCTTCCATCACTATGAATCCTCCCTGTACCTCCTCCCACCTCTCCCTCTCCCTGTTCCTTTCTGATAATCAACATGCTATTGTCTTTGTCTATGAGAGAAGCATTGCTTTTAATGGAACCAAAGTCTTCTCCAGAAAGAAGGTCTTCTTCAATCTTAGGTCTGCCCACAAAGAGTCCACCTGTCTTCCCACTGCCTTCAAGGAGCTCAACACCTGAGAGGCCAAGCTTCAGAATTCATGCTTCCTTCCCATCTGCTCCAGACTAAAGACCTCACAGTGCACAGGGCTCCCACCCACCTCTATCGTATTTCTCCTCTGGACAAGCCCCTCTTGGTTTGATGTCTCTTAAAGGTTGAGAGCCCCCAAAGAGAGCCTGCATTCCCAGGTGGCCTGAGCAGCATGGAGCCCCTGTGGGCTTATCACCTCCCACCTTGGGACATTCCATCTCCATTCCTGCCCCCTGCCACATGCCCCACAGTTCCTGTCCTCCTTCCTCCTAGGATGCTGATTGGAGCATTCAGAAACTCTCTGAGCTTCCTCTGGGATACTGGAGAGTAGGCATCTCACCAAGAAACAGCATGCAGGCACAGAAAACCTCCAATATATTAAACTGGCTTGAGGAGGCCAACTCCTGAAAATTCAATTTGTCGGCAATATAAACAGGATATCGAGCCTGGCGAGGGCAGGCTGGAGGAGAACATCTGAGGGGGAAGAAAGGAGGCAGCAACCTGCAGGGGTAACGGTAACGTGGCCACATTCTTAGGCAGCATTAAAACCCGCTGCTAATCACAAACAGACCCCTGCACACCCAGGGCCTTTCTTTGTTCACTAGACTCTCTCTCTCCAGCACCAACACCATGCCTGCTGGGCTGGGCATCTCTTGGACACCTCCCTTCCCCTCTGGGGGCCTCCGTTTCCCTGACCGCCACGTGCGAGGGCTGAATGTGGATCTGCACCCTAAGGTCCTTTCTGTTGGTCCACTATCCTGGAATCCACACTTCTCTGGTTCGAAGCCCCCATGAGTCTATTCCAAGATTGTAAAATGCCTGGGTTTTATGACTGCAGAATTTGACAAGTCAGTGATGGTAGGTTCTAAAGTGCTTGATTTTAAGAGTTAGTGGCTCTAGGAGCTGCCATGAAACTTTCTACGATTCTGAAATTCTGAGTCTCAATGATTTTTTAAGTGTCACAGACAGCGTGTTGTGCCCTCAAGCCAGATAGCCTCGGTTTGTCTACTGTTAGCCCCATCCCCACAGCTGGGTGACCTTGGGCCATTCATATGACCTTCTGGCATCTTGATTTCCACTTCTGTAAACTAAGGAGCATAGATAGCAGTTGCTATCTCATGGAATGATTGTGAGGACTATATAGATTAATATTTGTAAAGAGCATCTGGAGCAAAGTAAACACTCAAATGTTTTCCTCCTGCCTTCATTTTAGATTTAAAATTGTCTACAACCTCAGAGTCTGAGACAGGTGTTTCTAGACCTTCAAAACTCCAGGGCTAAAAGTTTCAAAAAAATCCATTGTTTAAAGATTAATGATGCACTGGTTTTGGAAGCTGGCTGTGGACATATGTGTTTTGGTATACCTGTCTCAGGACCACGGGAATTTGCCGGGGCAAGCTGAGGAGCCCGGCATTCTTAGCCACCAACCCAAAGAGCAGGACAAGCTTGGGACTCACAGCCTCTGAAAAGTGCCCTTCTCTGCCCTTGACATACATGTGCACCTGGAGACAACTCGACCTTCTGGCCAAAAGTTCATTGATGTTGACTAGTTCCTGGAAGGCATGAAGATACAGGAAGACAGTCACCCCCATAGCTTGAAATTCTCTTTCTCAAGAAGCTCCTGTGGCCCCTACGGTCCTTAAAATTAAGTCCTATTGCTCGGCCTGGCTTTCGGATCCCTGTTATCCCTGAAGTTGAGATGACCTCAATTTCAAAGTAAGTTGAGGTCATCTGGAATGGGGAAGGGAGAACAGGGATGGTTCCTTTAGAAGTTACTCCTAGGTCCGTATACCTTTGCTCATTCACTTCTTTAGAGATGTTCATTAAACATCTACTATATCTTGGCTATAGAAACACAGAAGTGAATCAGGCAGACAGTGTCTCTGCTCTTGGGAGCTCACGAAACTCATGTCAGGCTCAGAGCGTGAGAACACATGCCATTTCATGACGGTGGAACTTTGGACCAGTGCTCTGGGCCTCATCTGTTACATGGGCCAATAACACTGCCTACCCTAGAGGGTTACTGTGAAGATCAGCAGACAGAGCGATGACGAAGAACTCAGCACAGCATCTGGCCCACAGCAAATCTCAGTCCATGGACGCTGCCATTGTTATTGCTGTGACTTGATTTCTACCTCTAGCTCCCTTCAGAGCACTTAATGGGTGGGTGAAAAGCCAGACAGGCGGGGGCTCAAGTCCTGGGCTTTAAAACAGATATAATCATAGTGCCTGCTTTCCGAGGCTAGCTGCCTGGCATGTTGGGCCTACGCAGCTGGGGCCCAGATTGTAACAAGAACATACTCTCACTTCCCACCAGCTCTCTGAGATCTCATCCTAACCAACCTCACTGCCCACACCAGTTCTCACACAGCGCACAACCTGGCAACTTCCTTGCCCCTCTGCATCCCAGGGCCCACCATGTAGGACCTAGGGAGATTGACGCTAAGATGTAAGTTGAGGCGTTTAGGTGCAATACAAGAGGCAATAGGGAGCTAGGGCTGGCTCTGGAGAGAGGGACTCTCCAGATTAGAGCACCCTCTGTCTCAGTGGCTCCTTTGGGCCCTTCGCGCCTTGTCCTCGTAGCTGCCAGGGCCCCCTGCCAACCGCTGTCCCTGAGTCCCTGCTGTGTCTTGGGGTTAGGTTATTTTTTCATTAAGTTTGCAATTATTAAAAAAAATGCCAGTCAAATTGTGACATGCTGGGCTGAGAAGACTGAAGGTTAAAGCTTTTTCCCTGCCTGCGGCCCGCTGGGTCTCCACCCTATTCTGAGTAAAGGGGAACATTTTCGGGGAAATAAACAAGGCGGCCTTGATCGTTCGGGGACTTTATGAACTTGACCCTACCCCCACTCCATACCCCATCCCGTTAACAGGCTTGGTCGCTCTCCCTGTTAATTAAAGGGGAGTCTGGTTTCCAGGGCACTTTCAGCGCCAGCCAGGCCTGTGCCCACATCCTTCAGAGGGAGGCCATGGTGATTGGGTGGCTGGTGGCCTCAAAGGTAACAATTTGTCCCGAGATGGAATCCAGCCCCCCAAATAAAGGAACTTTGTGTTCTCTTCCTTTCTCATGGTCCCCTAGCCTCCAAGGAGGTAGTTATTAGAGGGGAAACAGCTGTCGTTCCCCAAGAGAAGGGACTGCCATAGTAGGCAGGTCAAGACCCTTACCTGCACCAGCAAGACTCTCTCACTGCCCCTTGGCCTCTACTTGTGTCCTCAGAGCTCCTGCCTTCTCACAGAAACCTGTGCATTCAGGCCGTCATTCATTCCTTCACTTGTTCGTTCAACACCCCTTTATTGAGCATCTACTAGACCATGCACTGTGCTAGGCACCAGACACACAGCAGTGAAAAAGAAAACCCCTCCCACCACATTCTAGTGGGTAGACAACACTAAACATGAATAAGTCAACGTATGACCCACCGCCAGGCAGTCAGGTGAGGACAAATAAAGCAGAGGTAGTAGGTAGGAAGTAGTGGGTGGGCAGGAATCCTCTCTGAGAAGGTGATACCTGAGCGGAGACCTGCAGGTAGGGAGGGGCAAGCTGTGGGGACAGTGGCACTTCCACCGTAGTAAGGATAGACTGGCCTCATACCTTTCCACTTCTGGGCTTCTGCCAGCGCTTCCTGGACTGCCCTTCTCTCTGCCCCTCCTGGCAAGCAATGATTTTCCTTAATGTATAATTTGCTATGTTATTGACTGCAGCAACTGCATTTGTAAAAGCAGAACACAAAGCCATCTGTGTCAGAATACACGCTGTTCAGTGAGATTCAGGAAACCCGCATCACTGACACCCTTCTGCTCAATATAATGGTGTCTTACCATTTAAAACTTAACAAAATGATAGTTTTAGGGTGGCAGACTATGGACATCTCTTCTCCTCTTCTCTTATTAAAAAATCTCTGCAAAACAAAGAACAGAAGCACAAACTCTGTCTTGAGAAAACTCGGGGACATTTTAACCGTGAACTGTAATATACAAGGTAGAGAACTGAGCGGAGAAATGGCCAGTGACTTCAAAGAGAGGAATAAAGTCAAACCTAAGTGCCTGGAGTGAGTGGTCTCTAGTGGGTGGATTGCTGCAAAGACAAACACGCCGATTTTCCTTAAAGGCACAAAAATTGGAGATGCCAGGTATCGCAGACAGTGCTAGAGAGGCACGGATCAAAAGCCAAGGGATGATTTGTAAATTTGTACAAGGAGCACCTGAACCCCTGGGTCTCCGACCCCCACCCTTCTCAGTCAACCAATAGCCCCTCCCCTATCCAGGCCAACAAAAGGATGGTTATTATCTAGAGAAAGGGAACTGACTGATGTGGCTCAGTGGGTTGGGCATCATCCCGCAAACCAAAAGGTCACAGTTTGATTCCCCATCAGGGCACATGCCTGGGCTGTGGGCCAGGTCCCCAGTTGGGGGCCTGCGAGAGGCAGCCAATCATTGTCTCTCTCCCTCTTTTTCTTCCTCCATTTCCCTTCCTCTAAAAATAAGTAAGTAAAATCTTTTTTTTTTTTTTAAAGAGAGAGAAAGAGAACCAAAGAGCTCTAAAAGTGGGTTACTTGGCCCAGAGGAGATGAGATCCTCAGTACATTCACCTGCTTAGTTCCAGAATGTCTTTGGGTAGGCTTATGCCTTCCCCTCACCCCAAGGCAGAAAATTATCTAGAGAACCACTTCTAAGACAAAGACCTAGAGATGGGACAATTTAGGCGACAGAGAGAATGCTCCACAGAACAAGCTAACTAGCAGCCATTTGACCACCCAACCTACACAGAAGCCCACCAGTCCACCATCTCCACCCAAAGCTTCCAATCAGATTGTTAGTATGGATGGACAGCCAAGGATCACTATACATGTAAAGGAATTGCAACATGAAAGAGAGACCAAAGCAAACTGGGGTTGGCGGGGGGGGGGGGGGTAGAGAAAAAACACTTAGAGAAAGAGAGAATGCAGAGAACAGGAGAAAACTTAAAAATAAATCCTAAAATTAATATTCTTTGAGAAATGAAAATATTGCATCCATACAATATGAACTGGAAGCTTGGACTGGAAGCTACTAGAAAGGAATGGAGAATAAGAAAGTAGAATTAGAAATGTATGTGGTAGATTGCCCAAACGGCCAAAGTTCTTCCCGTGCCCACGCACCTGCTCCCGGGCGCTGTGTCCAGCATCAGTGTGGGAGGGGCTTGGACAAAGGCTCAGAACAGGAGGAAGCTGTGGGCTTTAGTGTTTGGTAAATCTCTTAGACAGCAGGAGATGCAGAAGATGGTGACAGAGGCAAATGAACTCCTTGTGGGTAGCTGCATCCCTGGCCCAGAACAAAACACATCTCAGCGGACACCACAGGTCAGAGAGAGAAGAAAAAGATGGCAGCGTTACATTGTCCAAGAGATCTGTCTGGCAGAAATCACACGGAGAGGTGTCTTGCAGAGCTATTTTCAGGGCATAGGAAGTCTTGGGTCAAATGCTCAAAGAAAAGTCAACAGTTAAAAATAGGCGACTATTAATTCAAGACGAAAGTGCTGAGAGTTTAAGAGAAAGGAAATGGCATTACAGTGCAGTACTTATTCAGCAAGAAACAACTGCCACAGTAATGAAAACACTGATATGAGATTAACAGAAATGGATATTATATTGGGAGGAGAAAAGAGGAGACATGGGTTGAATTGAGCTAAAACCCCTCCTCTTTTATAACAAGCAGTTAACATATAATGTCTAAAATGGATACATCATGAGACAGCTGTAAGGTTAAGAGATATGAACGTCAATCCCAGAACACACAGCTAAATGATATTAGAATATGTTTTGGATCCGGTGAGGTAATGGTTACACCCCCCTAAAAAGAGAGGTAAACTTGGAATCTCACAACATCACTCAAGGGCGCTGAAGATGCCAGACTCCTGGCTGCGTCACCTTGTGCAGAAGGGCATGTGCCGACAGCAGCTTCTCCGACCGCCCCCACCTGCAGGGTTAGGGACACCCCCTGGCTTCCCAGTGGCTGCCACATGGGTTTTCTGAAGGACAATTACATCTTTATCACTGTATTTTGGGGCCCACCTACACTGAGTTGAATACAGTCTACCCTTCAATTTTACACAAAGGACTGAAGCTCTGAGAAGGGATTTGGTCAAAGGGACAGTGAAGCCCTTGTGGGGAACAGTTGACAGACAGGACTGCTGGGCCCACCAGTCTTGAGTTCTAGTCCCTGCTTTGCTGCTTCCTTGGCCATGTGGCCTTGAATGCCTAAGCTCTCTGAGACTCAGTTTCTAGATCTGTAACATGGGGTAACATATCTGGTGCTTTGGGTTATTGTGAGGTTTAAATAGGATCATGTGATCAGGTGACTCAGTCGATTGTCAAAGGTCTTGGCCTCTTAATCTTATCAGTGAACATTCACCCCCAATATATTTTATATGTTAATAAAGTAAAAACATAGATCACTGTGCCAACATATTATTACCTTATATCTTATACACAGAAGTAGAAATTTTAAAAAGATGAGATTTAAAAAATTACCGATTATTTCTAGGACTCTTGTTCATGGTTTGCCCAAGTTTTTAAAATTTGGGTTTTTCATCTACCACTGACGTTTTATATGAGTCTTTTGTCAGAGGGCTATTTCAAATATCTTCTCCCAGCATGTGGGTTGTATTTTGTTTTCTTAATGATGTCCTTTGATAAACAGACGTCTTCATTTCAATGTAATCTAATTTATCAATTTTCTTTCATGATTGTGCTTTTTGTGTTCCATGTAGGATATATCACAATCGCCAAGATTGTTAAAATATTTTCTTCTATGAAAGATTCATTAGGACCAAGAAGATTTATTGTTATCACACATCATAAGAAATCTGGTCCCAGGGTTAGTTCAGAGGGTAATATTATCCCTGAAGCCTCAGGCTCCTTTGATCCTTCACTTTATCACCCTTAGTGTGTGGTGAGGATGTTCCCTCATGGTCACAATATGGCTGCCGTAGCTCCAAGCATCACATCCTCATATGACAATATCCAAAAGTAGGCACAAGGGGAGTAGGTAGATAAGAGTAGATACAGGAAAGAAACCTTCTCAGTTTGACTCATCCTTTTGTCTCATTGGTCCAAACTAGGTCACATGACCACCCCGACCATAAGGAGGCTGGAAAGTATGTGCTTCTATCATGAAAGATAAGCTCTACCAACATGGAAAAAGGGGAAGAGGGAGAAGGATAATGTCTGATTGATGAGAAATTACAACATCTGCCACAGAGGATTAGCAGCAAACAGCATCCGGAGTTTTCACTCAAAGTAGGGTGACCAATTGCCCTGGTTTGCCCTGGAAATGGGACTTCTAGAGCTAAAACCAAGAATGTCCTGGGCAGACTGGGACACGTCAGTCACCCTACCTCAAGGAGCTTTCCCTTGGCCTGAAGTCAGGGATAGACCAGACCTTTTCTCAAACTGGGATGGAGAGAGTCATTCAGATAAGATGCTAGGAAGGGTATGAAGCTTGCCCACTTTAAATTTCCCCCATCCTCAGTCTCTAGCCCCTGACATTCCACCATCGTCTACACTCTAGCCAGTCACTCTGGCTAAAAACATTTATGACTGCCTGTGATACGCCAGGCGCTGTGCTAAGTGCTGGTGATTTGGAGATGAATCAGACACAGTTCCTGCCCAGAGAAACTGCCAGGCCAGCAGGAGAGACTATCAAATGAAGTCATAAATTAGGGCTGTGTCGGTGGAGGCATGAGTGGTGGACAGTGAAGTCTGGCAGGGTTTTGTGAGGGAGGCACTATTCCTTCAGGGGGGTGCAGGAGCCTGCCAGGTAGAGGAGGAATGAGGAGATCATCCCAGGCATGAGTGCTGTCCTCTCTCTGGTCCTCTTTTAATGATGCTGGGCAGTTCCTTCTTGTGAATTTTATTTTTCCCTTAATAAAATTTATTTCACCCTTAAAAAGAACGGCCACACCATGTGCAGGGCCTCTTGCAAAGCCCTTTCACACCCACTCTTATTGGACCTTCAGGATGGCATTATGTGGGAGCAGGGTGGCAAGGGTGACTGCTTTATTGAGGAAAGCGAGACCCGCCCGGAGAGGAGCAGTCACCTGCCCAAGGCTGCTAAGCACCAGGGGAGCATTTCAACTCAGCTCCACTTCCCTCCAGTTTTTCTCCTCTAGCCAGGGCTCAGCTTGCCCTAGGGCTTGGGAGGAGAAGTCAGGTGTCCTCAGGAGGAGAAGAGAATGCCTCCCAGAGCTCTGCAGGGTCCCACAGCAGGAGCATATTAGAGGACGTAGGGGCTGATGTCCAGACACGCACCCAGGATCTGCCCATTAAACACTGGTGGGCCACAGAGAAGGCCTGCCCCATCCCCACTCCGGAGCCCAATTTAACCCCCTTGGAAACAGGAAGTCCTCCTCCCCCACTCAGAGACCTGGCAGGTTTGGAAGTTCAGGAGAGAGACAGAGAGAGCAGTAAAGTCCCTTGGGGCCCAGCAAAGGAGTTGAACTGACCAGTCATGTTGCTAGACAGCATCAAAATAATCACCGCCACCCCCCACCAGCCAGGGTTGAGGTGGCTTCAGGTGGCTCCACAGTCTTGTGGAAGTGGCTCCAACAACTAGCAGGAGTAGGGACAGAGGCCAGCCCCCCTCTGCTCCCTGCCCCCCAAATTCAGATGCTAAAAGCCCTCCACAATCACCAGTCAAACGTGATGTCATAACCACCGGACCTCACAAGGAACTGGCATGGATTCACCCTTCATCTCCTCATTCATTTGTTCCTTCGCCTATCCAACGACATCTCAAGGAGCCTCTGAATTTTAGTGCAGCCCCGTGCATCAGTCTTTCAGGATAGCGCCCTATTCTCAGAGCTGGGAGACAGTGGAGACCAGGCCACCCCACAGAGCAGGTGGTCAAGGGGGAGACACCTGAAAAAAATTAACCCCATCAACAACATGCCATTTGACTGTGGTGACACTAAAGGGGACAGTGTAGAGGCAGACAAAGCCAGGTGACCCCGATATATGTGGGGAGGTGGGGCAGGGTGGCTGACTGTGGGCCCCTGGTACCCTTTTATAGGCATCAAATTATATCAAATATTTTTAAACATAACCACATTAAATATATTTAATTATAAAATGGTTTGAGTTTAGAATTTTTACCTTTATAAGTACTGGCTATGAGTAATTTATTTAAAGAACCATTTTCGAGACATCTAGACAATTGGCACCCCAGGAAGGCTTGCCAAGTAAAAATATAGGCCCCAAGAAGGGTTTTTTTCAGCTCCTCCTTGAGATGCTGAATGGGCTGTGGTTCTGAGTAGGATTTTATTTGAGCAGAGATGTGTGGCTAAAACACTTTGTAAGCTTTCCTTTCCCAGGGGCCACCCCAGGCACCGAGGTTGCAGGGTTGGGGCCGGGCAGGAATGGAATGGGACACTCTGGAGTGGTAGGGGCAGCACTGGGAGCCTGAGACCAGCATGACTTGGGGGTGGTACCCGGTTCCGGAGCAAGCTTTCCAATGCAGCAGTTGCAATGGGCAGAGGAGGCTCCCCTGGGCTGAGGATGGAGGGGTAGTTAGGAGGGATAACTGTTGGATTAGGCTGGCTCTCTGGGCAGACTGCAATCTCGGCCTGGGCCACCTCCACCCTGCAGCCTATGACAATAGTGACAGCCCCCAAAGAGAAGTGCGAGTATTTCTCTGACCTCTGGAGCAGCAAAGAAAGTGGGGGCAGGCCTCTGGCTACCATCAGGTAAGGCAGCCACGTCCCTCCCTGGGCTTGAGACCCAAATGAGCTTTGGAAAGCAATCCTACTTGGAGGTGCTAGAGAAACGAGATTTTTTTTTTATGTTTTTTTTTTATTTTTATTGAGAAATGAGAACTTTTTAAGAATTATTTTTATCGCCATGGGTCAAGAGCTATAGGGCTAAGCTTAAATCATTCAGTTGTTTTAAAAAATAAACTTCCTAATTTAAGAAAAGAATATCAAAATTCAGTAAAAAGGAAGCACAGCGGCCGTCAGACACAGGAGTAAACACTGCCTGTCACTCCCAATTAAGAAATTTTAGATGTACAGTGAGTTTGCCAAGGACAGGCACCAGATACACACATTAAAGTGTGTGTCCCTGAAAATTAATTACAACGGGAAAAGTGGCAGCTTTATAGTGGAGAAACTGGACACCACTTTAACCAAGAGATCAAAGTTTACACTAATGAAGGGGCAAGCTGACATCGTGCGGCTCTCCCGACGGGTTGCATTGGGAAGGACACAGCATCACTTCAAGGCATTCCTGCCAAAAAGGCGTAACATGGGTCTGATCCCGAGGGACCATTGCAGAAACCCAAATCGAAGGATGTGACATTTTATAAAAGAACATATTTATATTCTTAAACAAAGCCAGTGTCATGAAAGAAAAATCATGTCGTCACCTTAATCGGAACTGTTCCAGATTAAAGGAGACTAAAGAGACACAACACCTAATGCGATGTGACCCTGGGCTGCATCCTGCACTGGAAAAACATTCTATAAAGGACCTTCTTGGAACCGTTGAAAAACTGGAGTGCAGACTGCATTAGATGAGACGCACCAGGTGGTTGGCCCACGGGGAGCAGGCGTTCTGTTGCAATGGTCAGAGAGTCAGGCCGTTTGGCGGTACCTTCCAGGTTACAAACACACATCCCCTCTGCCGGCTGATCCCACTTCCAGGAGTTCACTCTGCACACACACATATTTGCAAAATGACATGTGTGTGAGGACAGGCACTGCTACCTCGCAGTGATCACAGAAGGCAGGAAACAACCTAAACACCCATCGACAGGGCGCCAGTGACACATGACGGCACACCTAAATCATGGAATTTCTGCAGCTGTGAGAAAATAAAGAGGCAGCTCCCCGAGTACCGGTGAAGAATGATGTCCAAGTGGTGTTGAGAAAGTGAAGTGCAGAACACTGTGTTCTGAGCTGTCATTTGGTAAAGAAAACAGGGGGAGAGAGAAAGTGTGTGCATAGGCTTATAAACACATGACCATTCTGAGCAAATACACGGGCAGGAAGCCAGACACACGTGCCGCTTGCCGGAAGGGAGAGTGGGTGGCTGCGGGACAGGTGGGAGGGAGAATTACCTCCCCTGGTTCACATGTTTGTACTGTTTGTGTTTGTACAAGATACACTTATTACCTATTCCAAAAAGAAGAAAGAAAGGAGAAAGAGGAGGAGGAGGTAAGAAGGGGAGGAAGAGGAGAAGAAAGAAGGAGAAGGAGAAGGAAGAGAGGAGAGAGAGGGAGGGAGGGAGAAAAGAGGGAGGAAGGGAGGGAGGGAAGAAGAGAGGAAGGAAAAAGAAGTCTTTAAAACTATTTCAGAAATTGTTGTCAGCTTATGCCTGCTGCCCTGGCACACGGTTGGAAATGCGTAAGAGGGATCAGAGATGACAGACGAAGGGGGCAGTTCAGCGTGTCTTCCACTGACCAAAGGTGGAGACTGAGCCCCTTCACCCCAGAGGACGGTGCAGAGGCCTGGAAGGTTTGAGAGGAGCACCCAGGCCTCCTGACGCCCCCCTGCCCACCAGAGCCAGGCCGCCGCCATCTTGTTCTCTCCCACATCACACCCACCCGGGCCTTCCCGGGGTATGGACTGCTGTGCAGCCACATGTGTCCCACTTAGCACATGTTCCTCGTTTTCATGGCTGCCCCACCAAACTGTAAAATACTGTTTCAGATTCAGAAGCCGGACAGACCTGAGCTCAGCACCCCCACACCAAATCATGTCTCCTCTCTGGGCTGTACGATCCTCAGCTGACGCCTGCAAACGCTTGGCAGTGGGGACTCACACCATGGAAGCTGCGTTATCATGGAAAATGAGCACCATCTGCCAAACCCCCAACTGCCATAAAAGACTCAGCCAAAGAGCAAAGAAACCCCATAAAACAGGTCCCAGGACTCCAGCCGCCTGCCGGGGGATGAGGCGTGTGAAACAGCAGCCTGAGACCTGCTCGGCAGTCCTCATCCTCTCCCCTTACCTTGGGGAACTCCCTGGTGCACTTGCTGAAGGCAAAGGGCCGGTCCACGTGCACTGTCTGTGTTCATTTGTTTTAGCAAATTCCAATTGTCCAAGTCACATGCATAGAATACAAGTGATGCCTGCTCTTAGAAAATAGTTGGAATGTATAGACATGTATCAATTAAAAAGTAAAAATAATGAAACAAAACAGAACGTTGCACAAAAACCAGCCAAACATGAAATTTGTATCCATCTTAAGATCCCATTTATATAAAGTTTGAAAATTGACAAAATGAATCTTAGGTTATACAGGTTACATTGCTTAGAAGGAGAGCGATAAGGACCCTTGAGAGGACAACGAGTGGGACTACTGGTGGGCTGATATTCTCTTTCTCCATCTGAGTGCCAGTGACAGGGGTGCGTACAGTTTGTAAAAACGTACCAATTTCTACACCTGTCCATGTGCATTTTAAATGAGTACTTTGCCCTGTGACTGGCTATTGTCTTTTACAACATGTTTTACAGATCCAACCACATCAGTATCATGGATCTGTTCTTGTTCTTTTCAAGAAGCACACAGGGAGTTTTCCATAGCAAAGATATACTGTAACTTACTTAGTGCGGTGCTGTTGGGCTTTTAGGGTTATTTACAACCTTTCCCATTTAAACAATGCAGCAAGGAACATTCCCCTACCCATTTCTTTGCGAATTTGTTCCTGTTGAGCAGAGAGCTAGAGGAGGAATTTCTGAATCAGTGAGTGTGCATTTAAAATGCTAATGGATGTTGCCGAATCACCTACCAAAAAATGTTGCACCATTTGACGTGCTGTCCCTTCATTCATTCACTCACTCATGCACTTGAAGAATATTCACTGAGCGCCTACTCCGTGCTGAGTGCGCTGTTTTAGGTGCTGGGGATTCGACAGTGAGCAGGAGATAGTCCTTGTCCTCATGGAATGCACGGTGTGGCCATAAAAACAGCCCCAAACGAGTAAAGACATGAATATATACCATGTCAGGTGGCAAGAAGTGCAAAGAGAACACAGCGTACTTAGTTCTCTATACCATCACCACCAGTGCCATCACCTATTCTTTTGATTTTTTTTTTTGCTGATTTTTCAGCTCTTCTGTTGCAAATTCTAATGCAAATTGTGTCTACATTTCCCATTGCCCATTTTCTCATGAAGTGTTTTTATTTCCTTATTGACATGTATGAGCTCTTGATTTATTATGGACTTTAATCTTCTGACTTCGTATGTTGCAACTATTCTCTCCAGCCCGTTAACTTGTCTACTCTCTTTGCTCATGGTATTTCACAAAGTCCTGTGATGGAGAACCACAGGAAATGTATTTCAGACTTTCATTCCAGGAAAAGTTGTGCTTCTTCTCAGAAACTGGTTTTGGGTTTTTCCTCCTACGAATGCATGTGACTTACTCTCTTTTCTTGCTTTGGCTGTAAGGAAGCTCAGAGCAAACTCTTCTCTTCACCCCTCACAATGGTCCAGACCTCCCAGCAGGCATCCAGTAACTTGATCCTCACCCTTGAGTTCACATTCTTTTCCCTTTTCACAATTCCATTGTCCATTTCTTTTCCTATTCTCTGGTTTTATAACATCTGTAAGCTACCTAAAACCATTTTTGCAACAACGTGGCCATACATAAATGACTTTATTCCCTGCTCGTAGCAGCCCATTTCACAGAAGATGAAACTGAGGCCCACAGAGGGGCAATAACTTGAGCCAGGGCTGCAGTGAGTGAGTGAGTCAGCAGGGAAGACGGACTCACTCACACTCAGCCAGTTCATCTCTGCTGTGCTCCTTCCCTGCTCTGCCTGTTTCTAAACAGGAAGCCTGTCTCTAATTTGCTGACTGTATTAATCATAATTATTTCAGTTGCCTATGACAAAAATCCTGTTATACAAGCAAAGGGAATTTATTGGTTCACATAAAGGGCAAACCAATGGGCTGAAGTGATGGCAGGATCCAAGCTTCCCTGCACATTTAGCTTTGCTTCTCTTCATCTCTCTGCTTGGTAGCATTATTCTTTCCTGCTTTAGACAACTTCACGCCATGTGGCATAAATATGGCACCGGCAGCCTCAAGACTACATCCTGGCAGCCTGGACAGGGAGACCTTCCTCTACAGCCCCAATGGAAAGGAAAGAGGGGCCACACCTGGAAAGCCTGCCTCTTGTAACCAGAGTAACAAGCATCTTGATTGACAGCTCCATCCAGGTTTCTGGAATGGGGTAGAGTTCTCCAGAGACAGAGGAAAGGGGAAAAGAAAGTGCAGTAGGCAAACAAACTCTGTGCTGACCAATGCCAATTGCCCCAGGGAAACAGAGATCTCCCCTTTGCAGGAGGAAAGAGATGCTTACCCCAAGAACAAATCATCCAATGAGTGACTTTGGTCTTTCATGGAAACTCATCTTTTCTCCTCTTGCTCTTGAGCTTCACGGGTTCAAGGGCCGATCTGCCACCATCACCTCCAACCACAGCATCCTCCAGGTCAGCCCTGACTGCACCCCCTGGCTTTTCCTGTCTGCCTGCTGAGTGCCGCACCCCCCCCCCCCCCCCGTTCTACCGTCTAACCAAATCCTAGCGCTTTTTTTGTAGGGATCCTTCCTTAAAGACCAAACCCAGGAGACATCTTTCTCTCTGAACTTCCCACCCCATCCAAGGACACTTTTTACAGCAACAACTATGTACTTAGCCCAATGGGGAGAGACAAAGACGTGCCAGGGCAAGAAGGTGCCTCAAATTTGACCTGAAATGCCATTTCAGAGAGGTGGCTGGTTTCTGGAAGGCGAACTATACTTCGCACTGGAGAGAGCAAACAACACCCCTACCATGGTCCTTGACATTGTCTAGGAGACTAAGGCAGAAGAGAAATGGGTGGAGAAGGCAGTGAATACATGACTTTTTTACATATATCATCTACTGGCTCCCCAAATCTCTGCCAGGTGAATGTGAATTTACAGACAAGGAAACTGGCGCTCAGAGGTAAAGCGCTTCGCCCAAGATCACATGACCAGTGAATGGCTTGAAGAACTCAGATTGGAAGTGTCCAACTGTCCTGTCCCCTTCCGTTTACTCATTCCCTAATAAGTGCCCCCAATTATTAAATGATGACTCACACCACAAAAAGGTCTCCTAATTAAATTTGAAAATAAGAAAAGCATTTGGAATGAACTCTGAGGAGAATTACTTCCATACCAAGAATTTGGTCCCCAGCTATGCAGCAGCTGGGTATTTTTTTTTTTTTTTTTCATTTCTTGATGTTCCCAATGAGTGGAATGTAAGAAGCGAAGATGACAAGTTTCCACCCTTCACTTCTTTCCTGGGCTGCCTCAAACCCTTCATACAATAGGGACATAGAAATCAATTAATCAATCAAGTAAGAAACCTATTGAGAATTAATAAATTTCCACTTTTACCAGATGTGCTTGTTTGGGGCAGTTACTGATCCAAAGTGGACACAGCAAAGTCCTAGGCTCCACCCCCCAAAACACAGTGACAATTGGTGGAGAAAGTCGGCTTGTTTTACAGCCAGCAGTCTGAGAACACATCTGTTGTCGAGCTCCAAGTCAAGCCATTTGAGAAGAAAAATATGGGCTCTTTCCCTCTCCTACCACATAGAATTGGGGTAAAAAAAGCTGGGCTTGGATATCCCAGCTGGATACCCTCCAAGCTGTGTGACCTGAAGACAAACATCTCAGAGCCTCTGTTTACCCACCAGTAGAATGGCAGGTTGTGCCAGGTGATTTCAGAGGCCCCTCCAGAATTGGCCATGAATCTACATGCGTCTCTCATGCTGAGTCCAGCACACAGTAGGAACATAAACAACCTTTTGAAACAAATTTTTTGAAAGATTTTAATTGAGTAGAGTGAACAGGTAGAATATGGGTGAAACTGGTACCACCTCACAACCTCTCTGAGCCCCGACTCCTCTCCTGTCAAATGAAGCTGATGAGGCCAGCTTTAGAAAGTGGTGAAGATGGAATGGGCTAAGGTATGTGAACCGTGCTGGGTAAGGGTTGGCCCCTCTCCTTCTTTGCCCAGCAAATGACAGACTCATCTCCCATGGAAACCCATGTACAGATCTCAGCCTCCTAAGCCCCTATCCCTGACACCAGCTTCCATTGCAGTTGTGAGAGCCACTGGGCTGGGTGACTGCAAAAGGAGAGATCAGGAAGCTTTGCTGCTTAGAGCTCAGTGGCTCCTTCCCTGGCGGAGGAGAAATCACTCTACTATTCAGGTGACTGTTGACCAACTGACTTGAAATAAAATCTAGTTACAGTAACCAACAAGACCTGATCTCATCTAGCCCTAGCTGGCCCCTTTGTCTTCTGTTGCTCCTTCCTGCATTCCGCTTCATCTATACCAGCCTCCTCGCTGATCCTCTGGGCCTTCGCACAGCTGTTCCCTCTGCATGGAATGCTCTTTCCCCACATTGTCATGGGGCTTGCTTCCTTCCTTTAGGGTTTTGCTCAGATGTCACCTTGTCAAAGAGGATTCCCTATCACCTTACCTTAGTGACTCCTGGCATTACTCCTCTGCTTTATTTTTCTTTGCAGCATTTAAGACTCATGCACAGTGTATATTTATTTGTCTGTTGTCTGCCTCCTACAAGCAGAATGTGAACTCTATGAGGGCAGGACTTTGTCCAGCTCAAAGTCACATCTCAGTCCCTGGAAGAGTAGTTGATAGATGGTAGGTTTTCATATCCATTTATTAAATAAATGGGTATGTCAGTGGCTGGGTGGATAGGTGGATGGGAGGATGGGTAGATGGATCAGAGGATGAATGGATGGGAGTGTGGAAGGACGGGTGATTAGAGGCTATGGATGGAGGATGGGTCAATGGGATGATGGGTGGACAGTGGGTGGAAGGATGATGGATGGGAAGATGATGGGTGGGTGGGAAGATGAGTCAATGGATAGATGGGAAGATGGGTCCTTGGGCCAATGTGTCTATGGGTTGATAGGTCAATGGGCAGAGTAGAAAGAGCACTGGATTTGGAATCAGACAGACCTAGGTTGGGCCTGAGGTCAAGCCCTAGCTCTGTCCCTGGCTTGGTCAAGTTGATTCTTCTCTCTGAGCTCTGGTTTCCTCAGCTGAGGAATATAGGTAATAATCACTTCTGTCCCTTAAGGGTGTTGTAAGGATTACATGAGGCTCTATATAAAGGGATTAGCATGGTACTCTCACTGAGGAAACCAGCTGCCATTTTGTAAGGAGACTCAAGCAGCGCAGTGGAAAGGAACTGAAATCCTCAGCCATCAGTCTGCACCAGATTGCTGGCCATGTGAGTGAGCCACCCTGGAGGCATATCCTCCAGTCCCAGCCAAACCTTCGGATGTGTACAGTCCCAGACAGCTGACAACTACACTGCAATGTCCTGAGAGCCCCCAAGCCTCATGTACAACCCACCTATGTCACCCCCAAATTCCTGGCCCTCAGAAACTGCATAATTATGGGTGTTTTTAGCCTGAGGTTAGTGAATTTCTTCTGTAAAAGTTCAGATGGTAAACATTGTAGTCTTGGCAGGTCATGTGGTCTCTGTCACAATTGCTCTGCCGTTGTAGTGTGAATCAGACAAAGGCAATACATAAGTAAAGGTGTCTGTGTTCCAGCAAGAATTTTATTTATAACAACAAATGACAGGACCAATTTGGTCTCTGGTTCATAGTTTGCCAACCCCTGCCTTAAGCCACTAAAATAAATGATTTAAGCATTTCTCATCATGTATAAAAATGGTCCCTTTCTTCATGGAGTTCATGGTCTTATCCGGAATGCGAACTCCATCTCTTGCGCATCTTCCCCATTGAACTGCTCAGACCTCAGGGAGGGTCTGTGTTGATGCACCCCCATGCCTCAGCTCTCCCAGCTCTCTCTCAGAGCCATGTACAGAGAAAATGCTCTGTGCATTTAACCTAACTATGTATCTGAGGAATAAACCAAGTAAAACTCAAGCTTGTGCCTCAAGTGGAGAGCAGATTCTTAGGGCTGTGAGAATACTGATTAATGTGGTCTGAAAGGCTTCCTGGAAGAAATGAACTTGAGCTGAATCTTGAAAGGTAAGTGCAATTCAGATGAGCATTAAGCAAAAGGACAATCATTCCAGACCAGAGGGAACAGCAATGAGCAAAGTGTGGAAGGGCAGATATATGATGGAGTCAACGTGTTGAGGGTCTTGAATGACAGGTAAGGGGCTTGGACATCATCTTGAGAAACAAGGGTTTCTCAGACAAAGGTAAGGGGATTCGCAGATGAGCTCTTGGGAGAGAGGTTGTGACTTTCATAAAATTCTCTGACCAAGAGACAATGAAGACACTGGGGTAAGCCATTGATGCCACTGCAGATTTGTGTTTTACTTTAAACAGAAGAAGGGGGTCTTGGTTTGGGTTCCCCACCAAGTAGACACTGAAATGAGGAATCAAGCAAATGGTTAACTTGGGAGGTGATTCCAGGAAACACCATAAAGAGGGGGAAGTGAGGCCTGGAAGGACAGGCTGTCAAATGATGTGTAATCAAGCGAGCTGTCAATGTGGGATGGAGAGCTCAGTCCCACCTGGATCTCCACCGGGACTTCTAGGAGACAGTGGAGAGCACACCTCAGAGGTATCACAACTGTGGACAAGGAGCTGGGGATTCAGCCACCAACTCCCATCAGTCATTGGCCAAAGGGTGCTCACTTTGTAATTCTCCAGCACTTCCGGCCTCAGGCAGAGGGTTGCAGGTGTTTGAGATCTGAGGGGACATGGGCAGGACAGTGACAATGTGTGCTATAGGTGGGGGTAACACATACAAAGGAGTATGTTAGGAGGAGTAATTAAGCAGCTGGGGGTTAGGCAGGATGGACATGGACAGGAGGAAAATGTCGCAGTCTAAGATCCAGGAAAGTGGCTGCTACAGACCTTGAGGCTGGACCCGGTTGGGCCAGGGGATGAGAAAGGGGTACTGAGGGGCAGCCTGGCTCCACAGACCCAGGGAGTAGGTGGATTGGTCCTTCCCAAGGTCGGGAGCCAGAGGGGAAGAGGCTGAGTTCAGTTCCAGACACCCTGGGTTGGAGATGCCTGCTGCACCTCAAGCAGAGCTGTCCAGCCAGGTAGGCGATGAGTCACGTCAGAGCTGGGAAATGATTTTGGAGAGCTGCAGAGACAGAGAGAGGAGAACTGAGTGAAAGCTGACGCAGGGATGCAGCCAGGACTGCAGGAAGGAGAAGGAGAAAAGACTGCAAAGGGGGGAGTGGAAGGGGCAGTGTTTCCGAGCTGATGCGTGTGAGGAGCTTAGCACTCGGTGGCCGTAGTTTTGACTTGTTATCAGACTTTCAAATGCATTTATCTGGGTTTATTCCAATGTCTGATATATCATGACTGCCAATAAAAATTTATTTAATGAGTTCATGGATATTTTCAAGCCCATTTTACAGATGAGGTCACTGAGGCTCAGAGAGGTGAAGCAACCTTGCTCCTGTCTAGCCTGACTGCAAAGCCCATGTTCTCTGTCTCCAGTGGGTGGTGAAGTGTCACACGGAATATCAGGAACTGTGTCCAGCAGGGCACAGGGCCACAGGGAGGTTGCAGAGAAAAAGTGCATCTCGTGACAGAGAGGGACTTGTCCCTGGTGAGTAAGCCACACTCAGAGCAGGGAGTGGAGAGGCCCGGTCTCCAAGGAAGGGAGAAAGAGAAGGGAGTGAGAAAGCAGCCACACGTGCAGGAAGAACTTCTAAGATGTTTCACAAGAGGGAGAAGTGGACTGAAGACGGGAGCAAAGAAGAGATGAAGAGAACGAAGACTGCAGGCAGGTGAAGGGAGGGGACAGGGAAGACCTGGATGGATACCTGAGAGGGGACAGAAGGAATGACAGCACTAACAGTGGGTGTGGGATCCCAGAGGTGGGATTTAGTCTCATTCTGGGCCGTGAGCAGTCACCCATCTACCTTACAAAAGAAGGACCAAAAAAATGGAAATGCAGAAACAGGGAAAGTGGGGCCAGGGCTTTCCTGCTGATGCCTAAGGCATGGACCACCATGAGCCCCCATATCTAATCTCCATTTCCCTTGGATAACATTTCCCTGGACTTTTGGCTGAATGGATGGCTGCCCTGGGAATATTACATTTCCCAGCCTCCTTTGCTGACCAATCCCACTGGCTAGAATGTGGATGTGTTGGGGAGTGGCTGGGGCAGTCCCCTAGGAGCTGTAGAGCTACCAGATGGGAAGGGTCTTGAACTGTGAAGACATTCCACCAGGCTGCACTGCTCACATCTGGGCAGCTGTGGGAGGCAGCTACACCTGCACCACACTTCAATCGTTCTTACACTGAGCGAGTCACCCAAGTGAGCAGGCCTCCCACTGCCAGGTAGTCACACTCTCTCTCCAAGTCAGTCACTCTCTCTAGTTCTTTTCCTTTGTGGCATTTCTTACAACTGGTCCACTGCCTTCCTTCCTCCCCCAGCCCCTGTCCAACCCAACTATCAACTCCAGGAGGGCAGGATATCGCCAAACTCACAGTTAAACAGAGGATAGCACAGGGCCTGAGGCGAGAGGCCCAGCATGTGCAGACAAAGTCCCTGCTTTGGAGGCACAATCAGCAAGAAAATAAATTAATCAGGCCAGTTTAGATGGTGAGAAATGATGTAAAGGGGATGAAGGGTGGGGGAGGGGTGGAGCATGGAGGTATGGGACAGGGAGGTTAGGGAAGATGAAAATGAGCTCACCATGGGAGATCCAGAGGCAGGCAGAGGGAACAGCAAGAGCAAAGGCCTTGAGATGGTAATGAGTGGGTGTGTTTGAAGAACAGGAAGGTGACCGTGTGGCCTGGGGCAGAGAGGTGGAGAGGAGATTGGGGGCTGTGGGCCTTGTGGGCAGTGATAAGGTAAGGAGAGAACAAGAAAGCCACTGGCAGGTTTTAAGCAAGGGAGGGGATGACCTGGTTTTCTTTATAATAAGAGCCCTTAGGCTTCTGGGGCTGGGGCAAGGGTAGGAAGCAGGGGCAAAAAAACAAAAGTCAACTTGGGAGACTTTTAAACACATGCAGACAGGAGGTGCTTGGGGCTTGGACCAAGCGGACAGTCACAGGGGTCAGGGGGGAGAAGGGGCTCAATTTGAGAGCAATTTGAGAGAAATTGATTGGGCATGGTAATTATCTTAGCAGATCTGGAAATAAGAATTCAAGGGCAAATTGGTTACCTGAGAGCTGATCCCAGGATGCACCAGAAAGCAAGGAAGTAAAGGAAGGCAGGGAAGGAAAAGAAGCAAATACAAGGAGCGGTGAGGATCAAGTGGGACAGCTGGGCTTCCATCCCACTGGCAACTCTGGAGGCAGATTCGTCCCACTCGTGGGACAAGATAGTTGGGGGGCTCATCCACCAGCTCCCAGATCATTGGTTGAGGGCTATTCCTGGGAGGTGTTAACTCGCCAGTAGTCGGGTGCTGGGGACTATGTTGGAGTCCTGGGCTCTGGCCAGCAAGTACCCGAATGGCGAATGCCGAGATGGGTGTGGGCAGGGCACCCACCCATGGAGCTGGAGGCGGGGAGACTTGAGACTGAATAACTTTGCCAGCACCTCCTAGGAGCTGAACTGATCAGAAGTCACAATGGATTAAAGGAGGACAGTGACTGCGGCGTGGTGGGAGGTGGGGGGAGCCCTGGGGTTACGGGACTGAGAGTATCAGAGCGTTGGTGCCTATCACTTCCTCTTCAGCTCAGTTTTGCCTGAGCCAGCTGGGAGGAAGTGGCTGAGGACCTGGTAGATCAATAGAGGCTGTGAGTCCTATGGGTCCTTAGGAGTGGGAGGCGGAGGCCAGAGAAGACAGGGGAGCTCACAGAACTAGGGCATCCAGATCTCTGTCTGCATACTCTCTGGGACTTCCATTTCCCCACCTGTGAAATGGGCTGTTGTGAGAATTAAGGGGAGAGTGTGGAAGTTACCCAGAACTTCAGTCTTTCTAATGCCATAGTCCGATCTTGTCCCCCCCCTGTCAGATGCCACTCAATGGCTTTCAGAGAAAGTTGGACACCTCCCACCATCCCCCAAGCAAGCAGGGGTCCTGCCCATCTATTCTGGCCTGGGTCTCTGGCATCAGCCCTGTATCCCTGTGAGGAACTGATTCATTAATTCGTTGATGAATGAATTATTCATCAGCCCTACCAACCTCCTGGGGAATTCATTCAGACAAAGCCATGTGCCCCAACCCCATGACCCTGTCACTGCTGTGCTCCTCTTCCTGCAACCCTCCTCGGTCCCTCCACTCTAGCCACTGTACCTCCCCTTCCGTGACCCCAAGTTCATTACTACCTCCAGGCCTGTGCATTTACTGTTCCCTCTGCCTGACATGCTCTTCCTTGATCTCCACATGACTCACTCCCTCAGGTCTCTGTTCAGGTCACCTTCCATAGAAGCCCTCGATGACCCCCATCATTCTCTGTCCCCTCACCCAGCTCTAGTTCTTCACAGCACTTGCCTCACTAACGGCACACCCTACATGTACGTGTTTCTCTGTAGTTTCTCGTCTCCCCTGCTGGACCATAAGCTTCAGGAGGACCAGAACTGAACATGTTGTGTTGTCGGTTGAGTCCTCAGCCTATGGACCGGTGCTCAGGAAATATTTAGTGAACGAATGAATGTTCAACTCCAGTGCACCCTTCAGGACTCAGCTCAGACCGGCTCCTGCAGGCCTATCTCCGGCACCTTCCCTCGGCTCCCACAGCCCCTCCTATGAGCCTGAATTTTGGAATTCACCCAACTTTGTTGTGATCTCCTGCCTTCCTTCTATCTCCTCACTGGGCCAAGAGGGCCTTGTTTCTCTAACTCACACCACCCTGCAGCACACAGTTGGTGATTGGTGAATCAATAAATCAATCAGTTAATCAACTGTTAGTGGCCAGAACTGGGATGGGGGACATGAGGCAAGAAAATTTGGGGGCCTCAGATTTCTTACTGCACCTCATGTGTAGTACTTTTCCTATACCACAACCTGCACATAGTAGGGGTGCCTAAAATATTTTTAGAACAAGTAATAATATCTAACACTTATTAGGCACTTACTACATGTCAAGCACAGTTCTATGTGCTTTGCATGTATTAATTCATTCAACCTTCACAATAACTCAGTTACCATCCCCATTTTACAGATGAGGAAACTGAGGCTCAGAGGAGTTAGCAACTTGCCTGAGGTCACAAAAGTAGTAAGCGGTAGAACCAGGGCTGAACCCAAGCAGTCCGACTCTGGCCACCATATACCAGTAAGCTCTACTGCCTCTCAGCTGACAAACGTGGATGCAAATAATAACCAGGGCAGCAACTACGATTACGTGCACCTACTCGGTGTCAGGCCTTGTGCTGGGTGCTTCGCAGCCCCCTTGTTTTTTTGATCAACAGAGTCCTCCTTTTGATATATCTCCATTTGATAGAAAAGTGAAGCTCAGAGTTAAAGACACACAGCAAGTAAGAGGCTCCTGGTCTCAGCTCCTTCCAGAGTGGAAACCTTCAGAGGCCTG
The DNA here is from genome assembly GCA_004027475.1 of Anoura caudifer. NCBI lineage: Eukaryota > Metazoa > Chordata > Mammalia > Chiroptera > Phyllostomidae > Anoura > Anoura caudifer. The sequence continues at coordinate 204,318 of PVKU01000746.1, read as the reverse complement.
AACTTGGCTTCTCTCCTCCACCTTCCTGGACTAATTCTTCTCCCTCTCCCCACCTCCACTGCCACCCTCATCTAGACGCGGAGCCCAGGCTGGCCCCCACACCCCTGCCCCCAGCCCACCCGAGACCTGTGGGCCCCTCGCTATGGAAACCTCTTTTTGTCCTTCCCTTTCTCCCCCAGCCAATTACCAAGATCAATGTGAGTGTGAACATATTTTGGAAATATTTTTACTGCTTTAAAATTCTTTTCCCCTTTGTTTGAAAGAGTGTTACAACTTCAACCACAAAGGGAAGAAAAATCCTACCCCAGCCGACCAGGGTTGCGAATGTAAAACCAGAAATGGCTCTATTGAATAATCAGAACTGAAAACCACCCAAACAATAGAATTCCTTGGAGTTCTGGCATCAGAAGGATTTGGATCTCTGAGGCTGCCCTGGGGTGGGGTTGGGTCCTGCGCAAGCACAGGAGAGGCGATGGGGTCTCGCTCCCTGTAAGGGGTTGTAAATACTACTCTGATGCCTGGGCCTTCTTCAGGGGTGCTGAGAGAAGTTTTCTTTTCCATTGTTTTCTGGGTGATAAACTGAAGCCTGGGGAAGATGGGCAATTGGATTCATACAGAGGATCCAGGATGGGCCTACTGGTGGAGTTCCAGGTTAGAAGCCCTATTGCAGGCTTCACCTGAGGCCAGAGTTGAGACTTAGTATGAAACCAGGATTGCGAGTCAGTGTGGGGCCAGGACTCTGAGTCTATAACAGGGATCAGGGCTTGATCTGCCACAGGGTCAGGGCTCAGTCTGAGATTGGAGTCAGCCTGGTATGAAACAACATTCAGGGCTCTGATGGAAACCAAGATGGTGCCTTAGCCTGGGGCTCAGTCTACAATTAAGTATGGGGTCAGAGCTCCACCTGGGACCAGGAGTATGATTTGGTCTCAGGTCAGGGTCAAGTTTCAGAGTGTGATGAAGGAGCAGGGCTCCATCTATGATGAGTTCCATCTGATACCATGGTCAGGACTCACCCTGGATCATCAAATGACCAAAAGGGAGCCTACCACTTCCTGAGACCATGGAGAGCCAGTTCAACTGCTAGGCCTCAGTTTCCTCTCCTGGAAACTGGGGATAAACCCTGTCCTGAATCCTTCCATGGTTAAATGTCAGGCCAAATGCAACAATGGATGTCAGCAAGCTTTCCAAACTGCAGGATGTTAGACATGTTTATATAAACACTCCACGAAAACCCCAAAGAAGGCTCACTGTGGAAAAGTCCAAATGTCACTAAGCTCCTACTCCATCTCCCACCCTAGTTTCCCATCCACTGTAAAACTAATAATAGCTGACAGTTGCACAGCATGGCCTTGTGCCAGACACTGTTCTGAGGGCTTCATGTAAATTTAATTTAATCCCCAAACAACCTTATGAAGTAGGTACTAATATTATCCCTGTTTTCAGAGGGGGAACTGAGGCACAGATTGGTCCAGTAATTTGATTAAAGTCACATTCTATTGGTGGGAAATCTCTGGTCCAAACCCAGGCAGTTTGGCTCCCAAGTCTATGTTGAGTATTAAACCAGGGGGCAGGGGATGAGTCTAGGGGATGCTTCATGGAACAGACGGATAGGGTGAGGGGGCAAGTCAGCCATGGGCCCAGCAGCCTGCCTTTGCCCAGGAGCCTGAGTCTCTCAGCGGGCAGGCTCCTGCCTGGGGACGGACATAAAAGGCTGGGGGAGGAGCTGGCGGGTGGCATTAAGGCATCTCTTTAAACTTGTTTGTTTATGGAAAGAAATTTCAGGCCAGCTGCTGAAAACCTGTATTTTATGGGTAATTTTTCAATTTATTTCACACTGGTATTAAAAACAATAACCCAACCCACCATGGAGGCCGTGATTCCACTGCGGTTGGCGAGGGAGGGGATGGCTGGCTTGAAGCAGCTTCTTTGTTTGCCTGAGCACCCCAGGGACAAGGCTGCCTGCCTTCCCTTGGGAAAAACCAGACAAAGCAAGGAATAGAGACAGGGCTGCAGAGGCTGTGATTTAAGACGAGAATAAGATAAAGCCCAGTGGAGAAAGTGGGGAGCGGGTTCTACACCTCTCTTTTATAGAGGATGAAAAGTGTAGCACAGATGATGAAAATCACTCATGAGAACTTACTCTGGATTAGGTATTGTTTTTTACCTACACAACCTCATACCGGGGTCAGGAGAACTAATAAAATACTGCCTTGGTTTGGGGTTACCAAAAAGCAGACCCTGAGACAACAATTTAAGTTCAAGAAGAGTATTTGAGAATTGATCCTGGGAAACATGGGGCTGAGAATATGGAGTGAAAGAGGATGGGAAGGCAGCCCATAAAGGGTGGGTCCCTGGGACAGTTACCTGTGGGGACACCTGGAGCTCAGCCCTGCTGGGAATTCTGGAAGACAGACAGAGTAGAACCTTCCTCAGGCTCTACCACTGGTTGGAGGAGGGAGTTGGGTTATCTCTGGATGTTTCCATTCTATTATTGAATCCATCAGCAAGTTGTTCCCTTTATTATTGTATTATTCAGTTTTATAATTCTATTTGGGTTTTTATAACATATATCTTTGCTGAGATTTTCAGCATTTCCATTTGTTTCAAGATAATTTATAATGTCTTATCAAAGCATTTTTATGATGGCTGCTTTAAAAGCTTGTCAGATAATTTCAACATCTGAATCATCTTGATTTTGTATTAGCATTGGTTGATTTTCTTTTTTCATTAAAATTTTGGTTGTCTGGTTCTTGGTACGACAGGTAATTTTCTGTATATCCTGTACATTTGGGCTATCTTGTTAGGAAACTCCTTAAATCGTTTGTTTTAGCAGGTAGTCTCACTGCTCAGGTGTAGCATGTAGGTTCTCACCTACTTTGGGTGGTTGTAGTTGCAATGCCAGTTTAGTTTCCAGAGCCCTTGCAATGCTATGTTGGTCTGCTCTGTTCTTCTGGTGCTCCTGGGGCTATTACTAGCCTGATACCAAAGCCAGATAAGACAGTACAAAAAATATAGAAACCAATATAATTCAGGAATAAAGTTGCAAAATCTTTACCAAAATATTAACAAGTAGAATTCACAATATATAAAAAGAATTATACACCATGGTCAACTGGGGCTTAGTCCATAGGGGGGACTCTGTTTCAATATTCAAAAATAAATCAATGGAATGCATCATATCAACAGTCTAAAGAAGAAAAACCATATGATTGTATCAATATGTGCAGAGAAAGCATATGATAAAATTCAACACTAATTCATGATTTTAAAAAACTTCATAAAAATATCAATAGAGAGGAATTTCCTCCACTTGATAGAGGGCAAACACCCACAGCTAACATTCTATGTAATGATGAAAGACTGAATGCTTTCCCATTAAGATCAAGAGCAAAGTGCTCTCATCACTCTTACCTAGCATAGTGCTGGAGGTTCTAGCCAATGCAATAAGGCAGGAAAAGGAAATAAAACACATATAAATGAAAAAGAAAGAAAACTGTCCTTTTTAGAAGTGATGTGATTTGCTATGTTTTAAAACACTGGAAATCTATAAAAACACTCCTTGAACTAATAAGTGAATTCAGCAAGGTGACAGGATATAAGATCAATACATAAAAATCAGTTATATTCTTATATACTAGGATCAAACAAATGGACAGCAAAATTAAAAATACATTTACAATGGCTTAGGAAAAGAAAAGGAGTTCTTAGGTATAAATCTAATAAAACATATACACAGACTTGTATGCTGAAAATTATAAAACACTGATTTAAAAAAAATAAAAGAAGCTCTAAATAAGTGGAAAACCATACCACATTCATTGATTGGAAGGCTCAATATAGTTAAGATGTAAATTTTCCCCAAACTGTTTAATGTAATTCTGATCAAATTCCCAATGTGATTTGTTTAGATATAGGCAAAACTATTATAAAATTTATATTAAATGGCAAAGAAACTAGAATAGCTGAAACAATTTTGAAAAAATAAAATGGGCAGGATCAGTCTACCCAGTTTCAAGATTGATTATAAAGCTACAGTAATCAAGACCATGTTATGGGCAGACAGAACAACAGATAGTCTGTGGAGCAAGATAGATAACCCAGATATAGATGCACATAAATATGCCCAATTAATATTTGACAAAGGAGCAAGAGCAATTCCATAGAGATAAGACAGCCTTTTCAACAAACCATAGTGAAGTAACTGGCCATCCATAGGCAAAAAACAAAAAAAACATTGACCTAGATCTGAGTCTTTATACAAAAATTAATACCAAAAAAATGGATCATGGACTTGAATGTAAAGCTATATAACTTCTGGAGAAAAAAAAAAAAGAGAGGAGAATCTTTGAGACTTGGGTCTAGGCAAATGTTCTTAGACTTGACACTAAAAATATGATCCATAAAGGGAAAAATGTATAGTGGATATCACCAAAATTAAAATCCTTTCCTCTGTGAAAGATGCTGGTAAGAGGCTGAAAAGGCAAATTACAGACTAGGAGAAAATATTACAGAATCACATATCCAATAAAAGACTTCTGTGTAGAATAAAGAACTCTTAAAATGCAACAGTATGATCAAACAATCCAATTAAAAATGTGCAAAGAACCCTGGCTGGTGTGGGTCAGTGGATTGAGCACCGGCCTGTGAACCTAAGGGTCACTGGTTCAATTTCCAGTTGGGGCACATGCTTGAGTTGCAGGCCAGTTCCCCAGTAGGGGGTGCACAAGAGGCAACCACACATTGATGTTTCTCTCTCTCTCTTTTTCCCTCCTTTCCCCCCGTCTAAAAATAAATAAATAAAATCCTTTAAAAAAAAAAAAGACATGCACAGATGCTTTGCTAAACAGAATATACAGAAATTAGTACGCAAGTGTCCATAGTAGCTTTATTCTTAACAGCCTAAAACTAGAAGTTATCCAAATGCTTTCAATGGGTGAATGGCTAAACAAACTATTACACATCCATACCATGGACTACTACTCAGCAATGGAAAGCAACCATTAATACATGCAACAACTTGAATGAATTGCAAAGAAATTATGCTAAGTAAAGAAAGCCAGGACTCCTGGTCAAGATGGAGGCATAGGTAAACATGCTTTGCCTACTCACACAATCACAAAATGAATTACAACTAGACCTTAAAACAAATAACACCTAGAACCATCAGAAAATTGAACTGTATGGAAGTCCAACAACCAAGGATTTAAAGAAGCCACATTCATCCAGATGAGTAGGAGGGGCAGAGATGCGGAGATAGATAGAGAGGCACAAAGATGTGGTGTGGCATGGAGAGGTGGCAGAGGCAGAACAGGAGGTCCCACGTTCACCTGAGGTGGATAAAAATCAGGAAGGATATCTTGGGAATGAGCGATCCCAGCCCCGGGCCAGACCACATAGCCCAGGGTTCCAGCACCAGGATGATAAAGCCCCATAACTTCTGGCTATAAAAACCAGAGGGGGTTGAGGCAGCAGAAAAAAACCTGCTGGATTTTCAGGAAATTCTGCTTAAAGGGCTCCATAGACATAAAATGTATGCAGACCCACCACCTCTGGGATTCTGCTCCAGGGCAACAGCTGGAAGAGCACTGGTTATACAAGGTAAGTGCCGGGCAAACCACCAGAAGCCAGGCAGTAGCAGTGTCCCCTCCCTGAGGCCTCCCCACACACACAGCCACAAAGCAGTAAAGCCTGGCAATTACCTAAGTCTCCACTCTACACAATTTACAGGTGCTTTTCTATAATAAGCCATGCTACTAAGACAGGGAATCAACACAGCTCTACCTAATACATAGAAACAAACACAGCGAGGCTGCCAAATTGAAGAAACAAAGAAATATGGCCCAAATGAAAGAATAGAACAAAGCCCCAGAAAAAGAACTAAAAGAAATGGAGATAACCAGCCAATCAGATACAGAGTTCAAAACACTGATGGTCAGGATGCTCAAAGAACTCATTTAGTATGGCAACATCCTAAAGGAAGAAATGAAGGTTATACTAAGTGAAATGAAGAAAAAACTACAGAGAACCAACAGTGGAAGGGATGAAGCCAATGTTCAAATAAACTATTTGGAACATAAGAAAGAAATAAGCATTCAACCAGAACAGCAAGAAGAAAAGAATTAAAAAAAAAAAAAACCAAACAAAAAAAGAGGATGATATAAGGTGCCCTCTGGGATATCTCCAAACGTACCAACATCCAAATCATAGGAGTGCCAGAAAAAAAAGAGGAAGAGCAAGAAATTTAAAACTTATTTGAAATGATATTGAAAGAAAATTTCCCTAATGTAGTCAATGAAATAGACATACAAGTCCAGGAAGCACAAAGAGTCCCAACCAAGTTGAGCCCAAAGAGGACCATAACAAGACACATCATAATTAAAATGCTAAAGTTTAAAGATAAAGAGGGAATTTCAAAAGCTGCAAGAGAAAAGCAGAGAGTTACCTACAAAGGAGTTCCCATAAAACTGTCAGTTAATTTCTCAAAAGAAACTTTGCAGGCTAGAAGGGACTGGCAAGAAGTATTCAAAGTGATAAAAAGCAAGGACCTACAACCTACATCTCTCTATCCAGCAAAGCTATCATTTAGAATGGAAGGGCAGATAAAGTGCTTCCCAGACAAGGTAAAGCTAAAAGAGTTCATCATCACCTAACCATTACTATATGAAATATTAAAGGGACTTATTTTTAAAAAAGATCAAAACTATGCACATTAAAATGGCAACAAATTCACAACTGTCAGCAGCTGAATCTAAAAAAAAACAAACTAAACAAACAACTAGAACAGGAACAGAATCATAGATATAGAGATCATTTGGAGGGTTATCAGCTGGGAGAAGGAAGAAGGAAAATGAGGGAAAAGGTGCAGGGATTAAGAAGCATACTTCGTAGGTACAAAATAGACAGGGGGATGTTAAGAACAGTATAAGAGATGGAGAAGCCAAAGAACTTATGTGCACAACCCATGGATATGAACTAAGTGGGAGGGAATGACGGGTACCAGGCAGATGGGGGCAAAGGAGGAAAAATTGGGACAACTATAATAGCATAATCAATAAAATATACTTAAAAAAGAAAGCCAATCTCAAAAGGATACATACTGCATTATTCCATTGTATAATATTTGTGTAACAACATAATTATAGAGCTGGAGAACCAATTAGTACTTGCTAGGGGTTAAGGTGGAGAGGAGGTCACAAAGGGGCAGCATGAGGGAGTGTCACGATGGTCCAATTTTAATGTGGCATTGGTCACACAGTTACACATGAGGTACAAATTGCATCCCAGAAAACTCTTCAATCCCTGGCAAACCGGGGCAGTTGGTCGTTCTAGCAGGGGCCATCTTGCAACCCTTGCAACTCTGAGGAGTTGGGCTTCACCTAGAAAAACTTTAGGTTCTCTGGTTGCTTAGGGAGAACAGCTTGTAGGAGCTACTACAGAGCCAGCGCAGGTAGCAGTTGCTGCATGACTGGGGCAAGAATGAGTGGCCCGATGTGGCAGACTGGTCAGATGGTCCTCCAGAGTACATGGCTAGACTCTATTTCTCAGCAACCCTTGCTGATAGGTGTGGCCACGTGACTGCATTCTGACCAATGGGATGTCAGGAAACATGCTTTGTCCCTTCTATAAGTGGTCCTCTGTGCCCTGACCCTTCCACAGTGAGCTTTCATTCATGTACTGAAGAACACAGAGTACAAGCTGCAAGGGACCTGAGTCCCGATGATCCAGCAAAGGAGAAGGATTTGCTGATCAGGAACACACACTATGAGCATCTTTCAGCCAGTATACCCATTTTGATCTGCTTATAACAGTTGCCAGTGGCTCCTTAACTGCTGTGCCTAGTGTGCACACCTCCTGGCAGTGTCATTAGCATCGCCAGCCCCCAATATCCTCCCTGGGTGCTTATATTAGGAAGGGGAGCAGAACTAACTGGAACTCCCCCTCTAAGCCACAGAGAACCCAAGACCCTCTGAGCACCTCAGGATGACGTGGGCCCTGAGTTCTGGATATTGGAGCCTTAGAAATATCAAATTCTGAAAAGTCTGGAAGGGCTCTCGGAGAACACAAAATTCCAGCTGTGCCATTGAAAAAATGGGGCAACTGAGCCCACAAGAGCAGGAGGTACTTGAGGTGTCACCAAGAATCAAGGAATAAGTGAGTGGTCATTCATTCATTCATTCCACAAGTATTTATTAAGCAGTTTATATGGCAGGCACAGGGATAAAATAGATTTCTGCCATCGTGAAACTCACAAAACGCGTTACAAACATGCACAAGCCAGATGATGCTTGGTACTGGAAGAAGAAGCAGGATAGGGGGATGCAGGGAATGGGTGCTCTATTTTACCTGCAGTGGTCAGAGAGGGCCCTCCGACAAGGTGACCTTGAGGGGAGACAGGCCCTAAAGCTATCTGAGGAAGAATTTTCCAGGCAGGAAAACAGCAAAAGCCCTGATAAAGGTAGTTTGAGGAACAGGAAAAGGGCTGAGTAGCTTGAGCAGAGGCTACTGCCTGCAGAAATGGGTGCTGTCGAGGAGCCCTGGCCTCTGCCCAACTCCCCATGCACATTGCTCCTCCCTGGCCCTGCTTTCCTGGAGCTGCCCTGTTCTGGACCTGGAAGACTTCAGGACTGGGGTTGGTTGGGTAGAAGCTGACTTTCCAACTTTCTAAAGCCTGATCTTCTAGGGTCACCTCATTTTTCCAGATACCTGAATTTCATATATAAGCTGAGGAACTCCTGCATCTGATGAAATTCATTTATTCACTTAATGAACATGCTCATCATCTGTCTGTGGCATGTGCTGGGCTCCAGAGACCCAGATATGACCTCACCTCTGGTCTCAGAGAGTTGGCAACTTAGAGGAAAGCACAGACACACCCCTAGTTACCACCTGGTGTGGTAAAAACTATGATGAAGAGGCACTGAGCCTGAACTGAGAATCAGGGAAGGCTTCCTGGATGAAGGCATATCCAGGACTGAGTCCTGAATGAGTCAATGGAGAAGGGCAGGCATGGTGCAGACCGGCATTCCATGGAGAGGCCACACAGGAAAGGCTTAGAGGAATGAGAGGCCTGGAGAGGTTCATGCAATACTGCAGGAGTTGGGATCTCTGAGATTGAAGGGATGAAGGGTGGGGTAGTGGGGAAGATGGAGATCAGAGATGTCAGCACATGAGGGCCTTGTAGGGCATGGTGGAGGGGACCATGCTAGGATACCTGCTCACAGATCTGGCTCCAGCCTAGAATCGCTGTACTGCCTGAGCTAGGCACCCCCACCCTCCCCTGCCGCTGTCCAGAGGCCTCTGTGACCCCATCTGTGAAATGGAGCCATTTGGGTGGGATGGCTTTGACAGGCCACTAAAATCCTTAGGGTGTTGTCTGCCAGTGTTCATGGAGGCCCACAGGACGGACGGACAGAGTTGCCTCACTCTCTGTATTGTTTCCCTCCACCTGACATGTCCTCGAATGTCCTCATTGCACTGGGGGACCACCTGTGGGGGGGCGGGGCCGAGAAAACGGGCCACAGAAGAAATCAGCATTTACTTTTCTTCCTGATCAAACCACACACATAAGAAAAAGGAATGTTAATTGTTCAGTAGGCTCTTCTGTGTCCCAAGTAGTGGCTAAGAAGGCAGGCACTGAACCCAGATAGCCCTCTGACCTGTTGTGTGGCTGTAGGCAAGTTGCTGGGCCTCTCTGAACTTCCCTTTCCTCCCCTGTAAAGTGGGCTAATCAAAATAGAAACTGACTGGCTGTTTTAAAGATTATAGTGCACATAAAGTGCTTAACAAAACACCAAGCACATAGGCCTCAAAAAATAGCATTATTATTTTTGTTACTGTTTTTAGTGGGTAGGGGTGTGCTGTTTGTTGGGTGGGAGCAGGAATTTGGCTCTGAAAGGGTTAAAATAGACCAGCTGCTCCCAGTCCCACAGATAAGGTTGGAGGGAACACAGTTCAGGTCCCCAGCCCCTTCACTGTAGAATTTATGAGGTGCTGGTTACTTTGAGTCAAAGATTAGGGGCTTCCAGTAGGCTGCGCAGGAAAAATTCAGGGTCAGAGGCCAGAAGGGACTTAGGACCCTTTTGAAAGAGCCAGAGCAGAAAGAAGCAGAGCCAGAGAGCAGGGCTTAAGCCCATGCCCCATCCTGCAGGTGGAGAGCGGGGAGATGGGCGCCAGGAAAGAGGAAATGGAGCGCCGCCGGGACAGCCAGGTGGAGACACGGAGACCGTGAGCACCAGTGAGGAGAACATTCAGCAAGAGAGAAATTAAGAAGGCTACAGCGGGGTCGAGGAAAGAGGTAGCAGAGGAGGAGAACCAGAGACAGGAAGAGAAAAACAGAGGAAAGCGTGGGGGAAAGAAAATCAGAGGAGGGAGTGCGGTAACGGGAGGTAGTGGGAACGGAGGGATGGGGGTCACAGGGCACCAGGGAGTCTGCATCTGCGCGTGTGTGTACCTGCGTCTGGCCAACAGCAGATACAAGAGTAGGTCAAAGTAGGGGTGGGAAAGACAGCAAACCACGGACTGTGGGACAGTCCAGCCACCCGGCCTCTGGCCGGGCGACCCCACCCCGCCCCCACCCCGCTCCAACCCCGACGGCGGGCGCGCGTTGCGCAGGGTGGGTTAACGCGCCGCCCCGCCGCCGGCTCCTCCCCATCAGGGCAGTGTCCCTGCTCTGCCAACGCCCTCACTCGACCTGGCGGCCGGCCTCTGGGCGGACGGCGGGTCCGGAGAGCCTGCAGCAGCCCCTGCGCTCGCCGAGCCGCCGTCGGGTTCCCGCCAGGCTATTGCGCCACCCCTGGAGTCTCCGCGGACGCCACCTGGGTGCCAGGAGCCCCGCGCACCCGCTGGGACCAGGCTGCCCAGATGAGGTTGCCACTCTGCCTGTTGCTGCTCCTCGCCCACGCCGCGGACATGCTCCCCCTGAACCGAAGGAAAAAGCAAGGTAGGAAGGGCACCCTGATGTTGGCCATGTGGCCCGGCAGGTACAGCAGGGCAGGCAGGAGGATGACCCTTGGGGCATCTGCCTGGTGCCTTCAGGCTATTGACTCCCGGAGAGGTGTCAGTCCCACTTTACAGATGGGGAGACTGAGGCCCTGGGGCACCCAGTTCACAAGCTGGACCAAAGAGGCTCTCCGAGGAGGGAAGGGACTGGCAGGGCTCTCTGTCTCTCACTGCCCCCACTCCTCATAGTAGCATCATGGCTAGGAACAAGGAGAGTGGCTGTGTGCAGAGACAGCAAGCCTCAGGTGCTGGGCTGGAGGGCACTGGCACTAGGGCATGGAGTTAGTGGCTTAGAAACCATCCTAAACATCCATGATAAGCCAGGAGGTGACATGAAGATCATGGGCTGGCACAGGATAGGATTCCCCAATCCCATCACTCCCTGTGTCATTTGGGCCAAGTCAATGAGGGCATGAGCTGCATGAACTCTGGGAGACCTGAGACCTGAATTTGAGCCTGTTCATTCTGGGAATGTCCTGGAAGACATCTCTCCCCCCAAGAGCCTGTGTTTTTTCATCTTGACTCCCTAGGGCCACTAGAAAGATGAACCAAGGTTCAGACTAAGAATGCACCTGGGCCACGAAACCAGGGCCCCTTGCACCCTTACGTCAGGGTCCCACGCCACTGCCCCTCGCTGTGAGAGGCAGAACATCCTCAGGAGGTCGGATTGAGGCTGTCCCTACACAACCGAGGTTGGCAGAGCCTGAGAAGAGGAGGTCGAGCAAGTCTGCACCTGAGCCAGGTGGCCCTTTGACCTCTGCATGCGGGTCCAACACTAAGGGACCCCCACTACATCCTCATGGCATGGCAGCGATCTCATTTTATAAAGCTGGATGACAAGTTTCGGGCAGGTTAAGTAACTTTGCTAAGTTGTCCAGCAGGTGAATGGAAGACCCGTGTCTTCTTTCTCTCCGCCTCTGGCATTAGGTCTGAGTAAGGCTCCGTGGGAATGAGAACGAGAGTCTGCCCTCTGGAGTCTTCTAGTCCATTTGAGTGAACAGCCCTACATGTGGACACAGTCACTCCTGGAGTGGAGCAGGAAGTGGATCAGGCTGTGGGAGAATGGGAGGTGGGGCTGGGTGGGGCAGGGAAACTGTGGCCTGGGGGCTCCAAGGCCCCAGGGAGTAGAGAGGTGGGTGGGCTTCTAATGAGGGGAGGCATTAGGGGCCCCTGGTGCACTCCTCTGTGACTGGCCCTGATATGGTGGTTCAGTGTGTGGGCTCTGGAGTCAGCCTGCCTGGGTGGAAACCCTGGCGTCCCCCGTTACTAGCTGGATGACCTTGGGGAAGTCACTTTGCCTCTCGGAGCTCTGGTTTGCCCTTTTAAGGATCTTTTAAAAGATCTCTAAGATCTTTATTGGTTCTAGAAAAAAAAAAAAAAACCCTCATTGACTCCTCTATAAAATAGAAATAATAATCTTGGGTAGGCAACTCACAGGGCAGATGTGGATAAACTGAATGAGTTAATGGGTTTGTCAAGTGAGTGGCAGAGCGCACTGGCTCCTGATATTAGTCATTCTCATTTCCTTTCCATTGTGTTCTTGGCTACTCACAGCAGCCTAGCAGAGGGAGGGGGAGATACTTATTTTCTGCATGAGGAAACTGAGTCTCAGAGAGGGAAACTACTTGTCCAAGGCTGCACAGCATGTAAGTGGCAAAGCAGGCTGGAATCCCAATCGGTCTGACAGGACACAGGTGTCTCCTGAGCTGTGCTGGTCTTCCCTTCTCAGAGCTTCAGTTTTCCCATCTGAAGAGGAGCTGGCTTAGAAGCTGTTTAAGATGTTTCTATGTTCTAAAAAGACACACACACACACAGAAGAATATGAAAGAAAAAATTCCAGTCCCCCCCCATCCCCATTGCTCAGTGAGGAAGTCAGGCCCAGCTGTTCCTGACACTGCCCCAGCGTGGTGAGGGGGTCCTCTGCACCCCTCCCCATGGTGGTTGATCTCTTGTGCGCATGCCCAGCCCAGCACCTTCAGAGAGAGGCTGTGGCTCCGCTCATCTCCAGGTGCAATGGAAATAGCCTTGGATTTCAGGCCCACCCCCAAACCCTTTGTACTGAGTGGCTTTGGATGAGTGGATTTCCCCCACTCCTACCCACAGCCTCGGTTTCCCAGTTAGCACTGGGCTGTGTGTAGAGGTAGAAAAGCTCTTCCTATCACATATTCTGCAAGGTAGTCATAGGAACCCTGGCCAAATAGGTTTGGAAAAGGCTGGGTTTAGATTTCTTGACTGCCTAACTTGCAAGAGCACTCACAGGGAAGAGGTGAGGATAGAGAGCAGGGCCTTCCCCAAATTTGTTTCACCTCAGCAACCATTTCTTTCATAAGACAGCTGCTCGGAAAATTCCACACGAGATCCCTGAGGGTCTTACCAGCTTTGGCATTCTGATCCAACGTTGGCAGGGAAACCTGTCCTGAAGGCACCTGGTTATTGGCAGTGCTTCATTCATTCATTCATTCACTCACTCACTCATTCATTCACATGTTCATTCAGCAAATGTTACAGGGTAGTTTCTATGCCAGGCCCTGCGTTCGGAACCTTGAGGATGCCAAGGTGAACAGCCCTGGGGCCTGCCCCTGAGGAGCTGCCAGTGCGAAAGGAGACTGCTCACCTGCCCTCCCCCAGCTTGCCCTCCAGGCCCAGTCCTTGGCCCCAGCCTTCAGCCTACCCTGCAAGGTCAGGAGGAACAACTCGCTGGACCCAGTGGCTGCCCAGTCTGAGCCACCGCCACTGGGCCCTGCCCCCACAGACCCACACTTCCAAGGTTCCAGCGTCACTGCTCCTTGATGAAACCCAATTTTTCTGTTCCTAAGACAAGAAAGAATGAAAGAAAAGGCTTGAGAAAGGTTCTTGGATCTCAAGTGTCTATTACAAAACATTTTGATTAATTAAATATAAGCAAATCAGAACCAGATGGGGACATTTCTCTTAAAACATGCTGGGATGCCCTGGCTATGGGACACTTGGACAGACCGAGGGGCTCTGATCAGCAAGCCCCACCCTGACACAGAGATTCTCTAGGCAATGAGGAGAAGACGGGCTGAGGTTGGCTTTCCCTGACTGATGCAGACACCGGCCCGCAGTGTCCATGGCGTTGTGGATGAGACGAGACAAATTCACATGGACTACCGAGTCCTGTGGAGGAAAAGGGCCGGCACGGCCACTCTCTCAAGAGGAGAGCATGCCAACCCTTGCCTTGACAGGCTTTTGTTGGCTTCCTAAATAGCATACACAAAGAAGGTTTTCATTCACTATACTTAGGGTTACTTTAGGTAATTACTTTTTACAGATAGCAATGGAAGGGATGTTACTGATTACTTCTTACAGATTAACAAGGAAAAATTGTTGCAAATGCAAGGGAACTACAGGAGTAGCAGGTCTGGTTACACTACAATCCTTGGGAGAATTAGCATAGACTTCAGGAAGTTACTTTAAGGATATGCAGTAAGCATTTGCTGCCTGAACTCAGGGTGAGAGAGTTTTAGCAAGAGGAAATCACAAAGCAGCCTAGGTATAATGCAGGCCTGATTTCCCAGGGGAGGACTTCTTCATGGGCGTGGTCCTGCGTGCCAACTCACCCCCCACTGGTTTCCCACATGGGTGCTGAGCTACATTTCCACACCTTGGGAAGCAGTTCCCTACATCTGCCCCCCTTGTTTTTAATTAGGACCGCTATGGATCCCACAAAGCTTGCTACTTGCTGGTCTCTTACACGACCCTGGGAAAAAAATTTGCAAATGCATCGAAGTACATAAAGCATTGTTAGAATCAGTAAACAGCTGGCAGCTCCAAAGACCCACATTCTCAGGTTAAGTCCGTCAAACCAATTTTGGGGGTTCATGTAGCCAGGATTATCATGGAAGGTCTGAAAAACCTCTTGCTTGGTCAAAGGTTGAATGTCCTGCAGCTGCTGATGTAGCTCTAGCTGCACTTTATCAATTTGTCCCTTTAAGTTGGTAGAAAAAGCCCCTCTTAGGCGATGCTGACTATCACTCCAAGCGTGCTGGCTGGAGTTCCATTGGTGGTGACCAAGTCCAGCCCTGCGCTTTCGCAGGTGGCTGCACGAAGGTCGGAAACTGTGCATTTCCTTGAATTACCTGATATTGATTGATGTTCCAAAAGCTCCGACTGGGGTTGGGGATGCTGGAGCAGGCACCCCCCTGGAAGTTTCCCTGAATGGGCGGGCCGTTTCTGTCAAATTTAGAGTGACATTCCTTTGCCCAATGTCTGCCTTTGCCACAGCATGGACAGTCCCTGAGGGGAGGCTTGTCGTTACTTATTCCCCCTCTCTGCATGGACGGACAGTCCTGTGCAGGTGACTGGGCTGTTTACAGTTGTAACATTTTGAACCTCCTTTAATTGCAGCAGGCAAGAGAGAGGCTCTGTGCTGCTCTGGGCCGACATCTCGGCAGGCCTTGATAAACTCACTGATGTCTTTGGTGGTGGTTCGCAGGGGTCCTATGATGGCCCTGCCGTCCTTATCAGCATTTGCACGAGCTATCTGGCATAAAAGAGTTGTGGCCGCTCTGTCATTATCTATCTGTCTTTCAATGGCTTCCTGGAGGCAATCGGTAAAGTCAGTGTATGCCTCCGTAGCACCCTGACGGCTATTGACGAAGGAAGAAGTTTCCTTGGTCTGAGAATCGGGCACGGCCTTCACGGCTCCAAGAGCAATCTTAGCACTCTGACTAAAAGCATGGGGATCAAGCCTGGCTTGATTCGCAGCCGTGGCACATTCACCAGACCCAGGCAGCATAGGGAGGGTGACAGGATTATTTATTCGTGCATTTTCAGCTGCTTGGGTGCCGGCCCGTTGGGAATATTCCGAATGCCAGACAGTGAACTGAGCCGGGGTTAAAACAGTCCTGGCGAGGGCAATCCAGGCACAAGGGGCCATTTTGTAACTGTCAGCAATGGCTTGAAATAGCCCACTAGTATAGGGAGACTGAAGCCCATTTTCCTTAAAGCTCTTTTTTAAATCCTCATAAAGAGAAAAGAGAAGGGGCTCATGGACATTTCTTTGACCCTTAACTATGATGGAGAAGGCTGAAAAGGCATCCCAATCCCCAGCCTCCGCTGCCTGCTGAAGGCAATTGTCCCATAGCCCTGATAGGATATCTGTCTGAATTTTCTTGCTTTCTTGGTGGTGACATATCCTGCGAGGAGGAACTCTCCCAGAGTTGGGACAGGAGCAATAAGTACACAGCAAGCCCTCTGGTGGGGCTGAAGGCAGAGCTTCCATGGCCTGTTCTCCTGTTACATCACATATGACTTCCTCCTGTGGACTAGACTCCTCGTTCTCCTCTGTGACTAACTCTGTTTTCTTAGCCCAAATGGGCTGAGAGCAGCCCTGACTGGTCCCCAAGTTACTAAGTTGTGAGTTCCGATAGAAACACCACTGTCCTGTAAAGATTTCAACTTGTCACCTGCCTTTTCCCACATTTCAATACCTAAGGTTCCCCCACCAGGAGGAGCAGGGCAGCGTTCCTTTCTAGTCTGTGAAAGCTGAATGAGATGCTGCTCCTTCACCTCGCATCCCGCTCCCTGGAGGAGCTGCTGTAACACACGCAGGTAGACTTCCTGCTCTTTAGATAAACTAGAGCCCATTTTTGCCTTTAAAAGGCTCCTTTTTACTTTCAATGATTGTCTTTTCAGATTCTGCTGCCGGTGCTGAACCCTAGCTTGGTTAGCTATGGGGATATAGTGGGGTGGGTCAAAATGTTCTGCTGGTGGAAGACAGTCAGGGAAGGGGTATCGGACATTCTTGGTACCCCAACCCCGCTTATGGGTCTCGGCTCCTCCCCCAAGCGTTTAAGACTGCGAGGTGGGGGGGCTCGAAGCGCTGGGTGACCAACCTTTATATCCTGCTTTCCCGGACGAGCCCGAAGTTAGATTAAGTGGCATTGGAGGTCCCTATAAGGCCCCTGCACATCTCGGGAATTGATCCCACTCACCCTCGCAAGGTTCCAACTCACGAGGGAACACTCGATTTCTCACCGAGGGGAGGAAGTACCTTTGTCTTCAGAGCTCGGCAAATGCCAAAAGCTGTCATACAAAACCTGGGACTAACACTAAATTCTTCTGGAAAGCGATCTTCAGTGCCCGGTCGAAACTGAAACCCTCATTCACTACCCACTTTTCCTTATGCAGGTGGAGGGAGAGACAAGGCAAAATCGAAAAGACCACAGGAGGTGGCCTGAAAGAAACAATTTGCTGATAAGCTTGTAGATAGCCCTGTAACTAGTTGCTGTTTTTAAAGCTGATTAAAGGGAAAGTCTTTGCTCTTTTTCCCAAGCCTAGACCTAGTTGGGGGTTGTGCTGAGGGGATGGGCTTGTGAGTGTTTTTACAATGTGCCTCTCATTGCGTGGACTTTTGCTTGTGGCTGGCAGGAAACCTGGTGTTCTAATCCGGTCCACGTACCAGCTAATCCTGTCACGGGTGACTTCCAGCAGCAAGCACCTCTGTGGCTTTTAACTGCTCAATCCGTGCCCACAAGGTTGCGGCAAATGCTTGGGAGAGAAAGCAAGGCTCCTGCTTACTAAAGTAGGTACAGTTGCAAAGTGGTCGAAAGAGAGGGCTACCTAGGAAGAAAACCCTTTTCCTCTGAAATCCAGTGCACCCTACTACCTAACCAAAAAGCACTCGGTGTGGTCGGCCCTTAACTGGGCTGATGCTCATGTACTCCCACCAAGTTGATGTGTTGTCCACAATGACGGTTCATAGCCTCGGGGGTCTCTGTTCTGGGTGCCATCTGGTATGGATACCAGCCCGCAGTGTCCGCGGTATTATGGATGAGACGAGACATTCACACGGACTACCGAGTCCTGTGGAGGAAAAGGGATGACACAGCCACTTTCTCAAGAGGAGAGCGCGCCGACCTTTGCCTTGACAAGCTTTTATTGGCTTTCTAATAGTATACACAAAGAAAGTTTTTACTCATTATACTTAGGTTTGTTTTAGGTGATTACTTTTTACAGATAGTAATGGAAGGGATGTTACTGATTACTTCTTACAGCTTAACATGGAAAAAATGTTGCAAATGCAAGGGAATGATAAGAGTAACAGGTCTGGTTGCACTTCAGTCCTTGGGAGAATTAGCAGGGACTTCAGGAAATTACTTTAAAGATATGCAGTAAGCATTTGCTGCCTGAACTCAGGGTGAGAGAGTTTTAGCAAGAGGAAGTCACAAAGCAGCCTAGGTATAATGCAAACCTAATATCCCACGGGAGAACTTCTTCATGGGCGTTGTCCTGTGTGCCAACTCACCCCCCCCCTGGTTTCCACATGGGTGCTGAGTTACATTTCCACGCCTTGCGAAGGGGCTCCCTACACCTGACATCCCAGGCCTGGGGAGGGGGCATGGTGGAGGCAAGAGTTCTTCACATTCCTGTGGTGCTTTTAGATCCTTCTAGACTTGAGGCAGTGAGGGTGAGAGGGAGGACCTCTGGAATTCAGATGGCCCTGGGTTCAAATCCTAAGCCTTCTCCTGCCCTAATGTGACGTCCTGGGCAGGCCATGTGCCTTCTCTGACCCAGAGCTTCACATCTGTGAAATGGGAACCTATCTCTTTGGTGGTGGAGAAGATTCACCACAGTCCCAGAGGGTAGGTGCCCAAAGGCATACAGTAGGTGCTTCATAAGAATCCAACTGTTTCCCATCCCATTTCCCAGCAGAGTGGAATGCTCCCAGGACTGGGGGGAGGGGAAACTCCTGTGGGTTGAATCTCCTCTCTGTCCCCTCCCCTCTTGGAGCCTCTTTCCTTTATTTGTTAAAGGACTGTGACAGCACCCACTCCAAAGTCTCGTTAGATGGACTGAATGTAATAATTCTGTGCAAACAGCAAAGTCCTGTGTGGACAGCTGGGCAGGCAGCACCGTCCCCTGTGCACAGATGAAGCTGAGATGGGGCAAGCAGGTACCAAGGCAGTGGCAGTGATCAGGATAATCAGATCTCTTGTCTCCTGATCAAGGCCATGGCTAGGCACAGAATGAGGTGCGTCCCCTTAAACGCTGGCATCCAGGTGAAACCAGCTGAAGATGCAGGTCGGGGCAGTGCTGGGAGGAGAAACAGGACTCCTAAAATGCAGAACAAGGGGCGGCGCCTGCACAGCGAGCCCTCAGGGAATGGCACATGCGTCAGTAGAGGCTACCTTGGGCGAGTCTCTCTGCCCCTCTGGGCATGCTTTTCTTCATAAAATAAGAGGCTGGTGGAGAAAAAGGAAGCACGGTATTGGCACATAATAGGTGCTCAATAAACTAAGCTCTGATCACCTGCCCTCTCCTCTGCAGCCAGTTCAAAGGAGATGCTGTTCTTACTTCACATGGCTCCCACCCCCCACTTCCCTTTGCCATGGGTGGAAACCATCCAACCCTCACCCGGCCTCCAGAGAAGACCCTTGAGACCCCTTGGCAAGGGCAGGCCATGTGTGGGAGCTCTGCATACGGGCTGTGCATCGTCGCTCTGTCTCTGCCTTATGTTACACCCATGTCTCAGACAAGGAGCTGAGGCTCCGAAAGCGAAAGTGATCTATCTGTCTAGAAAGTTCCAACAGCTGAGCTGGATGCAGACCCAGAGTTTTGGAGGCTCCAAAGCCTGCGCATAGAAATAGCAGTGAATCCTGTCGGTGACTTGCCAAGGACTGCAACTCAGAGGCATCTGAGAGGAGCCCCATCAGAGGGGCAGGATTTTGTTAGGTGGAGGTGGCAGCAAAGTAAAGACTGGGAACTCTGGCAAGAGGGGTGGCTGTGTCTAGGTGGAAAGGGTCCAGGGAGCTGTGTGGCCAGAGGAAGCGAAGGTCAGATTGCAGCCAGGACCGGACGGAGTCAGTCATGGAGAGCCTGGGATGCCACCTGCCTGTCATGCAGTCACAAAGAAATATTTATTGAGCCCTTCCTCTGGTCCAAGCCCTGGACTAGGTATTGACAAGGACGACAGAGATGTGTGCTACTGTCCCTGCAGTCAGAAGGCCCAGCATCTCCTTGAGAAGCTAGATCCATTGGAAGGGATGATGTAGGCAGGGTCCTTCCTCTCCTCCACCCAGCCTTGCAAGGCAGGCCTGTGGCAGGCCCGGTCTCAGCTGAGGAATCTGAGACACAAAGATGGGACGTTGCTTGCCTTAGATGTCACATGGATTAGGTGACATAATATATTTTGTTCCTCTCCCTCTTCTTGTCTATCAGTCACTGTTTATTCATCCATCTTACAAACCTTCCATTTAGTGAAAAAACTGAAGGTCATATTTAACTCAAAGTTTTTCACACTTCTGATGAGTTTTTTCCTGATGAGGCTTGCAACTCATCAGGAAATCAGGCAAATAAATTTAGCAAAGCATAGCTAGCATTTTAATGAAGTGGGGTGGAAGGGAACAAAACAGAGCAGAATGGGAAAGAATAGAATAAAGTAGAGCTGGGTTGGCAGACATGTTTGTGAAGAGTGAGATACTCAGTATTGTAGGCTTTGCGACCACATGCGATCTGTCACATTCTCTTCTTTGTCGTTTTTTGTTTTTTTTTTTTACAGTGCTTTAAAAATATTGAACTATTCTTAGCTTGCAGTCCATACAGAAAACAGGCTGGAGGCCAGATTTGGCCCGTCGTTTGCCATCCTCCGTTTTAGAAAGTATCAGAGTGCATCGCAAGTGTGAAGATGAATTATTATTTTGAGACTATGTTAGAGTTCTCTTATACATGTGAGTGTGTGTGCCAGTGGATGAGTGTGCACGTGCATGCGTGTGCGAGTATGGATGTGTGTACATGGGGTGTGGGTATGTGTGAATGAGTGTGTGTGTGTGCTCTGTGTACTTTGTGAACTGACACAAAAATGCTAATTTTGAGCATCGTCAAAAGGCTTGGCTCAGCTGAGTCTGTGCGCTCCTTATGACGTCTCTGCGAGGCAGGAAGATCCCGGTGACGCAGATGCGAGACTAAGGCCCATTGGGTCACACAGCAAAAGGCACGTGAGCCCTGGGCTCCGGTTCCGGAGCTCCAAGTGTGACACTGAGTTGCCTTAATAAGCAGTGATACCCGGACACGTTTTGCAGGTCCTCAGTTTCTAATGACCCCGGATCTGGCGGCACGTCCTTCCCACGGTGTGCGGATTTTAGCCTTGGGAGGCAGAGTGATCCATCGGGGCCCCAAACGTTCTTCTGCTTCAGACATCCCTGCGCGGCCAGCAAGCGCCAGCTACGTGTGCTCCTCTTACACCGGTCCTCACGCACCGACCCTGCCGGGTGGGCGTGGCTCCCCCTCTTCCTTTACCAAAGAAGAAGTCTGGTTCCAAGAGAGAAATAGGCTTGTGCAAGGTCATCTCGCGCATGTGAGTGTGACCCGGGTCTTCCTGATTCCAGAACCCCAGGAGCAAACCCTGCCTTCTCCAGAAAACCCCTATAATGCTGCCTCTAACCACCCTGTCGCTTCTGCAACCCTTGGGAGTGAGCAGACCGGTTCAACTTCCGTTTTCTCTGGGGTTCTGGAGAAGGGTGGGATAAAGGAATACTGGGGCTGAAAAGGCCAGTTGTGACCTTTGAGACCCAAACCTGTAAAAACAGAAACTCAGGCAGGGATGCTGCTCAGCCAAGATCCCGGGCTGTGGTGAAAGTGAGGGTTCAGGAGGGATCGGGGTGAGGGCAGCTTTGGTTACGGAGAGGAAGGCAGCTTGTCCCGGAGCTGGAACGTCTGATCTGGAGCTTCCCAAAGCCTCAGTTTCCCTCTGTGAAACTTGGGCATGCTCCGTCTGCTTTGCCTTTTCCCTGGTCTCAGGATGAAGGTCAGATGAGAGGGTGGGCCCAAGAGGCCGTTCGCAGCTTAAAGTCTGTGTGCAGAGGTTTCCTAACCACCAGAGGCCAGTCTGGGGTCAGGAGCCTTGTAAGGGCCTCTAGATTCACCTGAGTGCCACATGGAGTCTGGCTTGAAAGGGACCCGGCGGGGCTCTGGGTGGGACGGACAGCCGCCATGGCCTCAGGACCTCGCGCTGTGGACATTGTCGGGATGCAGAGTAGCCCTGGGCTCACTGAACACCCAGAAGCACACTCCTCACTTATGTATCTGCACCCATATATATTTCTTAAAACATACTTTTTCTTTAAAAATACTTAATTTTCAATGGCATGAGATGTTTAAAAAAGTCTGTTTGAGATTTGGTTTTATGGTTGAACATGTACTCCATGCTAGATGTCACCTGTGGTTTTATTCAACAGCATTGGGCACTGTTCTGAGTACTTCATAGATACGAACTGATTAAATTCTCCTAATAAACCCACGAGGTCAGTACTGTTATCTCTATTTTACAGATGACAAAACCGAGGCACGGAGATGTTAAATAACTTGCCCAAGGTCACGCAGCCAAGGTCCCAGACCCCAGTCTCTAACTACTGAGCTCAGTTGACCCCCAGCCTTATTGAACCCTCACAGCAACTTGCAAGAGGACTGTTATCATCCGCATCTTACAGAGCAGGAAACCAAATTAAGCGAGAGGAGCATTAGCTGAAGTGTATGAAATGGCCATTTTTGTTGGTAGAAAACAGCCACATATTAGCAATTTCATATGGTTGAGTCTAATAGTTTGGCCAGTAAATTCGGCAAAGCCAGGATTTAAACCTAGCTAATTGATTCCAAAGCTTGGGTGCATGGCTGCCCTGCCAGGCCTTCTCCCTACCCATGCGTACAATAGCCCATGAGTCTATTTGACCTTATTATTCTACAGCGGAAACCCACCAAGCTCAGAGAGGGCAATCAATTTGTCAAGGGCGCACAGCCAGGATGCAGAGAGGTTGGCAGGTGGTCTCCATGGCTAGAACCTCCTTTCTTAGCCTCGAGCCACAGTCAGTGCCATCCAGGACACACACGCCTTCAGCCCCACCCTTGGGGATTCTTCCAGGTCCCACAGGGAATGGTCTGATTACCAGGGATCGGTGAAGCTAACTCCTCCCAGGCACTACTGCCTCAGGCCACACCACCAGTGCCTGCTATGGGATGACTTCTTGCAGTACTGCCACATGATTCATAGGGCCTGTTCCGTGGCCCATGGCGGTGGAGGGGGGGGGCAGGGGGCTTCCACTGTGCTGTTGTGGGAGGGGGTTCTATTTCACCAGCTCAAAAGAAAGGCATTCCCAAGCCTGGGGGACCCAGACCACATGGGGAAACCACTCCCTTTTGCCATAAGCCTCCACTTTCCCTGAATCCTGACAGCAGTGCCCACATCCGCAGGGGTGGAGGCACACAGAGAAGGAATGTCACAACTGCCCCTCTGGAGCCTGCTCCGGGGTTGGCAAGTGGGCACAGCTATCCCTCGCAAGTCCCAGATGAGCAGCAGCAGCCGGCGGGCTGTCACGAAGGCCATGGGCTCTGCTGCTCACTACCTGAGTGGCATGGGCAGGTCATCTCCCTTCTCTGTTCCTCTGCTGGCTAATTAGAAAAAGGGAGCATAAAATGCATTCCTTGCCCATAAGGAGTGCTCAGTTAGTGACTGTGAAGAGCATTACCAGGCATGGCGGGTGGGTTTGGGGCTTGACAGGCCTGGGCTCGGCTCCCAGCTCTGCACAGCTGTGCTTGGGTGAAAATATTTTCCTCCTGAGTCTCAGTGTCCCTCTTGGTGCAATGGAAATGATAATAGCATTTACCAGGTATGAGGATTCCTCGTACGACTGTCTCAGAGATCGAGAAGATGATGCGTGTCACCCACCTGGGAGACAGTCGGTGCTCAGCAGATGGTGGTAACACTCATGATTCACGGGAGCTTGGCTCTTCCTGGTGTTCCGAATGTTCCAGCCTGATGTCAGCCGTGCCTCTGCCTCCCCGTGAGTCCTCAGCAGACCTAACTCACCACGAGAGGGTTACTTCGAGGCGCCCAGGTTCAGAGGATAGCGTGGTCCTAAGAGCTAGGTGTCTATGGCTTGGGGGCACACCCTCTCTGTTTCTGTTCACCCCTCTATGAAATTGGACCTCAGAGGACAGCAGTGCGGATGGAAGAATGTGCATATGCGTGCGTGTGTGGTGCTGGCACATCATAAATGTGTAAATGATGTGATGGCTATTTGTGGATGAGGCCACGGAGGGGCCCGGCAGCCTACCCCCTGCCCACAGCAGGCTGGAAAAACCCAGTCAGATGCTGCCTCACAGACACGCCTTTCTTCCTCCTCCCTCCTCGCCCCCTCCTGGCAGGCATTTGAGTCCATTGGACTCCTTAATTCATAGCACATTATCGACTTCAGTCATGCAAGACCCTGCTTTAGTTTGGTATTTTATTTTTCTTTTCTTTTTTAAATTGTTACAAATTGCTGATTTTCCATTTTACTCTTAAAATTTATTTCATTTCTTTTTAGAGTTATTTTTAATTTTAATGTAATAGTATTTGAATGTACAAGTTTTATTTTATTCTTACATGTTACTTTTGTTTTTAATTTTATCATTTGATTTAGTTCTAAATGCTCTTTTATTAATTTTTAAATTAATTTAAATTGTTTTATTCAGTTTTATTCCTCTTATTTAAAATTTTTTATTTTACTTTTTAGTTTTCTTTAATTATTTTGTATTTTTATTTTTCCCAATTTTTTATTGGGTTTCCTGGATTTTTCTTGTCAATTTATAGGACTTCTTGTATTGCCCACATTACTGTCCCCTGTCGACTTTGACACAGAAGGTATCTTTCTTCAGTCCAACACTTATCTGTTAACTTTGTACATCTGCTGGAGAATAGAAATCATTTATGATACTGTTTATAAACGTGGTCAAATCTCTTAAAGGAGGCGGGCTTCCTTCTGCCTTACGGTCTGGCCTTTTCGATTTTACAGAAAGTCCTATACGAAGGTCTCAAAAGAAGGGCGTGGGCCCTCAGTTCTCTATCCTGGTGTACACCACCTGGCACCACCTTCCCGTGAGCAGTTCTTCCTCGACAAGTGTCGGTAGTCCCGCTGCGGCAGCCGGGGACCTTTCCTGAGGACGTTCCTGGAACTCCCAAGGGCAGGTGACACTTCTCTGTTCACTCTCGTTCCCGAATGTC
The DNA here is from genome assembly GCA_004027475.1 of Anoura caudifer. Lineage (NCBI taxonomy): Eukaryota > Metazoa > Chordata > Mammalia > Chiroptera > Phyllostomidae > Anoura > Anoura caudifer. Next base: position 179,318 of record PVKU01000746.1, on the reverse strand, counting down.
CTGAGTCACTGCCTTGCAGTCGGCACACATCTGCTGAATACTTGCCGCCCACTGGACCCTGTGCTCAGGGGCCCCAGCCTGGTGGAGGAGGCAGTCCCAACAGAGTGAGTCTTAGAGTAGGAGGAGGAGAGACGCCAGGCGCAGCCCCGGCCCTGAGGACAGGTGCCTGTTGGCTTGAAGTTTCCCCAGCGCTGAGCACCCCCTGCCAATGGCAGACATTTTGCCAGGGCTGCTTTGGCTGAACGGCTTCACTTTGTGGGTCATCTTCTCCTCCTGCATCAACAACCCCCTTCCCCCAAGAAAAAGCAAGCAGACACTGGGACATTCGTGCATAAAGCAGACTTTATTGAAGGTCTGGGGGGTGGGCACTGCTAAGGGCTCATCCCACAGAGCAGACTGTTTCAGACGGAAAGTGACTGAATTGTCCCCACAGCCCTCTCTCCTCCTGTCTGGAGTAAACTCCTTCTGCTTCTGTCTGTCCCCACAAACCACTCAGGAGCCCCTCTGGCGGGCCTTGGGTCCTGAGAGACCTACGGCTTTTGATGGCATTTCTCTGCTTTTGGAGAGACACTAGGCAGTAGTCAGCAGGAAAGGCTGACAGGCCACAAGGGGGCGTGGCCCCCAGCAGTTAGGAGCCAGGGCTCCGGCTGTCTCCCACCTGACTCCTTGCTGTGAGTTCTTAGGTCAACTACTTCACCTCCCTGAGCCTCAGTTTTCTCACCCATGAAATTGGGGGTAACTGTGGCCCCCAGGTTTGGGGGTTGTGGTGGATGTGAAATGATTTCACACAAGGACCCAGGTAGCACAGGGTCCTGTGTGTGGCAGATGCTCAGCCAGTGGCAGCTTGGTTGTGCCCGTTTGCAGACCTGGTCCCCCTCTGAGGAGCTGCCAGAATCCAGAGACCCACATGTCTGGCCGTGGCACCCCATCTTGGTCCCAGGCCTCAATCTTGGTTTTCACTGGCTTAGAAGGATATGGTTCCCATTCTGCAGATGAGGCCCACGGGCACTGCTACGCTCCGCATCTCGCTGCAGAACACAGCTGAGTAGGAGCCTCATCTCTGTGGGGAAGGGGTGATAACAGGAGACGTGTCACCTGGAACAGCCAGGCTCCAGCCATTCTCAATCCCAGAGCACATGCAGCAACAGGTAGAGCAGCCCCGGCCTCCCCAGTCAGGGGCCAGGCGCCAGGCTGTGCGCAAGGCCAGATGGGAAGGACCAAAGGCACCCACACAGAGGCCAGGGTTCCAGCCCTCAGGGACCCTCTAAACAAGTGCCGGCCCATCTCTGAGCCTCAGGCCACCCTCTCCAAAATGGGGTTACTACAGATTGTAAACTTCAAGAGATACTTCCAAACTCCTTTCTCAAAAGGAATTATAGTTTGCATATCTGTTAAGTTCATTCTTGTTTTAATCATCATTTTGAAAATTATTAGGTGGGGAAGCTCTTCATGTGGTTACTGGCCCATTTGCCTTTTTTGTTCGAATTACTTCTTTGAGTCAGTATCTTTGCCCATTTTCTCACCTTGGATTGTTCCTGTTTTTCTTATTGATTTCTAGGAGCTCTTTGCATGTTAAAGATGCTAATCCTTGGACTACTTTGTGTGTGACTCACTTGATGGTTGGACGGAGCATGTAACAGGAGATTACAAACATGACATATATACTCTTTTTCTCTAATTCTCCATTATGTTTCTTTAATCCCTGATAAGTTTGGGCAGATCTCAGTGCTTGCTGGTACTAAAAAGCCCAGTCAAGTGCTACATTTTAAAAACATGTCCCCTGTTCAAAGCTCTCTCCTTCCCCGCCAGTGACTTACTTGGCTCCCGACTCCATTTATCTGCTCTGTAGGAAGGTGCTTCATGCTCCCTCTCTTCATCCCTCTCTCCCTCCCTCCCCTACATGTTGGGAGAAGAAAAGATGGGACAGGGAGAGCTGTCTTAGTTTTGGGGCATGACTGTGACCTCACAGCTCCAAGCACAGAGAAAATTCAGGCCCCTACCAGTGGGCAGCAGGGTCGGGTCTGAACAGCCCTCTGCCTCCCTCCACGCCCTCCGTGTGTGGCAGGGGCCGGAACGGTGGCATGGCTGTGATTTTCGGGGCAAGACCATGGGCCTGACCTCTTCTGATCTTCCTAGCTCCCTCACCGTGGTCCCTCCCCCACAGCCCTTTGCCCCTTCGGGTTGGGGATCTGCACCTCGGTTCAAGCTCAGCTGCCTCCTTCAGAGTCCACTTGACCCAGACAGAGAACTGGCCAGACGGTGGCAGTACAGGTTTCCCTAGGACTGCCCCCGCCCCCTGCATCTCTCGTTTATCCTCCCCTCTCTCCCAGGAGACATGCGGAGGGTCAGCAAGTGTGTGTCTGATCGGGGATAAAATGCCCATCTTCATGGCTGTGGGGTTCCCTCCGAACTATGAGTGATTCTCTTGCCATCCCACCTGGGTTTAGGGAAGTAGGGAAGTGCTCTGCTTTGCCCCAGCCCCTGGAGTGGGTGCAACCCGTCTTGGATTTTTTTCAGACATCTGTTTACACAGGCGGGGAGGCCGTGGAAGGGGAGGCGTTGGAGAGCGCAAAGATAGTCAGCCCAACTCACAAAGTCTTAGAGGGGTGTCTGGCCCCAGTTCTGTACTCATGAGTCAGCTCTCTTCAGAAAACGTTGTGGCAGGTCCTAGGGAGGACGCAGACTTTGTTTGCATCCTTAGTCACAAGTTCTGGAGCAGTGAGATGAGTCCTGTTCATTCATTCAGTCAGCAAACTTCCACGGTGCACCCAGTGTGGCCTGATGCCGGGGCCTGGCGCAAGTGCCCAGGGAAACCGCCTTCATGATCGAATATCATTTTGCGTGTCTTTCTAAAATGTTTCTACAGCTCTGGGATTTGTCTTTGAGCTTTGTTTCATGAATAAAAGCAAAGAAGAGAGGTTTTTCCATTTATATTTTGTTTTCACTTTTATATTCTTGGAGCCTAGAAAAGGGCCTGGTACATTGTAGGCATTCCAGAAATACCTGATAGAGGATGGGTGAGTGGATGGATGGATGGATGGATGGACAGATGGATGGATGAGTTGCACCTTACAAACACTGTGTGTAACCACCCATTTAACAGACAGAAAACCTGAGGCCCAGAGGCAGAAACTCGCTGAGGACTCACAGAACTGCAATGAGTTCACATCTGGGTCCTTTCCCCTGCACTAGCATGTGAGCAGGGGGAGCCAGCGGGGAGAGGCCAGGCCCAGAAAGGGGTCCCTGAAGATGCATGCTTGCCCTGTGCCTGGTGTGGCCAGAGGCCCAAACTGGACGTCAGACTCTCTGTCACCCCTTAGAACCTCCAGGTCTCTCGGGTGCTGACTGGGAGGGGCTAGGGCTGTCATTGGAATGCCAGCAGGGTCTGTTACGAGGGCCAGACTCAGGCCTGCCGCAGCCAGGCCTGCCTTTAGACGCAGCCCCCTTCCCTGATGCTGACTGGCAGTATGAGCTCGGGTGTTCTCTGCACCGGGAGCTGCTCACATACCTAAAGCTTCCTTAGGGCTTAGTTTTACAAGGTGAGGGGAGTGTTTGTGTTGGACCTATTTTGAGGACTGGGCTCTCCCCAATACATAATAATCACTACCCGTTAATAAGTGCCTGGCCTTAAATCCCAGCTTGCCACTTACCAGCCGTGGGATCCTGGGCAACTTGCTTACCTTCTCTGTGCCTTGACTTCCTTGTCTGTGAGAGGAAGATAATAATACCTGTGAGGGTTCTCGTAACCGAGTCTGGCCACACTGCTCACAGCCATCCCCCAGCTGGGCACCTGCCATCTGCCAAACCTTCTTCTAAGCCTGTCACGTACACCAATTTATTGAACGTTCACAGCAATATATGAGGACAATTATCCCCATTTTACAGATGGGGAAACTGCGGCTCAGAATGTTAGACTGGGATTTACTCCCAGGCTGTCTGATTCCAGAGCCAGCTCCCTTAAATACCCCGCAGCGCTCCACCACCTCTCCTCCTGCCATCGCACTGTGGATCCCTCGGGCTCCAAGGTTCCCAGAGATCATCCAGGCCCTCAGAGGCTGCCTCCGGGAGCAGGCAAAGGGAACCAAAGTCCAAGGCTTGAGATCCTCACCTCGCACCTGCCAGGCCTCAGCTCTTACCTGCCCTATTAATTGAGCACCTGTATCCCATCTCGTCTCAGGAAAGACAAGGCTTCCTTGACTGAAAAAAGCCTGAAAGCCCTTTATCAAGGCAAAGCCTTTGTCTTTCTGCTGGGGAAACTGAGGCATGGGGCGATGAAGTACTCTGCCAAGGTCACACAATGAGTCTAAGTCCAAGCCGAGACGGGAACCATGGTCCTTCCTGGTTCCCAGCCCTGAGGACTTCAACGTGACCGAGTAAAGGAGGTTGTTTATAGAGCAGACTGCAAAACCTGGTTACTTTCTCTGATTAATCTTAGGAATCACGGGCTTTTCAATTCTTCTTAGAAAGTTCCCTGAAATCCCTGGCATTCTCCACAGGGCTCATGGGGGCCTCCTGCTTTGGACTGTGGCCATTGTCCCTGCCCCCCCAGGTGTGGTGCTGGGTCTCCCAATAGGATAGATGTGTCCGTCCCTTGTCCTAACTGCTGCGGATGTCCCCCATTCAGCCAAGGCTGATGTGTTCACAGCTTCCCAAAGAGCCACGAAAGGCCAGGAAACCCTACCAAGGACTTATGACCTCCCTGGGGAGAGGAGGGATTAGCAGCCAGTGTCTGTTCCCCCCAGTCTTGCCAGGCACTCTAAACACAGCTCTCAGGCCACTTCACGGCAACCGAGGGAGGCTCAGAGGGGACCAAGGGAGGCTCAGAGGGGACTGAGGAAGGCTCAGAGGGGCAAGAGACCTGCCCAAGGTCAAACAGCCAGACCATCCCGCCCCACTGTGGACAGAGCCAGGATTGGAAGGAGCAAGAACCTGTCTGAGTCCCTTCCACAAGCCCACAAGTTCTCATTGAGCACCTACTGTATGCTAGGCATTCACTTACTCCACCAGGTACTGGGACCACAGCCATGAGTAAACAGAAACAGCCTACCTCAGGAAGGTTCCATTTGTGGGGGTGGGATAGGTAGTGAGGTCTCCTGAGCACCTGCTAGGTGCCAGGCACTGTTTTGAGCATAATGCATTTGATCATCAAAATAGCCTTATGAGCTAGATACAGAGGAAGAAACTGAGGCACAAAGTATTTCAAGGCTCTACACACAGCAAACATCCCTATAAAATGAAGAGAAAAGAAACTGTACTCTCAATATTTTTTCTTTTAAATTGATTCCAGAGAGAGAGGAAGGGAGAAAGAGAGAGAGAGAGAAACATGGATCATTTGCCTCTTGCATGAATCCCAACTGGGGACCAAACCCACAACCCAGGCAAATGCCCTGACCGGGAATTAAACTTTGCAATCTTTTGGTCTTTGAAACAATGCCCAACTAACTGAGCCACATCAGTCAGGGCCTCTCAATATTTTTTCAAAAGAATGGCAACCGCACACACCCCACTATTCCATGACAATTTCACACGTAGGACAATTGCAAGGCAATTTCTTACACAATTTCCCACACTTGAAAACCTCATGACACTTTCACACACAAGACAGTTTTGTGACATTTCTAAGACATACTGACTTTCTGACAGTTTCACACACAGGGCAGCTGTGTGAAAATTCTGGGCCCACAGATAACAGAGTGCTGGGCGCTGGGGAGACGGGTCCTGGCGAAGTCCCCAGAGGGTGTGAATGCTCTCCTCTGCCCCCAGCCTCAGCCAGCTGCTCCTACCCCCAATGATGAGGGATCCAGTGACAATCCTTTAGAAAAAAGTCTATGCTTTTCTCAAGGTCACTGGTGGCCATTCTGGGATGCTCAGTGCCCCAGGGCTCCCACCAGGAACATAGATGTGACTGCTCTTAATGACTGGCTAATGGAGGGCAGAATGCATCTTGTGGGTCCAAGGTGGGGCATTAAGGGACAACAGGGAAGCTGAGGTTTGGTGCAGTCAGGGGAGGATACCTGCTCTGGACTATGTACAGCACCCCTCCCCCACAACACACACACCCAGCAGCAGGCCAGGCCAGCACAGCATGGGCCAGGCCTTCCCCATGCTTCAACCCCAGGCACTAGAATCCTTTGGATGTGGGTCTCATCTGTCAGCACATGCCCACCAATGTCCCAGAGGCACCCATGTGCTTAGGCACATAGGAACCCAAGCCCTCCCATGTTGAGTTTGGAAGGGACTGCCCTCTACTTGGGCCACTTGGGAAAATGCCCCTCCCATGAGCAGTAAGTGGAGTTGGCTGCCCCTTCCAAACGTTACCCTCACCTCTCATCATCATCAGGCAGCCAGGGCAGGGCACTGTGACTCAGTAGAGTTTGGGGACCCTGTCTAGCTCTGCCACTTACAGTGGTTGGCCCTTGAACCTTAATTTCCTCACCTCCTTGCTTCTTAAAATGAAGTTGGGACCAGCACCTTTGGCATCAAAGCTCAGGGAGCTTTGTGGAAAAGCAAAATCTCAGGCCCCACCCAGACCTTTAGCACCACCATCTGCGTTTGAACCCAGGATCCCTGGGCACCCCGTGTGTGCCTGACAGTCTACGAAGCCCCAGCCAACCTCGCAGGGTGGTTTGGAAGATCACACGTCACCGGGCACACCGCCCTGAGTGTTAACCCAACGGCCTCTACTGAGAGGTGGCCAGCGCCTCTGCTCTTCATAAGCAGCCCCAGGCGATTCTGACGTGGGCTTAAATCTGGGGATCACAACTGGCTGGGAAGCAGGAGACGTGGGTGTGGACGCTGGCCCCTCCAGCACTTCCCTTCTCCCCAGCCCGAGCAAGGCTGTGCCTGAGAGGATGCCCTGCGGATTTCAGCAGTAGCTGGGGTGGGGCCAGCACTTCCCATCTCCCCAGTCCCAGGTGGGGGTGGCCAGAGAATCACTCATACAGCGTTCAAGGGGGACCTGAAAGACAGAGAGGCAGACATTTCACCCCTGCTTGAACACACCCACACCGATCTGCTCCGTCTGCTAGGGGTGAGGGGAGAAGGAATGAGACCCAGAAGGGGTGTGTCAGCTTTGGAACAACCTGAACTGCCGCTGTTCGGGCAGTTTCCTGTCTCCGTCAAGTCCGATGGACACTGAAGGGGCAGTGGCCTTGGCACCACAGGGAACTTAGCAAGGCCTTCGTAAGGGGGTCTGGTACTCTGTGGGAGGACTGAGGGAGGCAGGGGGCGCACCGGCAGCCAGGGCATGTTGTGGCCTGGAGACTGAGCATTGGGTCCCTCGGTCCCACTGCTGAGTCTGACTGTCCGCTGCCCCTCTTACTGAGGGGCCCCAGGGAGCAGCGTCACTGTCCTGGGCCTCAGCTTCTCCCCTCTGAAATGGGTATGATAAAAGCACCTAAATAAATTTTGCCACATCTCTATGTGGGATGATAAGCAGCTATCACAAAGGATGAGGCCATGAGGTGCAGCATTTGCCAGGAAAACTTAAACAAGCAGAGCCAGGTGCCAAGTAGTCTGTGCCGGGTGCTTGGTTTATCCCTCCTTGGAGCCCACCTGCAGTTGTGGGAAAGAGACACCAAAAACTCAAACGAACAAATCTGCCATGTATCAGGTGAGAATAAATGAAGAACAAAGCAGGTTGAGAGGGGGATGAGGGGGTGGTGCTACTTCAGGGACAGGGCCCAGGGAGGCCTCACAGGGAAGCGGACACTCCAGCAGAGACCTGAGGGGGTGAGCCCTGTGGATGAATGTGGGAAGGGAGTTCCACCAGAGGGAAGAGCAGTTGCGAAGGCCCCGAGGTAAGAGAGGCCTGGGTGTGTCGGAGGAATGGCAAGAACCCGACCAGCGTGGCTGGTGCGTGGAGAGTGACTGGGGGGGGGGGGCCACAGCCCCAGAAGTGGCGAGAAGTGGTCAGACCCTGGGCACATTTCAGAGGTGCAACTGACGGATTTCTGACGGACTGCATGGAGGACGTGAGAGAAAGCCAGGAGGCAGGATGACTGCAAGGTGTTTGACTGAGTAGAATAACCACTGACTAAGCCAGACGGAGGTGCAGGTTTGGAGGGCACAGGGCAGAGTCTCCACGGTGAGTGTGTGCCCAACATTCCGAGGGTCTTATCCATTCACCCCTTAGGGGTCACGTATGGACCCCTTAGCAGGGGTCGCTATCTGCTCCTTTGCCTGAGCTCCCTCCTTGCCTGGAACCAACCCACATACCATCTGTGCTCACCTCTTAGAAACCTTTCCTCCTCCTGCACAAACTAGTCCTGCTCCTGTCGCCACCTTTGCCTAGAAAGCCACCCAGCTGACTCCAGCCTCTGAGCCCATCCCGGCCCTCCGGGTCCTTCCCTCAGCTCTGGGCACCGCTGGGCAGACGTTGTCTCTCTTTGCACTGTACAGTCCTGGTCCCCCTGACTAGACCGCAGGCTCCCTCAGAACAATTGTTGAAAACGTTTGTGAAACAATCACTTATTCATTCATTTAGGAAACAGTTAGTAGGTCCCTACGATGTGCAAGGCTATGGCTATTTGAAGGAGAGCAAGCCAACCTGGGCCCCAGCCCTGGAGCGAGCACCTTGGGGTGCCTCCCACTTATCTCCCACAAATCCAGTTACAAAATAGTGCGTTTCACCTGCCATCCGCTGTGCAAAGCACTTTGCCTGGATGAATTCACATCAACCTCACAGGTGCCCGGGAGGTGGTCAGTACTGTTGTCCCCATTTTGCAGAAGAGAAGACTGAGGTTCAGAGTAGTGAAGGCACTTGCCTTAGATCACCCAGCCTGGAAATGGTGGCTTGTCACACCCCGAAGTCAAGATCACTTCAACATTCTGCTGATTGTGAGACCCTCCCAGTTCCCTCCTGAGTACTCAGAAGGGTACGGTGGGCTGGACACTTCCAGCCCCGAGTCCCCCAGGAGTCTTGAGGCCAGGCGTCATCTCTGGGACCCATCCCTTGCTGCGGATGGTGCAATCTACCCCCTAGGCAGGAAAGCGCCAGGCTCCTCTGAGCCGTCCTAGTGAGCAGTGGCAGTGACCGCCTCCCATATGTGACGGCCAAGCAGGCAGCGGGGAGCCCAGATGGTGTTCATTTCCTCTGGTCATTGGTGATAGCGCCCCCCGACTGCCAGGCAGGGATGAGAGGATGCACTGCCCAGCACTCCCTGCGCGTGGCCCCCCTACCTAGTTCTGGGTCCTTCCTGAGGACAGAGCAGGCCTGTCTTTGCAAGACCTTGGGGCAGGAGGCAGTGGTGTCTCTCTCTTTCCCCACCCTTCTCACCCCCCAGGGCGTCCTTCAGGACAGCTGTGTTAAATCCTCGGTCCACAGTGGCACATGCTGTTCTCATGCAAGACACACTTCTATGGGCACACCCCAGGGATGAAGAAACTCTATCCCCAAAATGCGTACGTCAAAATAAAAAGTTCTGTGCTGACTGCCCAAGCAAGTCCAGGATTGCAAACACCCACAGGGGCCCAGCAGGTGGCGGCCGTAATACTTCTGGGACCCTCATAAGTGTCAGGCTCACTCAGGTCCCCACAACGTTATCTGTTGGGTCAGCCAATATGATTGCCCGTTTTATAGAGGGGAATACTGAAGCGCAAAGAGGTTAAGGTACTAGTTTGAGGTCACATGGGCAAGGAAAAAGGGCAGAGCTGGGATTTGAACCCCAACAGTCTGACCCTTAACTCTTCTCTACTCTTAAAGTATGGCCCTGGGGTCGGGGTGGGGGGCAGCCGTCTCTGTGTTAATAAGCTCTCCAGGTGAGTCTGACGCATGTCCCGGTATGACAACCCCTGTTCTCTGTGGTCTTCTGACGTGAGGGAGTGAAGTGGGTATAAGAAAAACGGCAGCTCAAGGATGACAATACCTAGCAGCTGGCTGTTGCCCTCGGTGTCCGGGGTAATAGGGAGCAGTGGGGACTGCAGCAAACCGAACACACACGCCAGTCTGTGTAACTCCAGCCAGTTCTTGCCTTGCAGGAATGCAGGCCTGCTGTTGGCAGATTTTCTGACTTTTTTCCAGAGAAGCCCAAACTCCAGCTTTTTATGTGAAATTTGATTTTTTTAAATGTTGGCAATCTATCCAAATTATTGGGTGGGGGCTGTTTTTTGTTTTGTTTTGTTTTGTTTTTAAGTGCAGGGCTGACGTTCTTCACTCGGGCATGGAGGCTTTTTCAGTGGCAGACTCGCTGTGGGCCGCCTAGGAGATGAACCTGACTGGGAGAATGTGTACTTTCCAGAGTCTTGGATGTCACCCCATGTCCTTTGACCCCCTCAAGGAAAGCTCTCAGAGTAAAGTGGGTGGGAGGCATGGCACTGCAGGGGTGACCCTGAATCTACTCCGAACCCCCAAATGGAAAAAATACAGAGATCGCTTGCAAACACTGAGCCACCGACTCCTAGCATCCAGGATGCGGGTCGCCCTGAGGACGGCAACTGTCATTTGAAGTGTACAGGTCACTCCCAGAACCCAGCAGACAGAATGACCTGCCTTTCAGCCAAGACAAAGGTTCCCTCCCCAGTCTCTGTCCTGAGCTCTTCACTGTCTGGAAGATGACAGGGCGTCTGCCTGGAGATAGTTGGCAGCTGCTGTCCGCCGACGTGTCTGGCTTCTCTGTGCTTGCCTGTGAAAGGAGAGGAGGATCCGAATGTGGGTTTACAATTGCACCATGTGTGATGACAGGGCGGGAGCAGAAAAGGAACTTACACTTATGCAGAAGCACCTACTATGTGCCAGACACTTGCTGGTTTGTTTGTACACACCTCATAACAAGGCCCATGAGGGTAGGAATTGCTGCCACCGTTTTACAGATGAGGAAACTGAGGCCCACAGAGATGCGGGCACTTGTCCAAGGGCACTCAGGGGTGGAGTCTGGATTCAAACCAGGGCACCTGCACCATAACACATGCCCTTAGATGTTTGAGGGCAGAAAACATGTCGTCTGCTTCAATATAATGATAGCTCCAACTTGTGAAGGGTCTGCTGTGTGTAGGGCTGTCAGCTAAAAGTTTTCCATGCGCTATTGCTTTAATCCCAACAACCCTGCAAGATAAGCATTATCACCCTTTTAACAGCTAGAATAACTGAGGCTCAGAAAGTTAAAGTCCTTTGCCCCTGGTCACACTGCTGCCCCCCTGGACCAGACACAGAGGAGGTGCTCAGTAACGACTTTTGGATGGATGGATGGATTGAATGAACGAATCATTCAATCCTATGCTAATATATGCATTCAGAGTTGTTTTAAGCCTGTGTCCCTTTGTGAATTGCCCAGCCTGAGCAAGTTTTAACTCAACCCCTGGGTAGCCAGAAAGGCAAAGTGACTCAGATGTCATTCCCAGCTTCCTGCCATCCCCTGCCAGCTGCTGGAGTGACACAGGGCCACACTTTTTGGTCCAACTAGCATCTTGGCTGGGGAAGGACGGCCTTGATTATGGGAGACAGTTGTTAAGGGAAATCACAATTGGTGCCATCCCCTCTGGTGCCCTGAGAAAACTCAGGGATGTTGCCATTAGAACTCCAATGCTTTCGTTTAGAAACACGCTTCTGAGCTGGGAGCAGGTAGCGATGAAGGCCGGGATCCAGAGTTGGTGTAGAAGGACCCAGGGGCTTTCAAAGTGTGCTCCTGAGAACCCAGAGCCACTTGGGATGCCGTGGCGAGGGTGGGGGTAGGCGGGGGCGCTGCAGGCCCCTTGTCCTCGCTGAAGCACAGCTGCTCCACTGCGATCTGTTTCCTGTGTGGCAAGCCACATCATTTTGGCTGTAAGTTGACAGGAGGAGAGCTAGCTCAAGTGGAAACACGACTGTTTTTCTGATCTATGGGGTGAGCCAAGCTATAGGGGGATAGAACCTGAGTGTGGAAGATGGTCAGAAACTCAGTCTTTTGGGGTGCATGAAGTTTCCGGTTGCTGTTCTCTTTCTGCCTCTGATTTGTTTCTTTTTCTCTCTGCTTCTGTATGGGTCAGGAGTCTTTTGGTTGAAAGTGACAGAAAACCTAACTCAGAGTAGCTTGAGAAAAGAAGAGAATTTATGACTCCGCCCACCCCCAGGGGTGAATTGAGGTGCACAGCCAGTCTCGTGGCTCTGCTGCTGCTGCGTGGCCTCCATTCTTGGGACACCCTCCCCTCATCTGGTGCCCACCAGCTCTACAACCCCCAAATCCAATGGAGTGGAAAAGAACACACACACACACACACACACACACTCATTGACAAAAAAATAAATCCTAAGACCAGCTCTTGCGGAGACACATGCCTACGTCGGAATACACCATGTAGTCGGGGGGACCTGATGCTCTCTCAGCCAAGCCAAGTTAAGTGCATCTGGGTGGAGATGGCTCCACATGACCCGCAGACTCAGGGAGTGCAGCGGGATGGGGCCTCTGTTAGCAAAGAGAGGGGCCACGGATGCTAGTACTAGAATAGGCCACCCTGCCCTCCTGCAAATGTTCGTAGGTCAGCAGGCCAGCCCAGAGCATGGTCTGCCAATCCAGAGTCAGAGTTCTCAGAACACTCAGCCTATTGGCCCAGCCTGCATGAGGGGTTGGTCCCTGGTTCAGTCATCCACCTGGGCACAGATTCATGCAGCACAAATGTGGCTGCTGGGGCCAGTTCTCAGGGAAAAGGAATTGTGAGCAAGGATGACGCTTCCAAAATGCCTATTGCATTTACTTTGGACTTGCTAAAATGTATGTTCTTGGGTCCACACCAAACACCTTACAAGCCTCCCTGAGGATTCTTATGCAGTCAAATTTAAAAACCATCAAGTTTGGATATTTCTAAAGCAGCATTATACAAACTCTAGTTGTCATCACTTATTATCCATAAAATTAGCACTCAACTCTCAACATCCATGACCTTGGGAATGGAGGAAAATAGCATTGCTGTTTTTAACTGGTTATAGAGACGTGAGGAAAACCCAGAGTGAGACTATCAAAACTCAACAAGTCAGAGGTGCCATTACACTGTAGAGGCACTAGAGGGCACCCTAGCCAACCGCCAGGACCTAGGCAGAGCCTGGTCTCTTGAAAGACCTGGGGTTGAACGATGGTAGTTGAGATCCATGGTGTGCTCTTGTACACGTATACACACACCCTGACACTGTCCAAGGTCAAGGGGAGGGTCCTTGTCGGGGTCTTTTGTCTTCAGAATGTGGATATACCACTCCACAAATATTAATGCTGTAGCTCCAGTTGGGGCTTCTTTGCTGTTGGCTGCCTGACTTTGGGGAAGGTCCCACCCCTCTGGCCTCAGGGTCCTCACCAAAACTGCAGGGGTTCAGCTGAGTGATTCCCAAGCTTTTCTGGGCGACAGTGGTTATTTAGAATTTTGCTTTGTCCCCATCTGTGTTGCTATCATTCACTTCTGCAGGCTTCAGTTCTCCCATGAGGTCCGGTGAAGGCGGGGCTCTGTGTGGCTGCCCCTGAGGCCCCAGGCTCTGCCCAGCACACGGCAGACCCTGAGTGAGTGTTCCAAGGGGCAGTGCAGGACCTGCTGACCTGGTCCCTGCCCCAGCTGATTCTGTGGGACCCTGGGCATACCATTTCACCTCTCTATGCCTCTGTTTTCCCAGCTGCAAAATGGGCAACAACACCGCTCTCGGAGCATGAGTCTCAGTCCACAAACTCAGTTTGCAGGAAATACCATTTTGTTTTTCCATAACTGAACCTAATTTCTGATCTGAACTCCTTTACTGCCAAATGACAGAGATCACTTCAAGCCAATTGAGTGTCCCTTTGCCCTTTGTTGGTAGGCATCTCAGGTCAGGGGGGCTCACACCGTGCTGAGGCACTGAGGAGAGGCGCTCTGGCCTCCTCTGACATCACTCTGTGCCCACCTATGAGTCTGAAGACATCATTAGTCATTGAGATGTAGTCCTCAGTACATCAGAAAGGCCCAGTGCCTAAACAGGAGAGACGACACCTTCCTCCCTTTCCTATAAAAGCATCTGAGATAGACAGTCTGGGTTGGTATGGCTGTGCCATCACATCTGTCAGGTCCCTCTGTCACCTGCCATCTGCCATGGTCCCAGCTACCTGGTCTTCAGCCTTGCAGGTAGAAGGAAGAAGGGGAAGAGAATAGCCCTGCCCTTCCTTTGAAGGGCATTTCCCTGGTGTGGCACAAGACACTCCCACTTAAAGTCCATTGGCCAAAACTTAAACACATGACCACACACAGCTGCAAAGAAGCCTGGGGAATGTAGTCTTTATTCTTGCCAGACATCAAGTCCACTAAAAATCAGGGTTCCTTTGCAGAGGATGGGAAGGTGAATGGACAGGGACAGCCAGCTCAGGGCTGTGCTGATAGTGCTCAGGGGTGTGGGTCTCCACTGCTCTCAGAATTTCTGTAATCTTCCCCTGCTCAAGATCTCAGCTTCAGGATGGGCTGGTGCTTGGGAGCTGGGAAGAGGAGGAGCAGAAAGAATGTAGTTCTTCACCCCTCCCCCACCCCAGGACACAATGGAGTGTAAACTCTTTTTTAAAAAAATATACTTCATGACAAAACATTTCCAACTTACTATCAAGAATAAAAAATAATATGATGAAGATTTGTGTACTGGACAGCCACTTTGATCAAATCTTGCCATTGTCATATTTGCTTTAGCTTTTAAGATATTAACTATTACATATACAAGTGAAGTCCCCGGTTTTCTTCCCCAATTTCTTTCCCCACTTCTCACCTCAGAGATGTTCAATCCTGAATTTAGTGTTTATCAGTCCCTTGTATGTCTTTTATTCTTAATACAAATGTATATATAATGTTACAAAATACTCTTGCAGATTTTTGAACTTGATATAAATGGCTTCTTGCTGTAGAATTCACTATGCAACTGGCTTTTTTGCTCTCAGCACTGGCTTTGAGATGTAGCCACGAGGAACTCTCCCACTGCCGTTCATCATGGCTGGGCCATGTCTGTGGTCACGGCTGTGGTATGTGACTGTCCCACAGTGTGTTCACCTATTTTGATAGATGGTTGTTGGATTTGTGCAGTTGTTAGCATCGTTGTGCATGTCTCTTTGTGCACGCACACGAGTCAGTGGTTTTGAGAGTGTGTTCCTGGACCAGCAGCATTAGCATCACCCAGGTGTCTGTAGAAATGCAGATTCTCAGGCCCACCTCAGACTTACAGAATTGGACCCTCCAGGGCAGAGCCCAGTGATCAGCATTGTAGCAAGCCCTCTAGGAGATGCTGGTGCCTGCTAGAGTTTGAGAACTGCTGCTCTAGGTTTTGTAACAGAAGCACATCCTCAAATTTATTACTAGATTCTGCTAGATATCTCTCCAAAGTATACACTCCTGTCAGGATGGAAGTTTCCTCTCATCCTTGCCAGCCCTTGGTGTCATCAGAACTTAAGATCTTTGCCAATGGGGCGGGAGGTCTGGGCTCTGTTCACTTCTCAGTGATGTCCTCTACATGGCCCTGGAAATCCCTCTTACAACACCACACTTTCTCTCTGGCTGCAGGTCCTGCCAGGTCTACAGCTTTGGAAACACACAAACTTTCACTCGGCTCCCTGTGGCAATTTCTCTTCCGGAGGCATCAGTTACCTCCACATGAGCCAGCTGGGTCAGTCAGGGATCCCAAATGTAAGCAACAGCATTGGCAGATATGTGGGGCTCCCAGAGTCCAAAGGGCTGATTTGGGCTACATGACCATACCTAGTTGCAAGGGAAGCTGGGAAATGTAGTCATTTGTCTAGGGGCTATGTGCTCAGTTAATATTCCAGTGAGACAATCTGACGTGCTCACACATATGGGTTGACCATCTCTCTCTCCCTTTCCCCCACCCTCTACCCTGGTCTGGCTGGCAGTGGGCACTGGTCTGGGGGGCAACTGCACAGGCTGCGTCATCTGCTCAGAGGAGAACGGCTGCTCCACCTGCCAGCAGAGGCTCTTCCTGTTCATCCGCCGAGAAGGTATCCGCCAGTACGGCAAGTGTGTGCATGACTGTCCCCCCGGCTATTTCGGCGTCCGAGGCCAGGAGGTCAACAGATGCAAAAGTACGTGGCTCTTCCCTTGTCCTGTGCTAGTGCTGGGCTCCTGGGCACCTCTGGCCCATGTCCCATCTCTTACCCCGACGCAGCCACAGGGGAAGTGGGTGAACGCCTGAACCCAGACTCAGATACTTGCTTGATTTCAGGCTGGCTCTAAAGACCTAGGAAAGTCAATTCTCTGGCATAAGCAGGGAAACTTCACCTCTACCCTAGTCTGCTGTGTGGACTTGGGACTATTACCCTTCTGAGCCGAGCTCAAGTGAGAAAAGGAGTACCAACGCCATCCCTGATTTTTACTGTGACTTGCAACAAATCATGACCACCTCTGAGCTCTGATGGAAATGAAGCAGGGAGGCCTCCCTCCTAGTGCAGATTTGCTGTGTGACTTTAGGCAAGCTGCTTGCCCTTTCTGAGCCTCAGCTTTAAATGCAAATAACTATTACCTGGACATGTTCCCTGCCTCTGCTGGACCTCAGTTTAAATGACAAAGGGAGTTCTCCTTGAAGGCAAACCAGTTTGACCTTGGGCAAGTCTGGGCTTCAAAGGAAACACTGAATCCTGCCCCCAGTGCTCCAGGGCCTGGGGCTGCTCAGAGGCCCTCCCACCTCAGGCAGTCCCAGAACCTCCCTCTTCCTGGGCTGCGGTCCTGACCAGGGGTGGTCCTGGATCTATTACAGAATGTGGGGCCACGTGTGAGAGCTGCTTCAGCCAGGACTTCTGCATCCAGTGCAAGAGGCGGTTTTACCTGTACAAGGGAAAGTGTCTGCCCACCTGCCCACTGGGCACTGCGGCCCAGCAGAGCACACGGGAGTGCCAGGGTGAGTGAGGGCCTCCTCATCCCATCCCTTCCCCTCCTATCCTAGGGCAGGAGCTAGTGAGGGTGTTAGAAGACCGGGAAGAAATCATAGTAGGATTCACAAGGATGGCAGGCCCAACACCACCATTCGAGTTACACATAGGAATCCTTCAATGTGCTAGAACCGTCGTTATGATTACTATCACTACCAAGGTCAGCATCACTGTCATCACCAAGGGAGGCAGCTGAGTACAGAAGAGCACTGATTTTGCAGTAAGACAGACCAGGGTTTAAATCCTAGCTCTAATATTAGTGACCTCAAGCAAGTTACTTAGGTTCACTGTCCCTTAGTTTCTCCAACCATTACAAAAACTTACCATGGAACAGAGAACCTACTTCATGGGGGAGGGTGGTTAGGAGGATTAAATTAATTAATAAAATCTGAAGTACTTAGTACAGTGACTGGTATACAGGAAATGCTCAATACATGCCATGATTATACATGTCACATCAGCTGTCATCGTCACCCCTGCTCGGTTCCCCCACTACTCCTTTTCAGACTGTGATCAGTCCTTACATGAGGCTGTTCTCATCTGTGTCCTCACCTGAATCTCGTATCTCTGCCCACGCGTTCCCTCTGGGCTCACGTTCACAGTCATCCCAACAGCTGTTGGCTCCTAACTCACTGTCTCTGGCCACATCCCTCCCTGAGCATCAGCCCACATCCACACCTGCCCTCTGGGTGTCTCCTTCCCTCCCTCCCCATCCCCAGCCTGGTGCTTCCTCCATCAGTAACCACCAGCTCCATGACCCGTGCTGGCCGTGCGGGACATAGGAGCATCCCTAATGACTCTCCTCTCTCATCCTCCATCCAATCCAATCTGCTCATTCATCTGCCAAGGAATATTTGCTAGAGCATCTGCTCTGTGCCAGGCACTTTCCGAGGGGCTGGGGACGTGTTAGTGAATGAACAGACAAAGCCTCTGCCTTTGTGGCTGTAACATTTTGCTGAGGAAATAGAAGAGACACACAAGAATAAATACAGGTGTCAGATGGCTAAAGAACTTAGTGGGGGCAGGGTGGGTGGAACCAGAATATAGCTCTCAAACCCACCGTATCCCTACCCACCCCCTTCTCCCTATTCTACCCCTTCCCATCTCTTTCTCCCCACACTCCGCCCATCACTGGGGTCCTGGCCACAGCCTCCTGCCTGTCTACCTGCCTCAGGTCTCACTGCCTCCAGCCCATGCTGGCTCTCATCCGAGCAGCCCGAGTGATTATTTCAAAATGACAATATGATCCAGTTTCTCTTTGGCTCAAAGCCCTTCGGTGGCTCCCACTGTCCTCAGGGAGAACCCTCCCAGGCCCTGTGCAATCTGGTCCCCATCTGCCAGCCTCTCTACCCCATTATTTTTTCTCTCCATTTGAGTTTATACTCCAGCTTCCCCAGTTCTAGGCCAGTGTCAAGGCCAAGTCCTCCAGGAGACTTTGCAGGGGTTATTCCTTCTACCTGGGGCACTTCTTTTTCCTGCCCCTCCCTGAGTGGGCTATCCTCCCCACCCCCACTTCAAGACTTAGCTCAGGACTCTCCTTCTCCAGGAAGCCTTCCCAGCCCCCTAGGCTGGGACCAGAACCGCCTCTGGGCTCCCACAGCTGC
The DNA here is from genome assembly GCA_004027475.1 of Anoura caudifer. NCBI lineage: Eukaryota > Metazoa > Chordata > Mammalia > Chiroptera > Phyllostomidae > Anoura > Anoura caudifer. Next base: position 160,876 of record PVKU01000746.1, on the reverse strand, counting down.
CTGTGCCTCTCCATGACTGCATGAGCAACCTGCCCTTCAGCCTGACCTCTCCAGACAGTGAACTCGGGAGGCAGACCCAGGTGTGCCTTGTTCTGGCTACACCTGAGCACCCAGCAGAGCACCTGGCACTCAGTAGGGCTCAGTCTCTGCTTGTCAAATGAAAATATCCAGCCAAAGGATATTGTTCTAAGGCCTGGAGACCCAGTTCTGGATCCTGTGGGACCTTAAACTGCTGTGTTGTGTTGTGTAAGCCCCTTCTTTGTTCCCTAACCAGCCAGTCCCCAGCCCCTCCCCTGCTCTAAGCCTTGATGTCCTAATCTGCCAAATGGGGATGTTAATGGCTCCCCCATTCTCTGCTCTCTCTCAGGGACTCATAAAAACATCAAATGTGAAAGAATATACATACATTCTTATATATATTTTTAAATTACTCCCTACTAAGAACTGTAACGTCCATACCTCATTTTTCCTCACAACAGCACTGCTTAGCTTCCAGTGCTGATCACTGACACATGGTCAAGTTCAAAGCCCATGCCCTGGCCCTGAGGGCCATTCAGCCAACCTTCTGGTCTCTTCTGTCCCTCCCTTCCCAGACCCTCACTCCACCCCCACTCTGTCTCTCAAACATGGGTTTCCAGGCCCCAGGGGTGCGTTCCCTTCTGTCTCTACACAGCAGCAAACTACTCTCTCCCCTTAGCTTCTGTGTCACCTCCTCCAGGAAGCCTTCCCCTTTAACACCAGCCCACAACATCCTGTGCACGTTTTCAAATAGCCCGCATCCCAGGCTCTCATAAGTAATGATTTCAATGTCTCCCCTCTGCCCCGGTACAGCCTGAGTCCCTTGCATTGTAGAGATGCAGGCAAGGGAACTGAACCCCTCAGACCCTGCCCTTGGATCTGAAGGACACTCCCTGCCAGCTGACTCCCTCTGTCTGTCTGTTTTTCCCTCCACCCCACAGAGGAGTGTGAGCCCAGCCCTTGGGGCAGCTGGAGCCCCTGCACACACAACGGGAAGACCTGCGGCTCGCCCTGGGGTCTGGAGACCCGGGTTCGAGAGGCTGGCCGAGCTGGGCAGGAGGAAGCAGCAACCTGCCAGATGCTGTCCGAGTCCAGGAAATGTCCCATCCGGAGACCCTGCCCAGGAGGTGAGCACCAGGCCAGGCATGCAGGGCCACCTTGGAAGGGCCCAGGGGTTACTGTGAGTGGCCTCGGGACACCGGTCTCACAAAGAGACGCATAAGGCTGCCTGAAAGTCCATCAGCCGCCACTTCACATGGGTTCAGCACTGCCCCCCGCCCCCGCGCCCCGGCATCCTTTCAAAGGAGGGTCTTACTTGCTGCATCAGTCACAGACCATTAGGAAGATCAAGCTTGTCCTTTACATCAGGGGTTCTCTGCACTTTCACACTGACCACGTGCCTTTTAATCACAAGGATTTGGGAACACTCTCTTTCCTGCTCTGAAAGAAAATTCATGGGTAAGGTAACCAACCCACTTGCGCAGGTCGTTTAAAAAAAATGTCAGCATAGTGCTCTAACCACAATATAAAAGAGAAACAAAAGAAATTTCATCGGGGCAGCGCACAGGCCAACACACCGGAGAGCAGAGCATGCGCAGTGAGCTGCAGTCGTAGCAAGGGCGACGGCCGAGGTCAGCGCCCAGGTGCAGGTGTGTGAGGTGCAGTGTCCCTGTTGGGGACCAGCTGTTAATAAACTCAACAACACTGTCTGACCTCTTGACTGACAGCGCACTAGCGGCCCTGGACCAGTCAGCGAATGGGGTGAGTGCTCAGACACCCTTCGCATTCCCTCGAAAGGCGGAGCTTTGCTCTAAGCAAGCAAATTTCTCAGCTACGGGAGAGCTGGATGGGACAGGGACAGCTCTTCTTTGTGAGGGACTGTCCCACAGAGCACCCCTGATCCCTGTCCACTGAATGCCTCTGGGATCCCCTTCTTTGTCACAATTAAGATCACCACACAGACATCCAAATTATCCTGTGGGGGCTCTTAAGAACCACCGATGTAAAAAAGAGGGGCTGAAGAGTATGGTAGTTAAGATGTGAATGGTGAGTAGTAATAATATGGAATTAGCTAATGTCAACTGTGCACCTACTATGTGTCAGGCACCATGCTAATTCTTTATACTCATTAAGTCATTTATTCTGTACCATGATGCTACGAGGTAGGTTTTGTTATTATTTCCATTGTACAGATGAGGAGATTGAGGCCCAGAGAGGTTCATTCATTTGCCCAAGGCTCACGCAGCTGGAGAGGTACGGACCTGGAATTCAAACGCAGGTCTGTGCACAAAGAGGAATCTAAAGTGCTCGATGATGTGTTCCCTGGGCACACAGCTCGGATGGAGCCAGGAGTTGAACCCGGGGACATCACTGGGTTCAGAAGAATTTGTGGTATCTGGGTTGGGAGTGCGAATAGCAGAAACGGGGCCTTTGGGAGTCACAGTGGGCAGCTGGGACCAGAGAAAATAAGAGCCCCAGGCCCAGAGAAGCACCCAGATAGGTGGCCTATAGCACTTGTTACTGTGACCACACCTCTCGCGGCATCTGACAGCTGGGGCCGATGGGAGGGCTGGAAGGTGGAAAGCTCTTCATGATGATGATGACGACAACAACGACGATGACAACAACAGCAGCAGCAGCTGCTGCAAACATTCAGAGGCACTGACCACGTGCTGGGCACTGAGCTGAGTGCTTTGTAAATATCACTCTTTCGGTTCTTATGACAACCCTGCTGTGGGCTCCTTGCATCACCCAGGGGTCAGCTCAGAGAGGCCTCCCGTGGCACCACGTCACAGCACCTGCGGCTCCTGCAGTGTGTTTGTTCCATGTCTGAGATCTCCTGTCAGGGCCAGCTCTCTGTCTGCCCTGTCTATGGCTGCCTCTTGAGTGCCTGGGACAGGCGCTGGCACAGAGTAGGTGCTCAGTTAACTTTTGTTGGCTGAGTGGATGGTAGGTGGTGGGCAGATGGGCAGGCATCAGGCAGGTGTAGGGAAGAGATGGAGACCCACAGCCACTCACCCCCTACGCCCACCTTCAAAGCCAGCAAGGGCTGTCAGGCAGCCCCTCACCCTGTCCCCAGAGGCTGTCCCACCTGTGGCCTGACGCAGGTAGCCCTGGAGCTAAGAGTGGGAGCCAAGCTTCAGTGGCCCCTGAGGGCTCAGGAGTGGACATAGGGAGTGCCAGAAGTGGGCAGCCTGGTCTGAGGAGATGACCCTGAATCGGCCTGAGGAGGGAGAAGCCCCAGCTCCTGGGGACACAGGCACAGAGGAGACACTCGAGAGATCAAGTAGTCTTCCCTCGCCTCTCCCAGCCCGTTCATCCCTTGCTGAGTGACCTTGGGAGGTGACTCCCTGACCCTCAGTTTCTTCATGTTTACGTGGGCACACAGCTCTCTCCAGAGAAGTGTGGGGGCCAAAAAGCATATGAAAATGGCCTGGGTGTGGAGACACTCTGCGAACCAGAACTTGGGGGCTGGCCTTGCTCTCCCACCCACACCTCTCTGTCCGCTTCCCTGTTGATAGTAATAATAGTGAACCACAGCTGGGAAGAGCCTTCAGGCGGAGGCACAGCCAGTGTGCAGGCAGTCATGGAGCTGGTGAGCACTGGCTGGGTTGCAGGAACCCGAGGAGGCCAGCGCCTGGGGCCAAGTGAACCGGGAGGAGGGGTGGGAGGGGCAGGCCGGCCAGGGAGTGGATGTGGTCTTCTCCTCCAGGTGAGCGGGGAACCACTTGAAAACCACACCGGGAGCTGCAGCCCAGGCTGTGCCACTGAGCAAGCAAGGCCCCTCATGGGTCTCGGGCTTCTCACCTGAGAGATGGTACTCAGCAGATGCTTGTGTCAGAAACTCACCCCAGCTCCCCAGCAGGCGGGGCACACTGGGGTCAAGGCTACGAGTTAGGTCTGGGGTTTGCATCCCAGCTCCACCCTCCCGCAGAGGGAATCGGGTGAGGCACAGGCGCCATGATGCCTGGCCTGGGGCCCGCCTCCCACAGCTGGCATGAGTTTAACAGACATAGAGCATTTGGAGTGTGGCTGCCTCGTGGCACCGCTAGCTAAATGCTCCTGTTATTATTATCCTTGTTTTGATCGTCATTATTTTCAAGGGTCAGAACTGGGGCCCAGAGGTGAGAGGGGAGGTTTTTGTGGAGTCCTGGGTAAAATGTGTGGTCTCCAGGAAAGACCCCTGTAAACCATGGAGTGTATGTGGGAGGGCCATGGGCACCCCCTCCAGGCCACACTAAGTCCTGGGGGGCCCATGTGAATCTCCAGGCCTAGGGAGGCCCTCAGCAAGTTATCAGCCCTCCTGCCCCCTAAGGAACCGAGAGAAGTGTTCGATCTGGGGAAAGTTATATCCTACAGTCCAGATGCCAAACAGGAGTGTTTGTCAGGTCAGCCCCCAAATATTACTCTGGGCCCCGCTGTCTGGGGGGAGAGGGAGACACTCTCATCTTTCAGGACTGAGGGGCCTCCCAGGCCCCAACTGGCCTCAGAAACAATGCCCTGTGCCCCCACTGCAGAGAGAAACCCCGGCCAGAAGAAGGGCCGGAGGGACCGGCGGCTGCGCAAAGACAGGAAGATGGACCGCAAGCTGGACGTGAGGCCCCGTCCACCACAGGCCTGACCTGCCCCCTGGCCGCCCTCCTGCAAGCCAGCCAGTTGCGTTCCTCACCCTTCTGCTCTCTTGCTGCTGCTGCTGCTTTGCTTCTCTTTCCTTTTATCTTCCCCCTCCCCTCGACCCCCTTTCTTTTTTCTATGCCAGTCTACCTTTTTTCTCCTTTATTTCCTGTATTTCTTCCATATCTGTTTCCCTCTTCTTTGTCCTTTCTTCCTGTCCTCCCTCCCTCCCTCTTTCCCTTTTCTTTGTTCTCACTTTCCCTTTTCTGTCTGCCTTTCTTTTCCTTTCCTCCCGTTTTTCTCCCTGTCCTTCTTTATTCTCTCTCTCTCTCTCTCTCTCTCTCTCACACACACACACACACACACACACACATTAAGAGACCAAATGCCTGTGCCCTGCCCCCAGCTACTCTTTCTTATCTGCTCCTTAAAGAAAGTAAATATCTTTTTCTAGGCCTTTCCCTGACCTTGTCCTGACCCCACCTTTGCAAAAAAGGGGTTTCCAAGGGCGGCGCCAGGGCCATGACACAGGCAGGCCCCTTGAGTGGTGACCGCAGGGCTACCCCTGCCTTCTGCTCCAGTCAGTCCCGGAGGCCACTTCCACAGTCCTCGGCCACAGCTCCCCTCAGAAGCCTCTGGAAGAGGCTCTGGGGCTTCCCGATGCCCAGCTGGCCACGGAGGAGCCACGATAGGGCCTCTGACTAGACAACCAGCCCTGCACCCTCCTGTGGCAACAGAGTCCACCCTCCTGGAAGCTGCCTGCTGCAGATGCTTCACTGCCCTCCTCTTCCCGTGGGACCGTCCTCCCATGTCCTTCAGGGATCCAAGCACTACATCAGATGGGCGGTCATGCCTGGGGGAACCCGCTCAGCCCACAAGAGGCCATCAGAGCTGAAAGGAACTTGGAGAATATCCAGGCCACTCTGCTCCCTACCCTGGAGCCTCCTGCCATTGTATCCATGGGGAAACTGAGGTCTGGGAAGGAAAGGACATACCTAAGGTCACACGGGGAACCCGGCTGCTGTGCCTTCCACCTGTTGGTTGCCCTGCTCAGCATATCCGCAGCTGAGAGACTTTGGGGCCTTGGCGTGGAGGGGTGGGGCAGGGGCAATAAAGGAAGTTGTTGGGTCAGGAGCAAGAGAAGATGCCCCATCACCCACACCACCACCACAGAGCATTTGTGTTTCACTGTGAAACCCCACGTGCCACCAGGAAGAACAGTGGGAGGAGTCTCAGGCTAGACCCAGCTTAGAAGCAGGTTTGTTCTCACTGCCTGCCACTTGGCCACCACGGTGCCCCTTCCACCTTTGTTCCTCAAATCCCCAGGAAGGGCACTCTCGATTTGCACTGGCGTCACTGACTGGTCTGAACTCAGAGGGTTCAGCAGCTAACAGAGGAAGAATCTGAGAACTGAGGAGCCCTGGAGGGCCTGGGAGGCCTGGGAGAGAAAGGTATCAGCAGGCTGGGGCAGGCTAAGGGTGATAAAATATCATTCCCCCACCCGAAGAGAGTGCTTAGCCTCAGGCCTCCCTCTGCTTGGTACATGGGGAACCCCTGACCCCCAAGGCTCACCCTCACTCTCACTTCCCCTCTCACTTCCTTGAGGACAGCTAGAGCCTGCCCTCTTCACCTGGCCAAACCACCAGCTTCTGTTCTGCAAAAGTCTGCGCCTCTGAAACTCTCTGTTGTTGTTTCAAGATCCCAACATTTTTTTTTAATAAAGGGAAAAGAAAAACGAAACTTGCAGATGCTTGTTGGTCATCCTGCTGATGAGTTTGGAGTGGCTGAATCTAAACCATATGGGTTGTTTGTGCTGGAATGCTCCGGGCCTGGAGGGGGCCTTGGCCAGCAGACCCCCCATGCCTCTCTCAAGGGGGCTCAGCCAGAGACAGAAGAGAGCCACACTGTGCTCCGCCCACCCCCAGTGCCTTTTATCCCCATGGTCAGAGGTGGCCCCAGGAACACATCTGTACTCTGTATGACATGTCTGAAGGGCCAAGGGACACTGAAGTGGTGTGACAATCTTATGGAGCCATCTAAACACTCTGCATTGCTCACGAAGGTGGCCTCAGCTTCCGGAGACACAGGTTCAAGCCCCACCCTGTCATCAACAGTCTGTGGGGTCAAGGCTAGATTATTTCCTTTCTCTGGGCTTCCATTTCCCCATTTGGTAGATGAAGAGAAGGTATGACTGCATTTAATCCATTGCCCAAATCTGGGTGACCCATCTGCATCCTCTGCGGTGCTTTTTAAAAATTCAGACTTCAGGGTGTCACCTCAGACTCACTAAACCTGAACAACTTTAGGAGCAGACAGTGAGAACAAGGAACTCTGGAGCGAGTATTACAGGACAAGCTCACCAGACAGGGCGGCTCTTGAGACCTCCAGCCCCAGAGGACTGGGGCCTAAACACAGACTTTTCTGATAAGTTTCAAATGCTGAAGTTTCTAAAACCCACCATTCTAAGAGACCTGGATAGGAGTGAAAGTTTCCCTTCCTGCAGTCCCCTGGCTGGTTCTTTCCCTCAGGGAAACTTGTTCTCTGTCCTCAACTGGGATCTGTGGTCAAGGTTATTCTTTATGTTACAAATTAGGAGACAGTTTGTTCCCGGCCTAAACGCCTCCTATAACCTTTGGACCTCAGATATTCCTTCTCCTCCAACTCCTAATCCTTTCCAACCCCACCCTCTCCTACATTCTCCTGAGGATTGACGGGTTTTATTGAGACGGACAGCTTCCCAGGGAACTGCCTCTTACAGGTGAGGCTCAGAGGTAGCTTCAGAAACTGGCAGGGCCACCAGGGAGAGGGCAGTGGGCGGAGCCCAGAGGGAGGTGCCAGCTGCCCGCCCCTCCAGAGCTATTCCAGTGGGAGAGAACAAAGGCTTGGCCCAAGCTGAGGGGTTCCTCCGGCCCCCACTCCAGCAGGGCCGCAGCAGGGCCCTCTCTGCAGTCCACTCCCCCTACGACAGAACCCTTGCGTTCGCTTGTCCCTATCCCTGCCCGACGCAGCACCACGGCCCCACCTCTCATTCCCACCTTCTGTCACTAGAGGGCGCCGCCCAACCAGAAACGAGGCAACAGCCACGCTTGCGACCGCATTTTTCTGAAATAGGGAGGGTGTGTAGGTTTTCTCTCCTAACCAGACTTGCGAAAAAGACGGGAGGCTGCCTCCTGCCGCAGGCTGAACGACAAGAGTTGCATTCAGAGGAGGACCGGAGCCCAACATCCCTCAGCCAGGAGCCCTCACTGTTCCTGGCCTCCTGCTACGACATCGGGGGCAGGGATGGGAACAGCGCTGTTTTCACATATAAGGAAATTTCAAACTATCCTATGTGGTCCTTCTGACTCAGGAAATGTGCATTCTCATAATAATAAAATAAAGGTAGCCATAATAATAGTGATTAATAATAACAATGTCTTACAGGTGTTGAGCACCTACTACGTGCGTCCCCGACGGTGCTAAGTGCTTTGGGGGCAGTGTTTCATTTCTTCTGCTTTCCTCTCCCCGGTAAAGATCATAATAACTCCCGTTTAGCTGGCTTGTTTAAATGTGCGAACACTTCGACATCCTTATCTCCTGCCACCCTCCCAGAAACCCTGCAAGCTAACTTACAGAAGAGGAAACTGAGTCTCAAGTGAAAGTCATTCCGCATTCATCAATCTCAATTATCCATCCATTCGATGCACGTACAGAAGTGCCTGCCGTATGCCTGGCGTCATGCTGCGTGCTGAAGATGACGGCCCAGGCCTCGTCACTGGAGCTTCCGGTCTGTAGACAAGTTAATGACAACGGTGTGACAAGGCCTTCCACAGGGGACAGGATCTAGAAGGAGCAGCAGCAGCAAACCCACCAGCAGCTTACAAGTGCCCTGGGGGCTCCTCCTCTGGGACCCAATGGCCAGGCTGAAAACTGAAGAATGAGGAGGTGTTAATGAGTTGAGGGTAAGGGTTGTTTCCCAGCCACAGGACTCAGCATGTGCAAAGGCCTGGAGAAGAAGCTTCTAATAGGGGTGCCAGCCCCAGCATTTCTCAGCCTCCTGGGCTGTCAGACCCTGGAACACAGGGAGTCAACCCTGGGGACTGCTGGTCCCCCACCCCCACCCCTCTCCATGGCTCCTAGACTCACCTCTACAGTCTTTCATGAAACCTGCCAGGCACAAGCTGAAATAGGTCATGCAGCCAGACCTGCAGCTGAAGAAGTCACCCGGAAGGGGGACCTCCAGTCCCTGCTGCTCCAGCCCCGAGGTATAGTCTTTCCAGCTGAGGCTCCAGCAGAGAGAAGCTGGCCCTACTCCGTCCTGTCGGAACTCCTGAGCCTCAGAACCCAGGAGCATAATAAAATGGTTATTGCTTCATGCCTCTAAGGGTGGGGGAGTGTTTCACAGCAATAGACAATGGGAACAGGGGTTAACAGTGGCACCGCCCGTAGGGTGGAGGGGCAGGGAAGTGAGGCAGGCAAGAACCAGGCGGCAAGGCCACAGATCCCACCTCCACACTGGCCAGCTCTGAGCCCTTAGGCCCCGTCTGGTACTGTTCTCTGTGCCTCGGTTCCCTCATCCGTGAAAGGGGACAATGAAAGGATCCCTCATGGTGCCACTGTGAGGTTTAAAGAAGTAAATCATGCGGAAGGGTTCAGATACACAGTGAGTGCTCAACACAAATTTTTCATATCACATATATTTTATTTATCCATTCAACAAACATTTCTTAAGCACTAAGTCTGACCAGGAACTGTGCCAAGGCACTTGACTTCAAAAACTTAGATCCATTCTCCCCAGAGCCCTCTGCAGTGGATTTTATTATTATTCCTACTTTTTACAGATGAAGAATTTGAGACTCAGGAAGTAGGTAGTGAGGCGAGAACTCAAAACCAGGCCCTGCCCCAGGGGCTGCTCCAGGCACAGACACCAGGGGAGCATCCCACCCGGCCCCAGGAGATGAGCACGAACCACGTGGGGAAATGCATCTGGAGCCACTGCGGCCTCCCACTCGGCATCTGGGACAGGGACTCCAAATGACTCTCACACACACCTGAGAAGATGGTTCACCTCACTCTAATTAAATGACAATAAAGTCACCCAGAAATACCATGTTTTCACCTATCTGAATGGCAAGGAGCCAAAATTTGAAACCACGGGGCCTTGGGCAGGCCATAGGTGAGCAGGTGCTTTCTCCTGTGTCACTAGGGAAGGGACATGGCCCAGCCTCCGTGGAAGGTAAATTGACAAGATCCATCAAAATTACAATGCACGTGTCCCCTAACCCAGAATTCCATTCTAGGGACCAGTCCTCTAGTTAGCCTTGCCCACAAGCAAAATGACAGGTGTGATTGCACATGGCTGCTCCCTGCAGCCTGCAAGTGATCGTGAAAACACCCTAAATGTCTATAGGAGCTGTGGTTACTTCTATCGTCTTATAGGTTTTGGCTCTGACTGCTTCCTCTGGGAAGTCTTTCTTGATGACCCCCAAGCTAGGCCAGGTGCCTCCCGAGTGAGCCCCAAATGGATAAGCCAGTGTTGTCCCTGACTCTGTGTGTCTGTCCTGCCCCTGGACTGGGAGTCCCATGAGGGTGAGGCCCGGGTGTGACACATTTCTGAGTCCCAGTGCCCAGTCCCAATCCAGTACAAGGGTGGCACACAGCTGGATGGATGAATGAATGACCCCAAAGTGGCCCTGGGCAGGAGTGAGAGCTGCTGTCACCTGTCGAGCAGCAGCCACTGCCTGTGCATCCACAGGCTGCGGTGCAGCAGCATCCAGCCGCCAGCCCGAGGCTCCAGCAAACGGCCTCCAGTCTGGTCATCGAACCCCACCCCCCCACTCCCTACTCTTCCTTCAAGGCCCTGCCCCGCTCCCACACTGTGGGCAGGAGCACACACATCAGCACAGCCGTGGTCTCTGTGGGCCCCAGGAAACACTCATCGAATTTATCAGCCTAGGTATGGTTTTCCTAAATACCAGCTTTATTGAAATATAATTTACTACAGCAAATAAAACTCATCCCTTTGAGATGTAAAGCTCGTGTTTTGACAAACACACACATCCGTGTAACCACCACCACCACGATCATGACCTAGAACATTTCCATCACCAGGAAGTTTCAGGCCCCTGGGCAGTTGGTCTCGTCCCCTGCCCCCACCCACCTCTGACAAACACCACTCAGGCTGCCCTCTTCCAGGCGGCTTGGCAGCTTCCAGAAGGTCACGTGAGTGGGCTCACACAGCAGGTGGCCTTTTGAGTCTGGTCGCTTTGACTCAACATCAGTGCCTTTGAGATTCCTCTACGTTTTTTGCATGTGTAAATCAATAGTTCTTTCCTTTTTATTGCTGAATAGTAGCCCATTGTTTATCCACTCACCTGTTGGAAGACCACTGTTTCTGATGGCTGGGAGAAAAGTTGCTGTAAACGTTTGTGTACAGTTTTTTTTTCCGAAAATTTTTATTTCTCTTGGGTAAATGCCTAGGAGTAGGATTGCTGAGTCAGAGGGTAATCACATGTTTAACTTTATAAAAGTTGTCAAATTGCTCTTTGCAGTTCCAGTTGCTATGTCCCTTCATCAGCACTTGGTATTATCGGTTGTTGTTAATTCCGGCCATTCTACTGAGTGAGCAGTGGCATCTCGCTGTGGCTTTCATTTGCATGTACAGGTAATACTGAGTATCTTGCCATGTGCTTATTTGCCATCAATATCTGTATCGTAGTGAAGTATCTTTAAATGTTTTGCCCATTTTCATTGGAATAGTTGTTTCCTTATCATTGAATTGTGAAAGCTTTTAAAATATATTCTGGATACAAGTTTTTTAAATCAGATACTACTTTTGCAATATTTTCTTCCAACCTGTGGTTTTCATGTTCTTAAAGGTGTCATTAGAAAATAAAATTTTAATTTTGATTAAGTCAAATTCATCTTTTCTTTTATGGTTCATGCTTTTTGTATCTTGTGTAAAAAATCTTTGTGGCTATGGGTCAGGCAAAGATTTTTTTCCTATATTTTCATCTGGATGTTCTACAGGTTTTGGTTTGACATTTAGACCTATGGTCCATTTTAAGTTAATTTTTATATATGGTATGAGGTATGGGTATAACTAATTTTTGACATTGATGTAGAAATACGATTTCACCTCTAAAAATTAACCCTACTTCTGTCCTCCCACAAATGTACAAAATGGATAGTCACTGCAACCTTGATGAAACAAGTAAAGCACTGGAAACGGCGCCCGAGCCCTCCCTGGAAGCCTGGCGAAGCGGCGCCAGCACTGCGGTGCTTGGAAACGCCGCGCAGGTGCGACGCAGAGCGGGCACAGCCGCAGCACCGCGCTGGGGCGGGGTGTGCACTGCAGGCATCCGTCCTGATCCACGCCGGACAGTTGTGTGAGGTTTTGAATATCATCTTATTCAGGTGTCAGAAAGGATGAGGCGCTCTTCACAGGTTGATGTAGGAAGGTCTCTAAAGTGTGTTGTTAAATAACAAAAGAACAGAGCTAAATAGTGGGCGAAGCTGACTATTTAGCTCTGTGCGGATTTCCTTGCATGTCCATAAAATATCCCTGGGAAGCCCTGGCCAGGTGCCTCAGCTGGTTGGAGTGTCGTCTCAGAAACCGAAAGGTCACAGGTTCGATCCCCAGCTGGGGCACACGCCTAGGTTGTGGCCCGGTCCTGGTTGGGGTATGTGTGAGAGACAACCAATTGATGTTTCTCTCTCATGTCAATGTTTCTCCCCCTTTCTCTCTCCCTCCCTTCCCTCCTTTCCAACATCAGTAAGCTTGTCCTCAGGTGAAGATAAAATATACATTGAATGTATCTGGGAAGATTCAAAAGAAACTGGTGATGGGGGCGGGCTGCCTGGGGGGAGGGGCATCTGGCTGATGGGAGGACAGAAGTGAGAGGGAGAGAGATTCTCTTTCATTAGTCCCCTTCTGTACCTTTAAGATCTTATGCTCTGGATATGCATTATACATCCAGAAAAGAAATACAAAAAGAAAACTAAATCTAAACATAAAAGCTCCACTTCCATCCTGGCTGGTGTGGTTCAGTGGATTGAGCACCAGCCTGTGAACCAAAGGGTCGCAGGTTTGATTCCCAGTCAAGACACATGCCTGGGTTAGAGGCCAGGTCCCCAGTAGGGAGCACAGGGGAGGCAACCACACATTGATGTTTCCCTCTCTTTCTCCTTCCCTTCCCCTCTGTCTAAACTAAATACGATCTAAAAAATGGTCTTGGCGATTCTGTCCGGTGAGGGACTCTCTCATGTTCCTCCTCAGGCTTCCCAGCACACAGCAGCTCTGCCAGGCCGGCTTGATGGGGTGATGGGGAATGCTTGTTTCTCAGATGGAGAGACTGAGGCCCTGAGAAGCGACAACATTCCTGAGGTCTCCAGGCCCAAACCCGCCCAAACCCAGGCACCTTGCCAGGTATCCACCAGAGTCAGAGGGGCTGAGAGCCAGGGAAGGGACCTGCAGTCCTGCCCTGTGGGGACCCAGACAAAGTCACTTAAGGTGTAGGTCAGAGCCGAGCCCATCTGGAAGCTATCTCCACCCCCAACCCCAGGCTGCGGTGGAGAGATGGGTGGGGGCCCCGCTTCTATGTACATCTGTTCCTCATCAACACTCATGCTCTGGACCAGGCTCCAGCCCTGGAAGTGCCATTTCCCAGCATGGCCAGGCCACCCTCACACCAGTCCCCTTCCCCACTGGGACCTGCAAAACAGCCCTGAGGTCCAGGCCGGCACATCCCTTCACCTCTTGGAGCTTCAGGCTCCCCTAGTTGTAGGGATTAAGCCAGTCCATGCAAAGCACTCGGTACTCCAAACAATGCCTGTCACGGTCTCTGCCCTGACAACCTGCCCGGTCTCCTGGGTGCCCGACACCAAGAAGGAACATGCCCAGCTCTGTTTGAAGCTCTGAGTATGTCCTGACTCTTTCAAACTTCACAACAGCTGTCTGAACTAGATGTTCCCACTAGACTGGCTTTTCTGACAACCCAGCTTTTCTGACGACCCAGGTGAGGCTCAGAGATGTTGAGTAACTTGCCCAAAGTCACCAGCCAGCAAGGGCATAGCCAGGATTCAAACCCAGGCCACCTGGCTCCAGAACCCCGACTCCAAAGTTCTCCCTGCACTGCCTTTGAGGATTTCAACCACTTCCCCACTGATCCCTGATTCCTGCGAGTGCCCATGACAGGGTTCCCTGAGACAGAGATGAACACTGCCCTCAATTAGTGTTCTGTGACTGAGGGACGAGCACCATTGCACGGCCAGGAGACGATGCTCCACCTCTAGCCACGCTGAGTGGAACAGGAAGACAAGAGAGGCAAGGGGGCTGCCAGGACAGAAGAATGGGGGTGGCAGGCACCTCGCACGCAGGCTGGGGCAGCAGGTATGCGGGTCTAGACCAGCCTGCGGGGAGGTGGGATTTGACAGTACCCCCACATGGAAAGAGCACGTGCTGTCCATCAGCCTTACGTCCAGGGGTCTGCCTTAGAGAAACAGTGACCTCATGGACAATGAGTCACAGGTAAGGGCCTTCCCTGCGGCCCCATTAGAATAGGAGGGAACCGCAACCCAGAGCTCCATCAGGGGCCCTGGCTCCACTGACAGGGTGGCCCAGACACTCGGTGGTAAACCGTGAAGTGATGAAAAAGCCTGACGCAGGGCTCATGAGCTGACGCCCCAGCCAGATGCCATTGTGCCGAGGACAAAGGGAGCTGCAGGGCCACGAGTGTGGGGCGCGTCCCCAGGGAGCTTTCTGTGCGTAGAGACCTGGGGAGGGGCATGAAGGGGATCTAAACACAGCTGTAACTCTTTGCTTTGTCTCCTTCTAGATCTTCTTTCACTGCACCAATCACTGTCTTTACTAGAATAGGGAAAGGGAAAGCAGCATGCAGCGCTGTGCCCAGCCCCTGGAGGGGCTCACCGGAAACTGATGCAGGCATTTTGAGCTCCTGGTGACTGCTTGGTGCCAGGGTAGAGCTCTGAAGGGGGCAGCCTGGGGCCTCTTCCCTAGACGGTGGCAAATGCCTGGTGGAGGGCAGTTTCCTGGAGATGGCAGGAGAAGGGCAGGAAAGCTGAGATGAGGGGACAGTGGGAGGGCTCTGAGGGCTAAAGTCTTATGAGGGATTTATCGAGTGCTTACAAGGGGCCCAGTACCAGCCTCAGCATGAAATCTTCCATCGTCATCCCCATGGTGCAGATGAAGAAACCGAAGCCTGACCGATGGATGGGCTGTCCCCCCCACCCCACCCAGCCCCCGCCCCACTGCCCAGCCTGAGCACTGCAGCAGGAGTCTGAAGCCTGGCTTGTGATCCTCTCTGGCCTCCACTCTCCTATCCCTGAGTCCCTTCCAGGGTTGGATCAGGGCAGCCAGCAGCCGCGGGCGGCCACTCAGCCAAGAAGGCTGGGAGTGATTAGAGCCTAGCCACATTTTTTGGACAGGGGCGCCTTCTGCATTTTAATCAAGCAGGGCAAAAAGAGAGCAGCCCAAGTTGCTCTCCAGTGGGGCCAGGGCAGGACAGGAGGAGGAGGAGAACACCCTCAGGAAAGGGGAGGGAAGTGAGGAGGGGCCAGGAGCCAGAGTGGGCAAGGAAGCATGAAGAATGTGGGGAAACCCTGCCCCACCCCTGGGACCCCATGGAGAGCCCAGCTGTCTTCTTGGGGGCAGCAAATGCTTGGGGCTCCACTTCCTCCCTCATCCCTTCCTGCCCCTTCCTGCTCCCTCCAGGCTCTCACAAAAAGTCTTCCCAAGTAGCCTTTAGGCCTCAGGGAGGATTTCCGGTGCTGACTTCTCTACCTGGAGAAGGTAATCTTTTTCAGGGGAGTAAAGCTGGGGTTCCCTCGGAAGGGTGTCAGGCAAGGAGAGCTGCAGAACTGGAGCAGGAAGGGAGGGGCGTCAAACCCTGCTCCCCCCACCCCTGCCCCAGGCAGAGCATCCAGTAGGTGGGCAAACACAGCCCCTGGACACTGTCTGAGGGGTGGAGGAGAGGCAACCACCAGGCCAATCTGAAAGCCAGAAGGGGACTCAGGAAGGATCGACATTAATGCTAATAATAGCAATAATGATAGCGATAGAATGGTAAAATAGAAGTAATTACAGTCGTTCCTAACAGTTACTGATCACCCATCACCGTGCATTTAATTCTTACCGTAACCCTGGGGACTGGGCCCTCTCTATGGAAACTGAGGCACAGGGAGGCTAAACAGCTTGCCAACAGACAGACAGACAGACAGACAGCTGGAAAACAGTGAAGCCAGACCAGTCCCTTCTCAAGCGAGGAGGAAAGGGAGGCCCGGGGATGGGCAGTGAGGAGCACCAGGCACACAGCAAGTTAGAGGCAGGGCCAGGCGGCAAGGGCTTGACTCTCAGGGCTATCTGTCGCTTCCCGCGTTTCCACCACAGGCTCAGGACCCAGGAACACGCCCATGCCTTTCCAAGCGTCTGTGGACTCAAGCTCGGGCCTCATTCTCCCAAGGAATCTAACCTCCACTTATAGGGGGCACGGGAGAAAGAGAGAGAGAGAGATCAGATGGTGGGAAGGAGGTAAATTTCGGCTGGGACCCCTGTCTTCTCTCCTCTTGTCTTCTCCCTGCCTGTACCCCCAGAGCTGGCACCCAGATGAGCCCTTTCAGGCATGTCTCTACCCCTCCCACCCTTGCCCACCCACACCTGTCCTGAGTCCCATCCCTGCACCCTCTGCAGTCTCATCACACCCCTCCCTCTCCTGCTCCCTCCACTCCAGCCACAATGCCCTCCTTTCTGTTCCCTGAAGATCCCGGCTCATTCCCGCCTCAGGGCCTTTGCACTGGCACTTTGCACATGCTGTTGCCTCTGCCAGGGACTCCCTCCCCCAGAACTTCCTGTGCCTCACTCCTTCTGCTCTCAGCTTCATGTCAGGGAGCTCTCCCCTGACTTCGACATTCACGGCACCACCTCCTCCTGTCGCCACCCAAAGCTTCCTGACGGTGTCTGCATGTTCCTCAGCCTTATCCGAACCCTCCTTACTGGTTTGCCTATGTATTTGTGGCCTGTTTCGCCGATGAGGGCCAGGACTCCTGTCTGTTTTGTTCACTGCTGTGTCCTCAGCCCTATAAACAATGCCTGGCACATAATGAAATGAAAGCACAAGCCCCAAGGAAAGGTTGTGCTGTGGGAAGTTCATCCCATGGGAATGATGCTAATCTAAAGCCTTTTGGAAAATGTCCCCAGACACCCTATGGACCTCTGTTTTCTCATCTGTAAAGTGGGACTGACACCAGCGTTGCCTCCTTTGCTAGATCATCATGAGGATTAAATGAGACCGAGCCTAGGCCAGCTGTAAGTACTCTTAAACATTGGCAGGGACTCCCCTTATTATTATCATGATCGTTGGCATTATTATCAGTCTCTCAGCCCAACTCTAGGCTGGGCACCACGAGCAGCTGTCTGCTGGTCCAGGGAGGAGGGCTCAAGGAGAGTCTGGTCTCTGCACCAACGCGGTCAGTGGGGCTCTCAGTCCCCCTCACCTCCCACCTGCTGTCTTTGCTCACGCCCACACAGGGTGCCCTCTCTGACTGGCCCCCCATTGCTTACCCTGCAAGCCTTCCCTGGGTGGTGGGTGAGTTAGAACAAGCTTGGTAAGCCCCAGAGGTGGGATGCGTGAAACACCACAGGGGTTACCTCTCACTCCCTGGAAGTCCGACATGGGTGTGCCCATGAGCGCTTTGCCAAGCAGTGGTTTCTGGACCCAAGTTTCTTCCACCTGTGGCCCTGCCGTCTTCCACTGAGGCTCCCAAGAGGAGTGAAACTCAGTCATGTGACTGCTCCCACAGGTAAGAGAGGCTGGGGAATATGGCCTTGCCGTGAGCCTGGGTTGGTTCACTGCTGGGTGGGAGCAGATTTTCTAGCTGGGGTCCAGGGATTGCCAGGGAAGGGTTTGCAAAGGAAGTGCTTTCTGTGCTGCTGCTGGCCACAGGGCCACCATAGGCCAAGCACTGGGTCCATTCCTTCTCACTCTGTCCCCCCCATGGAGGGTCCTTCTGTCCCCAGGGCCAGTGACACAAGTGTAGAGAGGTAAGACAACAGCCTGTGGCCACCCACGTGCAAGGGTGATGGACGTGGGTTTGAACTCAAACCTGTCTGGCTCAGAAGCCTTCCAGGGAAAGTGGGGTGGGGGTGGTCTGAGAAGGGGGAGGTATGTCTTCCTCCTTGTTTAGGGGGCCAAGGAAGGAGATATGATAGGACGGATCTGGACAAGGGCACAGCCCGGCCTGGGGCACAGAAAGGACACCGTGCACATGGCATCTAACTTGGTTTTCACGGCTTGCCCTTCACCCGTCTCTCGACAACTCCACTGAACTGTCCCTTTTCTCTCCCCTGTAAAAAGCCTGCAGGATGAATGAGCCAAAGTCTCCATGACCCAGGATGTGATGGAAGAAAGCTTCAGCCAAGTACAAGGTGTCTCGTCTTCACGGATCCTGGGGCATAGGGAGTATAGCCCCCATCCTCCTCCTCTGCTGACAGCCCCCCACTTTTCCAGTGGGGAACCAGCCCTGCCTGCTTCAAGCCGCTGAGGTGCAGGTGGCAGCTGGAGTGGTCAGCTAGCTTGTCCTGTCTCTGCTGGCCACCACGGTCAGCTCAGCAGTGAGGTCAGGACCCCATCGGAGCCAAGGGGAGGCCTTCCCATGGACTTTGCGTGGGCTTGACAGAGAGGTGTAGCTGACAGAGATGATGTTTCAGCTACAGGTGACAAGGAACTTCATGCAGTGGCTTACACAAAAAAGTGTTTATTTTTCTCTCCTAGGAAAAGTCTGATGGTGGGTGTTCCGCAGCTTGGCGATGTCAGAGCTAATGACGTGAGGACGTTCGGGCCTTTCCCTCAGGGCTGCAAGATGGCCCTTGCCCCAGATCACGTTCGTGTCCCAGCCCTGTTGTCAGAGCAGCCAATTTCTCCTCCCGCCCTCTGGTGTGGGCTTCCATCTCATTGGCCGCTGCTGTGTCACGTGCCCCCCAGCTGCAGGAGAGGCCAGAGAGGTGGGTATTTGGCTACATGGCCTCTGTAGTGAGAGGAGCTTGGTGGGAATAGGCGCTGGGTTAGCCATCCCCAAAGCCTCTGGTGGGACATTCTTCTTGCCTCAGGATTTAGTTCTTTGGGGAGGTGGGAGGGAAGTGGGAGGGCTGGCATTGCAGGCCGTCATCTTGCCACTGTGACTTGAGATGCCATCTGAGGATGGAGCCAGTTCTGGTGATGTTGTCTGAGACCCAAGATCCAGCTGTGCCTGAAGGCCGCTACTCTTGTATGTAACCATTACATGAGCAAAGAACAATAATAATAATACATTATTATTATATTTAAATTATTTATTGTATACAATATTTAAAATACAAAAATATATTTTAAAATATTTTCTAAGGTATTTGTATACAATATACATAATTTATTTTATATAAAACAATACATACATTTTTTGCTTGCCCCCTTAGGCTGGACTTCTTTCTTTCGGGCAAGAGAGGCCTCATGGTAGAAGAAATACACTCAGAGTTCAGAGTGTATTTCTTCACATTCTAGGTGGTTTCACAGGCCACCTGGGTCCCAGCCCTGGTTCTGCCGTGAGTTTGACTTTGGGTTTGGCCAAGTCATTTCACTTCTCTAAGCTGCTGATACTTAATCTGTAAAGTGGGCTGTTGTGTGGATCGAGACAAATGTGATGTGATGTAGGTCCTGTCACAGGGTAGGCCCTCAGCACGTGTAACTGCCTCCTGCCTCCCTTCCATTCGCTCACGCGAAGTTTGCAGCAGCTGGAGGGGACCTTCCCAGCTCTGCTGGGGCATGTGTCCAAATTTCTCTCTTCCCCCTGTAGACCAAGTGCTCCCTGAGGCCAAGGACTGTGTCCGAGTTGTTTCCGTATCTACAGCGCATAGACCGTGGGTGCTCAAGAAATGCTTGAATTAGATTAGATTGTACAATATTTCATTCACCCATTTAACAGACATTTATTGAGCACCTGCTGTATGTTGGGTCTGTTGCACACAGTGGGGATGGGGAAGTGGATGCCTTAGATGCAGTCCATGCTCTTGGGGGCACACCATCAAATGGGGGAGACTGACAGCAAGTGGGCAAATGAATTAAAACACTATGTCTGATAATGAAACGGCCCACTACAGTGGGGAAAGGGATAAAGGTTTGTTCCATAGGGTGCCCAGGGAAGAGCTCTTTGAGGGCAGACCCTTGAGCCCAGCTAGTGTGATAAGGAGACAGCTAGCCACTGAGAGAACAGTGACCCAGGCAGAGGGAACAGCAAAGACAAAGCCCCTTGGGTTGGCCTTCAGTGACCGATGCATGGGAAACGCCTAAATAAATGCATGACCCTCTGGACAGCAACCCCCAGCCAAGCACATTCCTCTTGCCCGATGTGGGATGAAAAAATGCCCCAAGGCCGGGTGGAGAATGCGTCACTCAGAATTTCATCTTCCTGCCAGCTCTCAGAGAATGGTTTCTGCCAAGGAGGTGACATCTGTGCGGAACATGTGCGTGTCCTGCAGGATGTCCAAGGTTAGCGTTCTTGCTTCTACCTTCCCCATCAGCTCCACTGCGCACCAGGCCTCGGCTCGGCCCTCCCATCCCATCCATTTACTCATTTAACCCTTCCACAACCCTAGTGAGGTAACTGTTATCTCACCTTCCGAAGGCAGGCCCTGGAGAAGGTACGGTGGCTGGCCACTTGGTGGGAAGGAAGGATGAGCCCCAGATGTCTGAGGCCGGAGGCCAGTGAGCCTGGTGCCCTCCTGCAGCCGGAATGTGCAGCAGCGTGGACGCCCCACCCTCGGGGGCTCAGAGTGGGTTTTGTCAGGGCCCGGGCCTCGGTGTCCTACACATCTTCAGTGCACTGCTGGGCACACGGTGGGCACACACTAAATAAACACACTAGTAAAAATAACTACTGAATAGTATATGTGGAGCATGGAGCATGACACCTGGTGCACGAAAGGTCTCACTAAGCGGACACCGAGATGACAGTACACAGTCACCTTCACCGACTGTTGTACCGGCTGCGGTAAGGTCGTTTCCTGGGCTGCCATAACGCAGTGCGGTGAACTGGGTGGCTTAAAACAACGGGAACGAATTCTCTCACAGCTCTGGAGGCCAGAAAGCAAGGTGTCAGCCGGGCCATGTTCTCTCTGAGACTCAAGTTAGAACCCTTCCTTCTGGTGGTGGCCATCAGCCCCTGGCGTCCTTGGCTTACAATCGTATCACTCCAATCTCTGCCTTCATCGTCACGTGGGATTCTGCCCCCATATCTTCCCACCCTCCTGTGAGGCACCAGGCACACTGGGCCAAGGGCGCACCTCCTGTAGTTTGCCCTCATCTGAACCAATTCCGTCTGCAATGACCCTTCTTCCAAAGAAGGTCACAT
The DNA here is from genome assembly GCA_004027475.1 of Anoura caudifer. Lineage (NCBI taxonomy): Eukaryota > Metazoa > Chordata > Mammalia > Chiroptera > Phyllostomidae > Anoura > Anoura caudifer. The sequence continues at coordinate 139,867 of PVKU01000746.1, read as the reverse complement.
GCTGGGCGTTAAGATTTCAACATGTATTTTGTGGGGGGGACAGAGTTCAACCCCAAATAGTTAGGTTAAGCTGCCATAACAAGCAGCTCAATACAACAAAGATTTTTCTTTCTTTCTCACGCTTCTTGTCCCCAATGGGGAGCAGCAAGTAAGTTCGTTGGAATCACACAGGAACCAAAAATTGTGCCCATTCAATGTCGAGGGTATCTCAGCGCAAGTCTCCGGCTCTCTGCAGTCAGGGAAGGAAGTACAGACAGTCACACAATGGTCCTTTAAAGTGTCCAAATTCAGTGTCAAAGCAAATCATGTGGCCAGGCGCAACCTCAAGAGGAAGTGTTCTGGAAGGAGAAGAGATCTGGAAATCTGGTGCTAGGATGTTCCCACAACTGCCCTTAAACGCTTACGTCTTCATGTTGGCATCTACGTTTAAACATCAATACCTTCCAGAAAACCTGCAAAGGTGAGTGAGTTTTGGATAAGGCAGGGGCACTAGGGAGAACCAAGGGGAAATAGCAAAATCACATCTGAGACCATCAGGATGTGAAAGAGAAGTCCCCCTGTGTGATGCTGTCCTCCCGTCTCCTCAGATCCTCACGACTTCGAGAGACAGATATCATCCTCCATTTTACTGAGGAGGAACCTGAGACTCGGTAACTCACCCACAGTCCACAGCCAGGAAGGACCTGAGCACAGGAAAGACCTGACTGAAGCTGTATCAGCTCTTAATATCTAACAAATTATTCCCAAATTTGGTGGTTTAATACCACAAACATCTATTATCCCCCACCTTCTGTGGGCCAACTGGACGATTCTTCTGGCCTGGTCTGGGTGGTCTAGGATGGCCTCACTCATGGATCTGTGGATTGGTTCAATGTCAGCTGGGGTGACAGGATGACTTGGTCATGTGTCTCTCACAATCCAGCGGTCTAGCCAGGGCGGTTTTCACACCAGTGAGAGCAAGAGCCAATGTGCAGCCCCTTTAAAGCCTGGGGAGACTCACATTGGAAAAGGTCCCATTGGCCAAGCAAGATGCATGGCCAAACTCAGATTGGAGGAGTGGAGACGTAGACCCGCCTCTTAATAAGAGGAGCTGCACAGTCACATGGCAAAGGCTGGTGTTTACAGTGGTGGGAGAAGCCTGTGCTCCGTTTTGCAATTTACCACAATAACAAAGCCCCGTGTTCAAACACAGTGAATCAGTTAAGAAAATCCCAGCAGCGCTTCAACGGAGGCTTAGGCTGCTTTTTATCGTGCGCTTATAGAAGAATTTCTCTTGCTGAGAAAAGTAGTTGATAAGTAGGAAAAACAAGCTTTAAAAATATGCAGTTTTACCACACCGTTTCACAGCCATCACGTTGCCACAAAAGTAAAGCCTGCCAATGCTGAGGGAGGGCAGGCACGCAGAGCAATGGAAATGCCTGTGCCCAGCGTGAGGTGTCCTTGGGCTGGCACTGAACACACTGCGTGTCCCAGAAGGAAGCGCTCCTCCATAAGCAGCCTAGAGAAACCGCTGATCACGGGCACAAGGGCGCATGTGGACGACAGCCACAGCCGCCTGGTTAGAAACAACAGAATTGAGTCAACCCAAATGTCCATCTTCGTTGGCTGGGTAGAGAGCAGTATTGATTGAGACAATGCTGCACAGCGGTGAAAAAAGCACGGCCCTGTCACAAGGTCCATATGTGGAACTTGGATAAAGCTGGAAAACATACTGTGCAAGCTGTACATTGCTTATATAGCTTAATAGTGTAACCCAGTGCAGGTCTGGCTGCCCGCCACTTCAAAAGCCAGTACTCGACAGGTAGGTGCTGATGTAAAGGAACATGGTTTTATTCAGGTGCTGGCAACCTGGAAGAGGGACTCTGGTCTCAAGCCCACTGAGGTCTTAACACCTTGGTGCAGGCAGGAGTTTTTGTAAGGAGGGAGAGGAGGGACCGGGAAAACAAAGAGATGAGGGGAGAGGCTGTGGATGTGTAGGTAGTGTTAGGGTGGTCGGTGGTGCGGGCTGTGAAAGAATTTACAGAGAGAAGAGAATGCAGAGAGTAAAGTTTTTATTCACTCTCCAAGAGAGGAGAGGGGCATGGTGTGGAGAGATGCACCCGCATGGGGGGTGGGGGCTTTGAGTTTTTACTGAATTCTAAATTACAGAAGAGGATGCTGTTGTGAGGCCTGTGGACCGTTGGGGGCGCTGTAACCCCCAGGTTTTGAATAAGCTGCAGTTTGCTCCAAGGTTATCCTTTGCCTGAGGCTGTGGGCGCAATTAGTCACGTTCCGTTCTTGCTTTCCAGTAATTTCCAGTCCTGGGAACCTAAGCTCAGGAGAGTCAAATGGCAGTCATGTTTAACAAGGTCATAGACCCGCATGGCAGATGTCGCCCTGACAGCACATGGCATGGGCTTTGGCCTTTCAGGTGCTGTCGTTTGCCAGTCCTGATATGGATCTTTCATGTCAGTGTCCTGGAGCTGCTCCATGCAAGCCACATTCCTGCAGGTGGGCGACCTATGTCACCTGAAGTTGTGGTCACGGTTGTTTTTTTGTACAAGCAGGAACTGGAACTGTCTGCAACGTGCTTACAAAAAAACCGTCAGTATGTGAGCTCCTCTCTCTTATCAGTCTGTTCGGGCATGAATTCTAGTTCCATTTCTTGGTAAGCCAGAGCAGTATGAAAGTTTTATTCCCTCTTACAACTGCATGTACTTAAATTTTGAAAATACTTAGTGTACATTATTTATGGATACATATATCTGGGCCCATAGGCAAGGAGAGAGAGGAAACGAGAGAGGGGTGGGAAGGAGGAAGTGAGGGTTGCCAACTCTACCTGTATTAAATTTCATTTCTTTAAAAATGTGGGACAAATCTGCAAAATGTTCACATGCAAAATGTTGATACGTGCTCATTTGAAGGGATGGGTACATGGGGTTACATTATCCTGTGCGCTTTTCCGATTCCTTTTCCAAAACATAATCCAAATTAAGAAAACTTTTAAAAAGTTTAGAGAATGCTCCTTTATTTTATTTTATTTTCTAGAAACCCATCAAAAAACATAGGCATCTCTGTGTAGAGAGAAGTGATTGGGAGGAAAATGGTCCAAAATGTTGGCTATGGGTTTTGCCTTAGGCTGGTGAGAATACAGGCAACATTTATTTTTTTCCCCTCTTGCTAATATATTTATTTCTGACTTTTCTATGAGGGACATGCTGTGCTTGTTTAATAAAAACAAACAAAATACAGAGGGCCCTGTTCGTTCTCTGGGTCACAGGCTCCTCTGAGCCTCCATGGGGTCCCAGGTTCCAAAATAGATCTGCGCTCTGGCCTGGCAGGCTCATTCTTCACGTCCTGGAGTGAGCGCCAGACATGGGCGCAGAGGCGGCCAAGCTCCCCAGGCCTGGGCTGGGACTGGCACGGCTGACGGCCCCAGGCTCAGCAGCCCAGCACAGGGAGCATGCCCTCTGCCCTGGGCCCCTCAGCCTCTGGGGCAGTAAAGCTGGGACTCTCCATCATCCAGAGGGGAAACCGAGGCTAGGGTGGTTACCCCTGGGAAAGAACAACAAGTGTTACCGACCGCAGAGGCGGCTGTGTTCAAGGCCTGTCTGGCTGAGGATGGACTGGGTGCTCAGATGCTCTGGGACTTTGGACAAGTCCCAGAATGTTTCCGGGCCAATTTCTCTGGTGGTATCAGTGGAAACAGCCCCACTCCCTGCTTCACCTTTAGCTACCAGAGGGCCTGAAGGACATTTTTTACACAGAGAGGCTAGCTCTTTTCAATGATATGGATAATATATAATAGCTATCAATGTATCGAGCAGTTACTTACATGCTAAATACTGAAGTGGCATTTTCTCTTCCTCCCTCCTGTGGCGGTTGTATTTTCCAGCATCTCCCATCCCACACGCTCTTCGGCAACCTCGCCCGTCTCCACCCACAGAGAGTCTACTCCCCCTCCCCATGAACTTGGGTGGGGCTCGGTGACTGCCCCTTTGAGCAGAATTTAGAAGAGTTGACCCTGGGGGATCCGTGAGGTCATAAAAGGTCACATGCCTTCTACCTCTCTGGAGATGCTTGCCCTTGGAACGCGGCCACCATGCTTCGAGGAAGCCCTGGCCCCACGAAGAGGCTGCATGCGGTCCTTCTGGCTGCCAGCCCCAGCCCAGGTCTCAGATGTGTGAATGGATGAGCTTTCGAATGGGTCTGGGCTCTGGACTCCAAGTTGCTCCAGCTGGTGCCAAATGGAGCAGAGTCCCCACTGAACCTGGCCAGAAATGCATTTATGAGTAAAATAGCTGTTGCCCTTGTTTTAACCACTAAGTGTTGGGGTACTTCGTTACACAGTTCTAGTAACTGGAAGACCCTCCCCCACACCTTGCTCCTGAGGGGCTGTTCTCCCCATTTTATACATAAGGAAACTGAGTCTTGCCGACTAAAGTGGAATTGAGATTCAGTGCCAGAAGTGTGGGGCTCTTAATCGTTAGGCCTGGGTACAGAGTTGACCTCAAAACTCAGCCTTGGGTCCCTTCCGACCTATCAGCCGCATTGTGGCTCTGGGTGTAGGGGGTGAAAATGGAGACGGGGCACAGCTGACAGACTGTTCTCTGGGTGGAGCTTCTCATGGGCCTGCAACCGTTCTTGTTCCACAGATTCACCCCTGGACCTCTTGGGGACACTGACAGATTACCCCCAGGACAGTCAGCAGCCCCAGAGCTTTCTGCTAGGACCTCACTACGTTGTTATCAATGGCCCCAAGAGACACCCAGGTCATGTCCTCAGGGATGTGAACAGCACAGGACAGTAAGAGGCTTTGGGTGTGCTTTAAGCTGCCAGTCTTACCCCCCTTATTTATCACCCTGGGTGTTGAAATGTGGGGAGCTGAACAGGGAAGGGGCTAGGGAAGTGCTGGGTTCTGGAGAAGAGGCCAGGAGTGGGAGATTCAGCCTGGCGACTTAATCCTCTTTGGATCCAGATACCTGAGGAGCCTCAAACTGGCAAGTGACTCTCCAGGAATGGTCTGTTTTCCCTGCCTTTGCCCCAGGTTCAGAAAGATCAGTTCTTCCAGGAAAATAGATTCCAGCGTGTGACTCTGGGCAAGCTGCCCCCATCTCTGGATATGCTTTCTCATGAGCTAAATGCGAGATGCAGGTCCACTGTATGCTGGTTGTGCCGAGGCCCCACTGGACTGGAGTGGGAAGCCGGTCCCCTTGGTCAGTGGCCAAGATGGGGAAGCAAGTGGGCAGGTGCTTACACCCATCCGTACCCATCTCCCTTCTGGTCCCTCCACCCCGGGTTTCCTTGAGAACCACCCTGTCCTTCCCTCAATGCCTTTGGTCCCATGAGGCTGACCCTACTCCTGTTACCAGGTTTCTGCCTCAGGTGCTTGGTGAAGGCTGAGCAACTACCAGTGGTGGGAGAATCCAGGAGAAGCTTGTTTGGGGCAGAGTAGGGGAGTGAAAAATGGGGAGATGTGTTTGAGACCTTGAGGGTCATGTCCAAAAGGCAGATGGCTCTGCGTCTGCAGCTCAGAAATGAGGTCAGGGCCAAAAGTTCATGCACAGGATATGCGGGTCACCAAAGGCCCTTCCAGGCCCAAAGGTAACCGTTACCTTTAGGCGCCGGCCCATGGGCTCCCGGAGCTTGTCAGCTGAGCCCAGATGGTGCCTTTCAGGTTCCTTTTCTGGGCCCTGCCACCAGCTCCGCCTGCCTGCTACCACCGTGACACACGGCAATGGCTGGCCCCCATTTCCCCGAGAGCTGAGAGGTCACTCTGCATGGCTTCTGTCTCCAGGCTGGCCTTATGCCCAGACCACCTCGGACACTGCCTGGGGGCCCTGTGTTTAAACATCCTCAGCAGCTTGACAGTTTATGAACTTTCTCTAGAGCTCACCTCAGCAAGGCCTCCAGGAGATGTGGCCTGAGCCTGTCTCCGACTGAGGAGGAGGAAACTGGCCCAGAGAAGCCAGCCATCTGCCCAAGGCTGCCCAGGCCTATGTCAGCCAGGCTTGCCCTGCTGGTGAAGCCCATGGTGGCTCCATGGTGCCCCCTCCACCCCCATGTCCTGGCTGGGTGAGCCGGGCTCAAGTGTTATATTTATTCATTCATCCACTCATTCATCCACCCATTTGGCAGGTGTCTACTGAGAACACACAGTATAGCAAATGCTGGGGCAAGCAAAGGGATGAGTAACTAACTACACAAGTAGTTGACCTCTTAGCACTTTAGGAAGGGTTCAGATAAAGGGCTAGGGCTCTCGGGGGCTCTGATTTCAAACTTGAACAGGGCCAAGGGGCCCACGTGAGCATGTGTCAGCAATATTTAAGGAGAGAGATAGAGAGAGAGAGAGAGAGAGAGAGAGAGAGAGAAAGAAAGAAAGAAAGAAAGAAAGAAAGAAAGAAAGAAAGAAAGAAAGAAAGAAAGAGGAGGAGAGGTTCTCCTGCCTGTAGCACTTCCCAGAGATGGCCACAACCACGTACCCCCTCTCCTGAAAGTTCTTCCTACCACAATGACACCCTTCCATAGACAGGGGCATCTATGTCCCCTGCCTCAAACCTGGGAAGACCTTGACCGATGGAATGTAGAAATTCCACCGAACGACTTCTGAAGCCAGCTCACAAAAGGCGACGTAACTCCCACCTAGCTCTCTGGGGACGTGCATCTCTGTAGCCTTGTGTAGCGGTGTAAGAAGCCCGGCTGTCTGAAGCCACCATGCTGGAGACACCCCCTGAAGACACCATGACCAGGGGTGGGGGGGATGCCACAGTGCTGACAGGTGAGTTAAAAAAGACTTCAAGATGTCCCTAGCTCAGCCAATACCTGACTGCGACCCCAGGAGAAACCCGAGCAGACCGTCCAGCAGAGCTGCTCCCAAATTCCTGATGCATGGAAACACTGACAGATCATAAATGGCTATTTCGGCTTCAAGCCACCGAGTATTGGGGTGGTCGTCAGCAGCCACAGAAACCGGAAAACCGATGTGAGGTCAGGGTGAGAGTGGGTGGGCAGCAGTGCTCTGAATGAGAAAATGCAGCACATGCAAAGGTCCTGAGGTGACAAGGGGCACCGAAACGAAGGTGCAGAGGTTGGCAGGGCCATCTTCCAGGCTTTCTAGAACTCTTCTTTTGATCCCATCTGCATTCCCTCTTTCATACAGAGAGACCCTAGTGTAATTTCAGGACCTGTGTCTATTTAAGCCTGTGCAGGGAAGGCAATTACATTCATTCCTTCCTTCTTTCCATCAATAACACTAAAGGCACGGCCTGTGCCAGGAGCTTCCCACTGTCATTTTGATGGCCCACAAGGAGGTTTAATACTCTCTGGTGCACAGATGAGGAGACTGAGGCTGAGGGGGGCTGCTGTCCTTGCACACTGCCCTGGGAGGGTAGGTGGGAGAAGTAGGCTGGGCTCTGGGGCCAGTCTGGAGGTGAAGCCTGTTCTCGGTCCTCAATTCAGGCCAAGCACCTCCAGGCTGGGTGCCTTAGGCAAATCCCTCTCCTACCATGGGGTTCAGTTTTCTCCTCTGTAAAATGGGAGGATAACAACGCTGGCTTCACTGGGATTATTACTAAGCTCAACCTGCTCAATCCTAACAACAGGTTTTCACTCTGGGCTCACCTGTGCCCCCACCACAAAAAACTCTCAGCCTCTGTGAACTGCTTCCTCCTTGCAAGGCCAGAGGTGACAGTTGAGGCAGAGGAGAGAACAGGGTTTGCGGCACATGGAAGCTCAGTGAGTGCCTGATAACCAGCTGCCTTTCCTTTTCCTGCCAAAGCCCCACACACCTGGCTGAATGTTCTCAGTTCCCCGGATGAGCCCCTGTTTTCCACTGTCCCAAGCAGCCTGCCCTGTTCAGAACTCGGACAGGATTTGAGAACACAAAGGGAAAAAAACAATACCAAACCGCCGGATCTGCCCCCACTCTGGGCAAAAGAACAGAGAACGCCAGAAGGCAACGCACCCAGAGAGCCCCAACCCTCTCCGGGGCACCTGCTGCCCAGCGATAGTGTCCCCCAAGCCGTTGTCCTCATGGGGTTAGCGTTGCAGTGGGTTGGGGGAGGGGAGGCAGACAACGACTGTGACACTGACAGCAGTTGAGAGTAATTACGCAGTGCTCACGGGTGCCAGCGCTGCTCTAACTCGCTTCATTTCCACCCCGTGCAACGGATGGCATTACTGGGGTGGGCAAAGTAGCTTCACAGGGGCTTGTGTGGGAAAATACACGCAGGTTGTAGTTATTACAATAGCTTTATTAACTCTGCGTTTCGTGTACTCACAACTGTAAGCCTACTTTTGCACACCCCTGTATTTTCCTCAGTTTACCAAGAGGAATAAGAGGCACAGAGAGGTGAAGTGACTTGCCCAAAGCTGAACAGCTGGTTAGTCGTGGAGCCAGAATTTGGAGCAGTAAACAGGTAAACGAGGAAATGAAGATCCCTTACTGTCCATGCTGAGGATTTACATATGTTTCTTGTTCAAGAGACGGGGTTAACCCAGCTGGATGACCAGGATGTGGAAACCCGGAGAGGCGAAGCTGCCCACCTGAGGTCTCAGGGCCCGCAGTTGGGGAAGGGGAGTTACAGGCAGCTGCCTCTGACTCGGGGGCTGCATCCCAAGCTCTTCTCCAGACCATCGACCTCCCTGTCTCCAGACAAAGGCAACCTTCAGTCAGCCCCAGGACCGGACAATGTCTCAGCACTGTCGCAGGAACTCAGCCAGGGCTACCTCAGGGCGCAACATCCCTCAAGGCCCGAGGGAGAAGGGAGGACAGAGCCAGCTCCCGGGCGAAGCCACTCCCCTGGACTTGTAAGGATTTTCTGTCTCCTGAAACAGATTGGACCGGCTGCCTCCTCCCTGGCCTCGTTCCCCTGCCCCCACCCTTTACTCTCTCTGGGGGGCCACTTCACTGGTGTTCCAAGTGCTGACAGGGAACCAGAGCGGGAATGTGCTGGTGGGGGGGGGGAGAGAAAGGGAAGGCATGGGGTGCTGAAATTTGAGATTCCAGCCTCAGTTGGGGGAGGCCGGAGGGAGAGACAAAGACAGAGACAGGAAGAGTCCAGTTGCGTTTGGTTTTCTGAAGCAGGCAGCGCTGGTGTTCCAGTGTCTGTGTGTGCTGGAGTCTGAGTGTGCGCACGTGTCTCTGTGCTGTTTTCCTGCCTGCACTCTGGCTGGGAGGCCAGGCCCCCTCTGTCCAGTAAAAGGGCTCAGCAGCCCCAAAGCAGAGCAAGGCTGGAGCACAGACAGGGTAGTAAGCGGGCGAGTGAGGAGGAAGGAAGGGAAAGAGGGAAGAATAGAGGTGAGGGAGAGTCCAGAGCGGGAGCACGAGGTGGTGGGAGGAGCTGAGCAGCTGTGGCATTTGGAGCAAGTATAAATAGCTGTCTGGGTGGAGCTTGGCCAAACAGGGGTTTGCAGCTGCAGCGGCTCTGCGGGCAGACCTGCCCACTGTTGGCCGCGGTGGGTGCCTCCTGGGCTCGGAGCGGGGCCCTCTGGGCTCTGACCAGACACCCATCACCATCCCCGCATCTTTGGATGCTCTTCCAGCCAGCCATGCTGCTAGGTGGCCTTCTCCTCACTGTGGCCGCGATGACCATGGCCCAGCGGAGGGGACAGGAGGCGAGAGGGCGCCGCCGGGCGCACCGCGTCCAGTATGGCCAATGCAGCTACACGTTTGTGCTGCCTGAGCCTGAGCCCTGCCCTCCACAGCCTGAGGCCTTCAGGGCCTCCAACAGCCTCCAGAGGGACTCGCCAGCCTCTGCACTGAACCTCGGGGACTGGCCCGCCAAGCGGGTGCAACGCCTGGAGAAGGTGCTAGAGAACAACACGCAATGGCTGCAGAAGGTACGGCTGGGCCTGCAGGGGGGCAGTGGGCAGGGGCTGGCAGAGGGAGCTTCCACCTCAGAGGTCTTTTCTGGGCACAGAGGGCCAGGTGATGGGACCCTTGTCTATGAATTGTACAGAGTGAAGTAATGAGGCCCAGAGAGGGCCAGCAATGGGCCTAAGGCCACATAACAAGATGGGCAGGGTCAGAACTGGAAACTGGACTCCCTGTCATTCATTCATTCAGCCGATGAAAACTGACTGACAGCTGCCATGGGCCAGGCACTTCCTAGGTGCTGGGATACAACAGCAAACAAAGTGTGCATCCCCATCTGGACTAGTGGGGATAAGAGGCATAGAAAGATGAACGATACAAATCTACTGTGTCCGATGGTGAGCAAAATGAAGGAGGGAAAAGGCAAGTGATCAGGGTGGGTATGTGAGGTCAGATAAGTTGAGAGATGACATCTGAACCCTGAGAACAAGTCAAGTGAAGAAGCAGCCTATGCAGGTCTACGGTGGGGGAGGGGGAGGGGGGCCTTCAAGGCAAAGGGACCAGCAAGGGCGAAGGCTGTGAGGTGGGAATGCAGCGGTGGTGCCTGGGGATGGCAGGTTGGCCAGTGTGGCTGGAGCAGAGAAGGAGGGGGACAAAGGGGCCAGAGAGGTGAGGGGAAGGCAGTGCATGTCGGGAGGACTCTGGCTCTTGTTCCAAGAATCATGAGAGCCGTTGCAGGTTCGGAGCAGGCAGACACACACCTGAATAGGTTCAAACGGAACAGACTATGCAGGCAGGGGGGAGGTTTGAAGCCCAGTGAGGAGCCTGCTGCAGCCATCAGGCAAGAGGTGGTGGAGGCCTGAAGCAGGACAGGGCTGCGGAGTGGGTGTCCTTGGTCAGATTCTGGTATATTCTGAAAGGGGAGCAAATGGGCTCTGCTGATGAACTGGATACCGGGTGGCAGAGATCGAGGAGTTGAGGACACCACCCTCGAATTTGTGGCCCAAGGCCAGGGTCACTCTGGCATCTCCTGTCATTCAGCAAACACTCTGCGTACCTGCTCAGCGCCAGGCTCTGGTGAGTCACTGAGGTACAGAGTGAACAAGGCAGGCTTGGCCCTGGGCTGGGCATGGGGGCAGGAAGGGCACCCTGCAGGGTCTAAGAAGGGCCTGGCTGGCCCCCTAAGTAGGAGCTTACCAAGGGAGAGAGCAGGCCTCAGGCGCCAGGCCCAGGCGACAGTCTGACTGATGGCGCAGGCTGGAGGGAGTAAACCGACTCCTGGAGCTTTCGAGTGTGTTAAACAGCAGACAGCAACTTACAGACTGAGGTGCGAGCAGAGGAAGCAAGAAGGTTCCCCAAGGTGACTCTCCAAGGAACGGTCCCTTCTTACCCCATGGTTTCCAAATTGTTCAAATCATGTGCCAAATCAGCAATGTTCACTTCCTAATATGAGCATATTTATGTGATATTTATGTATGTGCATATATATTAAGATAATATGTAAAGGTGACACAAATGAAAACGAACATTAAAAAGGTGACACAAGACCCTGTCCGGCAAGGCTCAGTTGGTTGGGCGTCATCACAGAAACCACAATGTTGTGGGTTCGGATCCCACTCAGAGCACTGTGTGAGTTGCAGGTTTGGTCCCCAGTCCAGGAGCATGCAAGAGGCAAGAGATTGATGTTTCTCTCTCACATCCATGTTCATTTCCGTCTTCTTCTCCTTCCTTTCCCCTCTGTCTGGAATCAATAAAAGGAAAAGCAAGAGGGCACATAAAATCATGTAAATTGAAGTTCTGGCAGCTTCCTCCTGATTTCCAAAGGATTGCCTTGTGCACACCATGAGCTGATCCACCCTCAAGGTGGAGAGGCGCACTAAGCCTAAATCTAACCAACCTGCTTCGTGCACACATTTGCACACACGTTTGTGCACACATGATATGAACCTCTGTTGCCTTCCTGCCCAGACCCTCTGTCTCCTCAGCCCACACTCACCCTCTTCCCACAGTTCTCTGCCCAACAGCCTTCCCACTGCCTGCCCTACAGCACTTCCAGCCTCCACCAGCCCACCTGCAGGTCCCCCTCCAGGGAGCTCTTGGCCTCATATTCTGGAGCTGACCCTTTGGGGGCTCCATGCCACCTGAAGTCTGTGTGTACCTCTTCAGACACCTGTTTCCAGTCCCATAAGGATTATTCCAAACCCCACCCTCCTCAGATCTCCATCTTGAACCCCACCCATTCTCTTAGCAGACCATGGACCTCCCACTGCAACAAGAACGGGGGCCCAGGAGAGAGGTGACCCTCAGCAGCCTGCCGCACAAATGCAGGTTCACCTCCAGTCCCCAAGGCCTTTCTCTGGCTCAGAGAGAAGGGGTTCCCGCAGGGGCCAAGGTCACTCCCCCCCACCCCCAGGCTGCAAGGCCCACCCTCTGCAGCCCCGCAGCCTGCTCAAACCAACCATCCCTTCCTGTGTCTCCATCCACTCCTCCCTCCTACTGGTCCTTCCCTTTCGTGTTGAATCGCATGCAAGTATCCTCCGTGTTTCGAAGGGAAGAGGAAAAGGACAAGGCAGAGAGGAAAGGAGCCTGTTCTCCAACCCCGAGCTCTCAGAGGTCCACATGCTCTACCTCTGCTTCCTCACTTCCCACTTCCTCCTTCCCCCGAGGTCGCCTCCCATGTCCCACTTCGCAAGTCCAATGGCCACAGCTCAGTCTTCATCATACTTGACCTCTTGACAAATTGAATTCTTAAGTGGAAAAATTGATCAAAACTTCTGATTAGCATACACTCATCTATAAAGCATGTGGTATTCTGACCCCACCCTGGCCCCACCCTGGCCCCACCCTGGATAGCCACTTGAATCTCCCACCTACACAGTTGTCACGACCAGGGTCCTGGACTCCCAGTCTCCACCCTGCCCACCCCCTTGGTCTTTTCTGCACTCAGCAGGCAGAGGGGTCCTATTCAGTCCTCAGTTAGGTCCTGTCCCTCTTCTGCTCAAAGCCTTCCCAGGGCTGCCATCTCTTCAGAATAAGAGCAAAAATCCTTTCTTCCTGGATGCCTCTGCCCTAGACAGTCACTTGTCTCACCCTTGACCTCCCTCACATCTCTGCTTAAATGTCACCTCCTCTGAAAGACCCTCCCTGTCCACCCTGTTTAAAATAGCCACCATCCTGCCATCCCTTCCCCTACCTTTGGTTTTTCTCTTAGCACTTATTACCCACCTGTTCTTAAAAGCATTTCCTTTGGTCTGTGAGCTGCAGGAAGGCAGGGATGGCGCCTGTTTAGTTCCCTGCTGGGTTCCCAAGGCCGAGAACGGTGCCTGGCTCATCCAACGGGCTCAGAACTTGCCTCCTGTTAGCACAGCGTTCCTCTGATCTCTCAGGTGGCTCCTGCTCCTCCCAGACGAACCCCTTGGAATGTGGCTGTTTGCCAGGACGTAGTCTCGGCTCTTGATTGGCTCTTGCTTTGGCTCTCACACTCCGTGGCCCTGCCCTCAGGGCTGTCCCCAAACTCCTGCAGCACTGTCTCCAACCTGCGCCATGGTGACACCAGATGGGCATCTGATGGTCTCCTGTGCCCCAAATCCAGGACCCTAACTTGCCCCCTTCCAGCCATGTCCCCTCTGAGAGCTCAAAGTATCCTAACTCCAAAGTTGTCTGTCTCTCAGCTCTTCCCTCCCCTTCCCACCTCTTTCTCTGTTTAAGGTATTACCACCCTGGGGCTGGTTCTCACCTCCACCTCACACACCCCCCACCCCAGGCAGCAGGGCCCATCCATCCTGCCGCTCATCAGCATCGGTCTCCCTGGCCACTGCCCTGGCCACTGCCCTGGCTCAGGCCTCATCAACTCCCACCTGCTTCTCCACCCCAAGTCTCACCCTCTCACCCATCTTTGGCTCCCCTGGGTGCCTGGTGCTTGGACAACACTGGCCAAACCAAAGGATGGATTTAAACCAAAGGCTTTTGGGTCGGAAGGTCACCCAGCTCATCCCTTCAGCTCAAAGTGGAATGGTGCCTCCGGGCACCCATCCACCTAGCCTGACCACCCGGGCTGGGGACACTGAGGGGCAAAGGTCACTGAGGTCGGAGTCAGGGAGACCTGAGTTCACATCCTGACCCCGGCAGTTACTTGCTGCACGGCTACGGATGAGCAAGCCTCAGTTTCCCCATCCACAAACTGGAGAAAATGGCAGCTTGTCATGGGTGGCTGGGAGGACCGGTGGGATGGTCACGCACCTTTGTCAGCCTGCTGCTGGGCTGCCTGAGGGCTTCAAGCAGCCCACCTGGGCAAGAATGCAGTAGCGTGGTAGGCTTTCCTTTAATTCAACATCATCTGTTTTGAGCTTTACTCCACGGGGTGGGGGAAGCTCAGCTGAGTCAGTCCAAGGGTGGTAGACACCCTCAGGGGTGGGAATGTCATTTGTCCATGCTTGTGTTCCTGAGGGGTCCCCAGTCACGCTTGGTCTTTGGTGGGGTTCACGCAGGTGTTTGCCATGTCATCTCCTCGGTAAGGGGCCCTTGGGCTGAGTGCTCCCCTCATGGGAGTTGGTGTTCAGGTCACTGCCAAGTCACTCTGTACCTGTGGAGCACGTTCAGACCCATGGGCCTAAACACGCCTGGCAGCTCCTTTCCCCCGGGTCCTGTGGCTGTTTGGGGTAGCAGCAGAGCCTGAAGGTGAGAGCCCCAACTCTGGAGCCCAACAGCTGGGATTCGAGACCTGTTCTGCCTCTTCCTTCTGTGCGACCTGGGGCACATTACTTCACCGCTCCAAGCCTCGCTCTCCTCACCTGTAAAGTGGAGTGATACCACAAGATGATGTGCGTGAAGTCCTTGGCCTGGTGCCAGGCATGCAGTAAGCTCTCAATGAATGTTGGCTGTTTCCACTGGGCACCCTCCCTGGAAGTGGGAACACGAGCCCGGTCATTCCTGGGTCCTTCCTCCCCCTGTGAGACACACGACCCCTGGCGCAGGAGCAGGCGGTACCCAAACAATCACCTCTCCCCCACTACTCTCCCCAGCCCCAGTCAGGAATGCTTGCTACCTTCTGTGGCCGTGGTCTTGACCTTCCTCTGGCTCTTCTCTTGTGCATTCTCTTAGTCCACAGTCCGTGAAACTCCAACCCCTCCTTTTGTTTTCTGCTGTAATATCCCAGAAAAGCAGAAAAGTAAGTTTCAAATGGCCTTGTCTAGTAGCATCATCATCAGCATCATCGCCGTGGCCTTCAGGGACAACCAGGGCTGATGGGAGATAATCTGCCCCTCTACACCCAGCAACACTCTGTTCATCTGGGTAGGCGCCAGGGTGCTGTTGCCAGCACCCAGGGGCCCCCGCCTGCCCAGCCCATGCCCCCAGTTCCTCCCCTGTACCGGTAAGGAAACTGAGGCCCAGGAAGGGAAGGAGCTTGCCAGAGTCAGGCAGCAGCAAAAGCCACTCACGATTCTCACCCCACACTCCAGGTTCCTCCTCCCTGGAGGGTGTCAGGAGGGTGGGGGAAGTGCATCTGACCAACAGTGGATGCTCCCTTCTGCATCAGCATTCCTGAATCCCCGGGTACCCACTTTCCTCCCAGCATGCAGCTGGCTGGTGTCCTTCTGCCCTGTGCTCAGATGTGCATGGGGTAGGGATCGGGGGTGCCCTGCCTTTGCTCCCTCTCCCCATCTCTCACTGCCCTCTCTTGAACCCCTCTCCCTTTCCTTCCTTCTACTGTTCTCACCTTCCTTCCACCTCTCTTTCTTTTCCTCCGCCTTCTCCTTCCTTCTGGAAGCCTCTGCCCCAATGACTCACATCCGGACTATTGGTGAGCTGCTCCTGGCAGCCTCCAGGAATGTTGAGGGGGTGCAGAAACAGAGCTAGCTGGAGAGCAGGCTTCCGTGCCTGAGCCGTGTGGTGCAGTGGTTAGTCACATGGCTTCCTGGGGTCACCACAGACTAGCTCTGTGACCCTTCACTTGGTGCCCCTTCTGTGAGGCACGTGATGTGGGGTCAGGAGCAGCAGAGCTGGGAAGCATCTGCCTGCAGCCTGCTCCCGATAAAGGCACACTCTCACTCCTGCCATCCCGCCAGCTACCCCAGCTCTCCCAGCCGGGAAGTGCCATGCCTTGCCCTCTCCCACGCCCCCCACAAGGGGCCCGTGAAGCGAGTGAGGAACACTAGGGCCAGACACAGCCCCCAGGCTCCTGGCCCATTCCCAGCACCAGATTGAGTCTCCGGGGCCCCAGGGGCAGAGCAAACCCCAAACCCTGAAACTGTGGGGTTCTCTACTTTCTCACCTGTACCAGTGATGACTGGCCTATGTCACTGTCTCTCTCTGTCCCTCTCTTTCCATCCTGTGTCCGTCTGCCTCTCGTGGGTCTCTCCCACGGCTCTCACAGTGGCCCTCTGGTCTCTGTGTGTCTCTGTCACTCTCTGATTCTCTCTCCTATCTAGCTGGTGTCTCCGTAGGTCTCTCCTTGTCATTCTCTCAGGTTCTCCTCTAACCACTGGGCAACCTATTCCCCACCACCACCTCTACCTCCCCAGATGTCCACACTGGAGGACACACTGGCCCAACGACCAGCACCCACCGTTCAGTCAGGCTGCTTAGCTGCGACCTCTTTCTCTTCCTTTTGCATCCAAAGCCAAGGGGGAGGGCTCCGGGGCTGGGCAGGAGCCTCCGACCTGGCACTGCCCCTAGGCTCTGCTGTTCGCTCCAGGTCCCTGACGTCAAACCTCAGAATAACTCAGCCCCCCAGCCTGGTAGTTGCCAGACCTCGCCTGACTGGACATGGGTCAAAAGCACATCCAACAGGGGTGCAGTGTGGGGTCCTCACTGGCCCGGGACTCCCAGCTTCCCTGACCTCCCCAGGCTGCCCGTAAATTCTTGGCATTTTCAGCCTTGGGTTATCCAAACAAGAAATGGATCTGGGTTGCCAAACCAAATCTCTTGGGGTTTGATTTCCTAACCTTACCGTTGGCTGCTTTCTGTTTGGGACTGGGGGATGGAGAGGAGAAAACAGCATCTGTTTCTTGCAGGAAGAAGGTTATTTTTCTAAGAAGGGAGCCTAGAAAGGCTGGCACAGATGCCCTCAGCCCAGGGATGGCTTGGGAGCAGCGGCCGCACAGGCCCCGAGCATGGCTTCCCCCAAAGGATCGAGTATATTTGTTCAAGCGGCACGGCCGGCTTTCCTTTGAGGCCCCAGAGCTCTGCAGGCTGGACATACACAGACCCTCTTCCTCTCCCTCCTTGGGCAGGAAATGTGAGAGAACAGGCCCTAGATCTGTCCCCTGAGCCCGCAACCCTGGCCTCTGAGCATTTGCTTAGCTGCAGAGCCAGCTCTGAGATGTGTAGAATGGACCCCGGGAACCCTCTGTGGGATCTGAAGTGGGCTGAGCTGAGTTCCATGGGTCACGTCCCAGTGGTGCAACTGACCAGCTGTGGGGTCCTGGGGCAGCCACCTGCATCATTTGCTTCCTGAAGAAAGTGGAACTCAGAACACTCCCTGCCTCCCAGAGAGAGCACAGGCTGAAGACAACCAGCATCGGCTGAGCACTTCGCGTGAGCTAGACACTGGGCTATGTGCCTTGACACAATTCCTCCATTTAATTGTCCCAATAAGCTTGTGAGGCAAGATTGCTTGACCATTAATGGATGGGGAAACTGAGTCACCAAGAGCTGAGTTACCAAGGCTACATGGCAAAGAAGGGTGAGGTCAAAGCCACAGTCACATGCACTAGATACCCTCCCTCCTCAGGCATTTGCACCTGCCTTTCCCTCCCCTGGAGTTCCCTTCCTCCCGGCTTTCCCACAGTGGGCCCTTCTCACCTCTGAGCTCAGCAGCCCCCTCAGCTGAGGGTTTCCCTGCCACTCTGGCTAAACTTGCCCCGACCTCGATCGTTACCCCATCTGCTGCTCTTCATAGCACTCACAGCTAGAGGAGTTTAACTGATGGACTTCGCGGCAGTGCACTGGAATCAGATAACATGCCGATTTTGTTACTTCCTGATTCGCTAGTATTGAGCTGGCCAAAGAGTCCGTTTAGCTTTTTTCTGTAAAACAAAAGACACATTTTTCATTTTCACCAATAACTTTATTGATTTGGATATTTTGAGTATGTCAGCCATCTCCTGCTATTGGCTTCTTTCTAGTGGGCAGAGGCCAGGGGTGCTGCTAAACATCTTCCAATGCATGAGACAGCCCCACAGCAAATAATTATTTGGCCAAAATGTTGACAGTGCCAAGAAATGTCACAAACCACTTTTGACATGTTCAATCAGTCACAGCACCTTCTCCACACGCTGCACAAATCTTTTTTGTGTTTCATTTGTGTTTTTACGTTTCTTGAAATAACAAAGCGTATTTTCTTCCATCTTCAATATTAAAATAGTTGCACAAAAATTCACCAATTGTGAAAAAAAATTAAATGCATGCTGATAGGACAACTGTCACAATACAATCTAATGAAATTGTTCTGAATGAAGTTCAAGACAACTAAGCGCTACTAGAGCTGTCGTACAGGAACTACACGAACATTTTGGCCAACCCAATACCAAGGTCAGTGCCTGGCGTGGAGCAGGTGCGGAAGAAATAATGACGGAGGGAAGGCATGAGTGGCACTCAGGGTGAGGGACTACTGTCAGGAAACATGTTTATTATGATGACATATATCTGGGATGTTTGAAAGAACCTTGTGCTGGTGGGTTTGTTTTTCAGTGTTTTTTATTTCATACACAGTGAAATTCACCCTTTTACACACAGTTCTGTTCCTGGTGACAAATGTGTGCAGTCATGTAATCGCCACCGTAACCATGACACACATTGCCAAACTCCGAAAGTCCCTGTGTCCCTCTGTAGTTGGTCCTTGCCCCCAGCCTCTGGCAACCAGGGATTCTGACTTTTCCAGAAAGTCATATAAGTGAAAGAAACAGCATGCAGCCTTTTGAGTCCGGTTTTTCTCACTCAGTGTAAAGCATCTGAGAACCATCAGGTCGCCAGGAGAGTTCCTTTATATTGCTGAGTGGAGTCCATCGGATGGATGGACCGAAGTTGTTTATCTACTGGTCAGCTGAAGTAGCTTTTATTTTAATAATGCAGGAGAAAAGAAGGCTTGGCACTGAGACTGTGCATCCATAGATGCTCATCTATTGTCTTTCTGAAATACCGTCTTCTTCTCCCAGCCCCACCCATCAAAGCTCCTTTCCTTCCCTTCAAGGCCCTTTTCAAATGCCTTCCGCCCGATAAGGAGCAGGGTTTACTGTCTCCGCATCACGGACTTGTAAAGTGAGCTCAGAGAAATGTAACCCTCAACTATGAGAGACACACAGCAGGAGTGGAACAGAGCCAGAACTCAAACCCAGGACCAAGAAGAAAGGGGGAGGCTGAGGGTCAAAGATCAGCCGTTTTGCAGGCTGGAGGGGTTCTGGGAATCCAGGCCCCGTTCCCTATCTGAGCCCTGAGAACTTTCCAGCATGAGGGTGGCAGAGAAGGGGCAGGTCCCACAATGTGGAAGAGGCAGACCCTACCCCCTGCTGGCATGTCCGTTGTAATCCTTCTCCCCACCCACCCTTTCAGCTGGCTCCTGAGCACCCAACCCCCACCACACCGGCTGACTTTAGTCACCAGAGCCCTGCCTTGGCCAAACTGGCCCATCTGGCCTGGATCACCCATCCTAGAGCTCATGCTGGGTGTGGCAAGTTGCGTGACAGGCCCCAGCTGCAGGGTGCCTGTGCCCACCCAGCCACTTGCAGCCAAAGGACAAATGAGAGACCAGTGAGGGTGCTGAGGGAGCTCCTGTCACTCAAGCTGACCCCAAGCTATCCTGAGGTCCCACCCAGCTTTGCAGACCTGAGGAAGCCCCCAAGCAAGGAGTCTTGGAATCTAGCCCACCATGTAGTGACCTTAGGCAAGCCTTCTGTGCCCCAGTTTGTCCATCTGCACATGAGAGGCTTGAGGGAGATGCCCAAGAAGGTCTGTGGTAGGAATGAACTTGCTATTTCACAGCATGGCGCAGGAACTCAGGGCCTGGGAGCCTGTATTTTAAATCAGGCCCCAGGAGGTTTGTGACTCATGGGAAAGTCCAAGAGCAGCCTCAGTGTAGCTCTGCTTCCCCTCATCCACCCTGATGCACCCTGACCAGCCACATGCTGGACCCCCAGGGAGCTGGCTGAAGTGTGGTGGGGACAGTGTGAGGGTCTAGCCCCTGGAGATGATGGTAGCCTGGCCAGGGACAGAGGGAAGTGAACCAATTCAGAACTCTCATTGGGATCATAGTGGCCGGAACTTCCTAGTGGACTGAGTGTGGTAGGTGAGAAAAAGAAGGGTCCAGGATGAGGTCTGGGTTTGGGGCTTAAGGACTGCGGGGGCTTTTATTGAGAGGGGAAAGACGAAGGGAGAACGGGGTGGGGACGCAGGGACAGGGTGGTGGGCTCTGAGGAATCAAGGGTTCCATGTTGGGTACCTTTGCTTGAGATGCTTGTTGGAAACCCTTGTGGAGACAAGTGGGCTGGACGTTCAGGGGAGGAGTCGGGAGGGGGCTTGGAAGCCCTGGGGCAGCTGGAGCACCTGCCCAGGGCCCGGTGCATTTCTGGCCTCAGGCACCTTGGCATCTGATCCTGGGAGAAGCGTATGGAGCCTTTTCAGAACATACTTTCAAATGTAAAAAGTAAAAGCATAAGAACACCCAGTGATGTTGCAATTGTAATCAAAATATTAAAACTAAAACTAGCCCTGGCTAGTGTGGCTCAGTGGATTGAGTGCCGGCCTGCAAACCAAAGGGTCATGGGTTTGATTCCCTGTCAGGGCACATGCCTGGGTTGCGGGCCAGGTTCCCAGTAGGGGGCGCGCCAGAGGCAACCACACATTGATGCTTCTCTCCCTCTCTTTCTCCTTCCCTTCTCCTCTCTCTAAAAATAAATAATTTTTTTTAAAACCCTAAATCTGTGCTCTAGCTATAGCATTATTTAGTGTTGGGTCCAAGAATGTACATAATTCCAGAGTCATAACGAGCAAAAACAGTGTGTTAAGATGCTGTAGCTCATATGTTGTGATGAAAGTATGCATGATTTCTTTTGGTAATGAAGTCCCGGGATAGGCTAATAGTGCGATTGTGTGAGGCCTGCGCTCATATTTAAAGAAAGTGCCAGATTTTAATTACAGGTTAGTGAACAAAAGATGTAATTTTTTCCTCATCGACATTCATGGACCCTCCCGAATCCTCTTCACATTAAAGACCCTGGATCTCAGGAGAGAGCACGCAGAGAGACGAGGGCCCAGCACTAGGCTATGAGCCGCCACCCTCAATGTGTAGGAGCCTGGTTAAGGAGGAGAGAGGGAGGAGGTGATGGGGCCACAGAAGGAAAACTAGGGGAAAAGCTGCCAGCAAAAGGGAGTGGTCATCTGGGTTAACTGCTGCTGAGAACACAGAGTGTCCCATGACCCTGCCTGGTCGAGGAGGCTGGACCAAGGCGAGTTAAAGAGTGAAGGGGCTCCCGGGGGTGGGGAAGACAGGCAGGGGCTGGGGTGGGGTGCACAGGATTCGACAGGATGGGTTATATTTTCTTAAGCATGATAAATATACAGCTTTTATTATATTATTTTTATGCTCTTTTTCCCTGTATGTGTGAAGTACACCATAATAATGTTCTTAAATTTTTTTAAGGTGAGGGTGAGGATGGAAGTGAGGAAATGGAGGCAATTTGTTCAAGAAGTTGTACTGTTGAGGGCACAGAGAAATCTGAAGTGCAGTTGAAGGGGTCTCTGGGGTCTGGGATCGTTTTTCTTTACTTTTCAGAAGGGAACTATTGAAGCATGTTTGTGTGCTGCAGGGGACAGCAACTGGGGGGCTACAGATGCAGCAGAATAAGGGGGCAACGGGACAGAGGCTTGAGAAGCTCGGAAGTGCTTGTCCGCCTGGTCCCCAGTCCCCTTTGTGACTTGTACGCCCTCTAGAGTGAGCATCAGATTCACTGGATGGCTGGGCGCCACCCGAGATTCTGATTCAGCAGGTCTTGGGTGAGACCTAGAAATATGCATGTCTAACAAGCTCCCCGGAGATGCTGCTTCATGGACCACGCTGGAGAACCAGCGTTCTATCAATACCAGCGCGCCCACATGCGCCCCCTTCAGGATTTGACCTCGCACTGCAGTGCAAGGAATGTGTTCATTCAAAAGCACTGCAGGGAGGAAGGGATGGGAGCAGACGACTGAGAGGGAAGAGGGGAGAAGAGATGGAGGAGGAAGCAGCCAGAGCCTGGCCCCCCAGACAAGGTTACCACCTCTCTCCCTGGGGACAACCAGTCTTCCCAGGGGCCCTGGAAGCTGCCCTGCAGGACCTCATGGAAGACTAAAGGAGAGAGTGAGGGAAGAAGGTAGAAGAGGGAAGGGGGGAGGGGGAGTGTCAAGAGACCGGCACGAGTGCAGCATGGCCAGGGAGTGGAGGAGGGGCATGGAGCCCCGAGAACACACTGTTCACCTGTGCAACTTGAACCCGTATCACAGCCGCACCAACTCCTCCTGCTCTTGGGGGGGAAAACAACAGGGAAATGTCAGAGAAATGAACGTTATCTTTTCTGGTCCCAGGGCTTTCAAGCTGGGAGAACCCTCAGAGACTGGCTGGACCAGCCCTGTTTGGCAGATGGGGAGGGCCAGGAAACCAAAATGTCCAGTTTGGCAGATGGATCTGCAAACTCTTGTTATGGGGAAGATGTGTCCCTGCTCTCTGCTGCTGGCTCTCCCCTAGGAAGCTGGAAAGTGGACATGACTATTGCTGACCCTTGCTGCCATCCTTTTCTATTAATTCATTGAACGCACATTTACTGAGCACCCAGCATACTTTCAGTGTTGTGCTGGGAGACACAGAGATAAAGCGGTGAACAGGACCAAGTTCCTGGCTTTACGGAATTGATGTTCCAAGAGTACACCAGGCAGCAGACAGATAAATGGGCAATATAAAGTCAGGGATTGCTAGGTGGTAAGAAAAACCTGAAATGACATGAAGGAGTGAGCCATGCTGGAGGGGATGATGGGGAGAGAAGTTTCCAAGCAGAGGGAGCAGCATGTGCCAAGGCCCTGAGGTCAGCATGTGCTTGCTGTGTTGGAGGGATGGCATAGAGGCCAGTTGGAGGTGGGCTTCCAGAGCGAGTGAGGAAGAGAGGGGTAACAGAGAAAGTCAGAGCGGCAGCAGGAGGCCAGGGCATACAAAAAGCTATCGTCATAGCAGACTTTGGCTTTTCCTCTGAGTACGAGAGAAACCCTGGGAGGGTTTTGAGCAGAACAAGAATGTGATTTAACTTAGGTTTAACAGGACCCCTCTGGCCGCTGAGTGGAGGATGAACTAGACAGAGAGACAAAACTAGAGGCAGAAAGGCCATAGAGAGGTGATGGCCTGGCATGGCAGGGAGGCTCCTCCTGGTTGCTCTGTGTCCTTCATGGACACATGGAAAGGACAGGGGACTTCCCTGAGCCCCTGCCCGTGACCTTAGCTCATGGTCTCCCTACAGCTAGAAAGGTACATCCAGAGGAACTTGAGGCCGGAGCTGACGCAGGTACAACAGCATATGGTCCAGAACCAGACGGCCACCATGCTGGAGCTGGGCACCAGCCTCCTGAACCAGACCACGGCCCGGGCCCGCAAGCTGACTGACGTGGAGGCTCAGGTACCAGAGGGTGCGCGGGCGGCACCGGGGGGCCTGTGGCCGGCCAGGCTGGCTCAAAGCCAGCCTCGGTCATCTTGCCTTGACCTCTGTTCCTGGGTAATATCAGGGCCTCCTCTGGGCCTGTAATCCCCCTAGGGCCCCTCCCAATGACCCTGTTACAGAATCGTCTCCCACCAGGCCATGAGTCCTGGGGGTGACACTGGGTTTGGCTCCTTGGCCTCTGTGACTCTAATGCCCAGGTCGATGCTGGGCACTGGGATGTAGGGGTCAGCATGCTCCCCCTGCCCTCAGGGGGCTCACAGTGCTCCAGGGGAGATGGATAATAAACAGTTCATTTGACCTCAAGGGGCCAATGACAGAGAGGAGACAGCTGGGCACATGGGAGGGTGAGTAAGTGAAAGGATGAAAAAGGGACTGACAAGTGGGCATGCATTTGGTGAGCCCTACTATGTGCCAGGCACTACTGGAGGTGCCTGGTTGGGGTTTACACACTAAATAAAACAGGTATCCATCCCTACCCCTGCGTGTGGTGGGAGTGCCCTCAGGGATGAGCTGCAGGTTGAGACAGTGAGGCCAGGAAGGCCAGGCAGGCACCACCGAGAAGGCAGGATTGGAGCATTTACTGGGAGAACAGCCCAGGCAAGAAACAGAGCATGTGCAAAGGCCTAGAGGTGGGACCAGGCTGCCAAGCTCCAGGAATATCAAGAACACTAGTATGGCTGGCGTGGCGAGGGAGCAAGTGGTGTGTGAGGGGTCGGAGAGGTGACAGGGGCAGATGGTATCGCAGGGCCTTGAAGGCCACGGTGGGGACTGGGCTTCTCCACTTTATGAGTGGGAGCCACAGGGAGATTTTGAGCACAGGGGCCACGTTTTAAAAAGCTGCCTGAGACTGCTGAGCAGAGAATGGGCTGCAGGGGACAAGGGCGGGAACAGGGGACCCTGTGAACAGCTGACACAGGACACAGAACGAGCAGCGAGGGAGGCCAGGGCCAGAGTGGGGCCATGGAGAGGGAGGGAAGTGGTCAGGTAGCCGTTTGGAAGATGGAGATGATGGAACTTGCTGATGGATTAGGTGTGGAGGTCAAAGGTGAGTCTCCCTGGGGGCCTGGGCAGCAGTGACAGGAAGAGCAAATTTAGGAAGCAGATCATAAGCTTAGTTAGGGCCTGTGAGTGAGTGAGTGAGTGAGTGAATGAATCAATGAACAACCACAGAAATTAACTACTGGGAGGTTAGAGACAGATCAGCATTCCATTCTGGAATGGCAGAGCCTGTGGGCAGGTAGGCAGCTGCTGGGCAGGCCTCCTGCAGGGCTTACACAGCACCCCCACCCCTTCCTGCTTGCTGAGGCAGGTACTGAACCAGACATCAAGGATGAAGATCCAGCTGCTGGAGACCTCACTGTCCACCAACAAGCTGGAGAAGCAGCTGTTGCTACAAGGCCATGAGCTCTACCAGCTGCAGGGCTATAACAGGTGGGCACTGGCACCGGGCCAAGAGAGGGGCTAGGGTCCAAGCTGAGAGCCAGGGCTGGGCCAGGACCTGAGTGAGCACGAGAGCCGGGGCTGGGCAGGAGCCAGGGCCAGGGTTGGAAGCTGGACTTGGGCTAGTGCCTGCAATAGGGGCTGGGGACAGAGCTGGAGACCTGGATTAGGACTGAGTGAGGGGCCACTTGGGGACTACAGCTAAAGCTGCAGCTAGGACTAGGCTCAGGCAGGGGCAAGGACTAAAATCAGGGTTGGAGACCAGACTGCAGCTAGGAGTGGAGGTGGACACTTGGGCTGGGCCCAGGCTGGGGCTGGGCTGCAGGCCAGGCAGTACAGGGCCTGGCTGCCCAGCACTGGGTGGGGACAGGGACAGACACTTTCCTGGAGCTCAGAACACCCTGATTGTTTCCCCTCCCTCCCTCCCTCCCTCCCTCCCTCCCTTCCTTCCTCCTTCCTTCTTCTTTTCCTTTTTCCATTTATTTATTTCATAAATTTTAAACAGCTTTATTGAGCTACAATTGACATGCCACACAATTTGCCCTGTACATTTTAATGTGATTCCTTTACTTGTAAATAAATAAATCTGATCTCATGCACCAATTTTCCTTCCCAGCAGCAACCACAATTACCAGTTTCTCGTCTGCACTAGTGGGGAATCTCTGCATTTATAAACAAATACTCATGAGAGGAACACCCTTGAAATTACATGGGAAAGAAGGAGTCATGGGGTATAGCTAAGGCAGAGAAGCAGACACCCGGGGCTGATTTCATCTCAGTTTTGAGCTGAGTAGAGAAAAAAACCTCCAAGGTCAGGGGGCTGCCAGAGGAGGCAAACACACCCACAGAGGCGGCCTCGGGCCTGCGCACAGGGCGAGATGTTATTGTTGCTCACGTGAGGCCAAGATAAGTCCCAAAGTGTCACCCAGCTCCCTCAGACCAGGGTGCAGTTAATGGTAGTTTGTCACCTTCATGTTCTTTTTTTTTTTTTTTTTAAGATTTTATTTATTTATCTTTAGAGGGGAAGGGAAGGAGAGAGGGAGAGAAATATCAATGTGTGGTTGCCTCTCACGCGTCCCATGCTGGGAACTGTCCTGCAACCCAGGCATGTGCCCTGACTGGGAATCGAACCGTAATCTTTTGGTTCGCAGACCCACGCTCAATCCACTGAGCTACACCAGCCAGGGCCGTCACCTTCTCGTTCTTATTTTCCCATCCCAAGGTGGGCCAGAGGGGAGGGCAAGGACTAGGACATTTTCCATCACTCAGAATTGGCACCAAAGGCCTAGAAATCAGTGAAGATGGATGTCATCAATAAGCTCTTGGTCCGTGGAGTTGGCTGAAATTCTAGAATCTGAGTGTGCCCAAATTCTCTCTCTTCCTGTGACATGATTTGCGATCCAGGGGAGATTCCTTCTGCCCTGGTTGGACTTAGTGTTTTAGTCTGGAGAATGGGTCGGCATGACCTGACACATAAGAAAATCTCTCCCTTTCCCTCAGCCACCCACTCCCCTGCAGCAGAGGTAGCAGCTGTTCCTAGTTTCTTAAGTGTCTGTCTGTCCATTCAACCAACAATATTTTGAGCTCTTACCGTGCATCAGGCACTATTACAGACCCAGGGGTTACAGAAGTGAACAAATACACAAAATCCCTGTCCTGGTAAAGCTGGCATTCTCTAAGCTAATATTCCAGGTTTCTTATAAATAGGCATGAATAATCCCTTTTCGCGCTATTTAAACCCAAATGTAGCATTCCACTCTTCTGCACCTTGGTTTTAGCTGTTTTTTTTTCTTTTTTTCTTTTTTCAGTTATCCAGGAAAAGGCTCTATAAGTGCATGACACCCTTGCACATTCTCTTCTCCAGCTGCGTGTGCATTGTATGGCCGTCCCTGCATTTATTCCCACATCCCCAGTCAGCGGGCACTGAGGTTGTTTCCCATTTTGTACAGTTGCAGCCAGTGATGAAGTGAACAACTTTACACATCTCGCCGCACACACGGGAGCAAAGCTGGGGGGTAAAAATGCCAGCCCTGAAAGAGCCAAGTCAAAAGCATTTCTTTTTAAAAAACCTCTTCTTTTTAAAAACTCATTACCAAAATGCCCCCTGTTCATATCATCAGACAACAGACATGTGTAAAATGAAAGGGAAAGTCAGCCCCCTCCACCCAGCAGTCCCCCCTCCCCACCTCCTCCTCTCTAACTCCGTCCACTCGACACTGCTCTACAGAAGCCGCAGCTCTCGCGGGACATGCTGTCCCTTTTCCACCTGCACAGGCACCAACTGTGTTTCCGCACCTCTTCCTGTAAGTCCACCTGCAACCTTCTATGTTTATATTAATACTTTTTCCCCTTCTCTCTTTTTTATCCTCCCACACGTGGGGTTAGACTAGGGGCACTGATGTGCCAGGGTCGTCGCACGCCAAGTCCTGAGCATCTTTCCAATTCTGTGCAAATGGCTCTACCTTCTTCCCCTTCGTGGCTCCAGAATATTTCCAGGGACACCAAACAGAACAGACTCAGCCAGCCTTGGCTACTGGGCATTTAGGTTGTTTTGTTTTACAACCCTTTACAACCCTCCTCCCAAAGGGCATTCTCACCCTTGCTCCCAAGGGGGACATTACTTCCTGAGAGTGGACTGCTGAATCAAAGGACAAGCAGATTTGGGATTTGATCCTGGCCACCTGGCTGCTGGCATGTTCCTCCCACCCCTACTTCTCTTCGGTACTGGACCCAAATCCATCTTACCCTTTTCTCCAATCCTCATTCTGTGCTACCGACCTCTGGGCTTTGCAATCTGAGCTGGACGCTCTACCTCTCTGAGCCTCAGCGCGGGTCTGTTACGCGGACTCACCCTGGGACCCAGCGGAAAGCGTGCAAACGTGGCTGCCCGCTGCGGACCGCTCACCTCTGTGCACCCCGCCTCATCCCTCCCCGCAGCGCGCTGGAGATGCGGGTGGAAGCGCTGGAGACACAGCAGCAGGCGGAGCTGGCCAGCCTCCGCGGGCAGAAGGAACAGCTGCGGCGTCTGCTGAGCCGCCAGAACGGCGCCCTCGCCGACCTCCAGCGCAGCCTGCGTGCCGCCAGCAGCAACTCCAACCTCCTGCAGCTCCAGCAGCACCAGCTGCTGGAGTCGGTGCAGCACCTGTTGCACCTGGTGGCTCAGGGCACTGGTGAGCGGGGTATGCATAAGGCGGGAGGAGAGCAGGAAGGGGCTGGCCACAGACACTGCTTACCCACGGGCCTGGAAGCCACCACCGGAAAGCCCTCACCCTTCTCCCGCCACTTGTGAAACGGAAATAACACCAAGCAATAACAATACTGTGTCGACAGACAGTCCCGACAGGAACCAATCCAGCCTCTTCTCCCGGACTCTATAACTCTGGGCATGCCCCTGTGCCTCTCTTGGCCTCAGTTTCCCCATTTATTTAATGGAAATGATGATAATAACAAGGACTCCACCAGCTTAGACTAACAATTTTGGATTCCAGGATCCATATTCCATTCCCACTCACTTGGGCTTGCCCCACCCCTCCCTGGGCCTCAGGTTCCCTACCTACTGAATGAGGAGGTTGGATTTAGTGCTCCCCCAGGGACTTCGCTCACCCTAATACCCTTGCCCATGAGCCCAAGAGGGTGAAACAGAAGTGACCAGGCACCCCTGGCCCTGACTTCTGAGAGGACAGAACAACCAATGGGCCAGCTCCCTGTCCCTCACTGGCGGCTTCTCATGGGGCTCCCTGGGGGTGGCCGAGGCACTCCTGGTTCCAGCTGCAGTCACTAAGTCAGCAAACACTTCCTGAGCACCCACCGTGGGCCAGGCCCAGTGCTGGGTGCTAGGTGCTAGGCTGACAGCAGCGAACAACATAACCATGACCTGTGTCTCTTGCAAAAATGTCGACCCCTCCTGTCTGTGGGTCTCGGAGGGAAGGACAAGGAAAGGCATAGTTGTTGAGTGCCTACTATGTGCCAGATGTTCTGCTAGCAGTGTTTCTGAACTTTCCAGACCATGAAAGGCCTAAAAAAATGCTGTGCCAAGGAAAGGGGATCTTAACCTGGGGGCAGTGGGGAGTTCCTGGGGGAGTGTGAACAGGGCAGGGCTGTTTTAGGGAGCTTGATGGGAACCACGGAGTGAAGGAGAGAAAAAGACACAGAAAAGGGCTCCTACTGCTGCTGGGTTGTGATGGGGAGTCAGGAAAGTCTTAAGAGCACCGGAATCTGGCAATAATGTTGGATGCCAGGCACTGTGGCTGGCAGCGATTTGGGAGCAGAGGATGGCACCATGGCTCCATCTAAGGCCAGCAGACATGCTGGATGGGGGTGTGAGACCCGAGGAAGCTACGGGCAGAAGAAGCGGATACTTCCCAACCATGAGCTACAGAGTGACCCAAAGCCGTTACCAGCTGGCACATTGCCCTGGCAGGGAGGCTGCCAAAATTAATCCCACGTGTGGGTTTCTTGTAGCTCAGCCCAGTGCACAGGGTCCCGGCATGACGCCTCTCCCCACGGGCTCACCACTAACCCAGTCTCCAGCTGTGGCCCAATGCCTGCTCAACAGGCTGGGGGACAGTTGTGCTGGATGCCTTGCCTCAGGCACCCTTGGCCTGAAGACCCTGTTCTCCTGCCACACTGTCACCAGGGACGGGCAGTAGGGCATCATTTCTCCTCCTGTCTGAATGGAGACACTGAAAGAGAATTAGCCACCAGGTGTAGAACAGAAAGAAAATCGGATGGAGACTGGTGCCGGAACCAGGCCTCCTTGAAGCTTAGTAGGAAGCCTATGTTGCTTTGTCCTAGGGAGGTGGAGGCTGGCAATGGGTGGAGAACTCAGGGCGTTCAGAAGGTTAGAAGGACAGGGACACAGGCAGAAAAACCCCAATGCATGCACGACGTCAGAAGCAGCAGTCCATTAACACAGCCCATGTGCTCAGCCTTGTGTAGGCTCAGTGGGGGAGACCCAAGGGGAAGTGGGTAGTGGGGCAGGCGCAGGCTTTGCAGTCAGATGGACCAGAGTTCAAGCCCTGGCTGCTTCACTTACTAGCACTGCGACTTTGCAGGAGTCATTTAACAGCTCAATTTTCCTCACCTCTGTAATGGGAATGATAATAACACTGACTTCACAGAGTTCTTCCACAAAGACCAGAGAAGTTCATGTATGCGCAGGGGCTGAGCACGGTGCCTAGGACAAAAATGGGGCCGTACTGTACAAATTACCAGCCTAGAGATTCAAAGGGACCCGGGCTGCAGCCAAACTATGTTGACATCAGCACCAGCCCATGCTTACTGTTATACCCCCTGAAAACAGTTTTCCTGGCTTCACATTGCCCCTGGCAGCACCTGGCTAAGAAACACTCCAACACATAATAGATATTTCACTTTTATTGATATTATTGTTATCTTTGCTCACCTCTACATCCGCACCTCTCCCGGGCTTGGCTGGACTGCAGTTTCCCATGGACCAGGGGCCTGAGAGCAGGGGCCACAGAGACTCTGCCCAGGGAATGTTTCTGCACGTGGTTTGGGGCCTTAGTCATTTCATCTGTGATCCAGGAAAAACTGCCTCCTTCTAACAGGTGCCCCAGCTCCAGGACCTAGGGGCCAGGTTCAAGTATGAGGCCAAGACAGGAGTCCTGCCCCCTGGTAGCCTCCTGGTTCCTCACCGGTGAGGATACCTATCCATCTAGAATTTTAGCCCCATTCTTGGATAACCACCTACCTAGAGATCGGATTCTGGTGGACTCAAAGCTCAAACTCTAACTGGATCCCACTAAAAGGAGGCAGAGAAGGGAACTTGAAGCCCACTCTGTTTACTTGTCAACAGTCACTTTTTCAGGCCAGGCCTGAGGCCCCCAGGGCTCACTGGGATTCGGTCATTAACAGTCTCCTGAGAGAAGAAACATGGGCTCTTAAGACCAGTGGTCAGCTCCCAGGGCTGCAGGGATGTCCAGCTGAGGGGTGGCCTATGGAGGGGACCCTGGGCCTCCCACCCAAGGGAGCCCCAGGGACAAATGCCCCTGCCAGCTGTGTGCCCCTGAGCCCGTTGCTTCACTCTTGGGCCTCGGTCTTCTGGTCTGTGGAAGTGGGGAGTACCCTCTCCACTGTAGCAGCCTCATCTCTGGCCTCCCTGATCTGAGTCTTATCCCCTCCAGTCTTGGTTCCACACTCCTTGGCACAGTCTGAGCTCCTCCTCCTGGCATTCAAGGCTGACCTCGCCCCTGCTGAAACCTCAGCCTCACATGCCCTCCCTTGGTGGCCCTCTCTCAGCCAACCTTGCCCTACTCCCCTCAGGCTGCTCAAACAACCCGAGCTCTCTCTGGCCTCAGCCCCGTTCCCATGGTGTGAATCGTTTGCCCGTCTGGCCTCACGCGGTTCCCCTTACCACACCCTGTTCCCTGCACATACCAGGACCGTTCCCACCTTGGAGCCTTCGCATATGCTCTTCCCTTTGCCTGGAACGCCCTCTCCGGCACCACTCGGGGAGCTCCTCCTCTTTACCCAGGTCCCAGCTCACTCTCAACTTCTCTAGGAAACCGTCGCAGGTCTGATTCCTCTCCCTGTCCCCAGCGACTCCCAACCAGAACCTGGCACAGAGCAGGCGGGAGTGCTGGCCCGGCCCCTCCCCTCTCTCCTTAGTTCACTCCCGTGGTTTTCGCTTTGTCCCGCTGCAGCCTCCGTCATGGCAGTCGAGCAGGTGTTCCAGGACTGCGCAGAGATCCAGCGCTTCGGGGCCAACGCCAGTGGCATCTACACCATCCGTGTGGCCAATATGACAGAGCCCAGGAAGGTGAGGGGGCTTTCAAGGGGTGAGGCTGTCAGAGGTGCTGAGCCAAGGGCTACAGACAAACCGCCCGGCCCCATCGACTTCAGGCCTGCCCAACATTTTAGACTTCAAAGAAGGTGGGGTGGCCCTCCCTTCTGAGCCCCAACCCAACCTGGGGTCAGCTCATGGGGTTAAAGCAGAAGTTGCCAAATGTGCGTATTTCCTTCTCCTGCATCTTCTCCAGAGATGCTATTACGTTGGAATCACAGGAAATATTTCTGTGTTGAAGGTAATGTTAGCTGATGTAGCAAACAAACCCTGAAATTCCAGGGCCTTAACACAAAGAAGTTCCTTTCTAGTTTACACAGAGTCAGCTGAAGGCAGGAGTGGGGGCTCTGCTCCACGTGGGAAATAAGGGGCCCTTGTCTGTGAGTGGCTCCCAAGGCTGCCCTGAGCTTTGAGGTCCAGTGATCAGGTGGGAGGCGGGGTCAAGGGAAAGTGTGGAGGTCAGAAGGGAGGGTTTGGGGGCCAGGCCCAGCTGTGGAAGGGTATGGGGAACAATTTGCCAGTATTCACACATGGTACTTCCCTTTTCAATTTCCTTTCACCTCTCCTGAATATATCAAGGAGAATGGCTCAGTTTGTTTCCAGATCATCTGGAACACACTGGCCACACTACCTTTTTAACACAGAAGACCAGGCTCACAATTTCTAGGTAGACTTTCATAACACTGTTTTGTTTTCATTTATTTTACAGTTATTTGAATAAAGGCAAGTGTTACTAGTTTTCAACTTATGGTACTGATGTCTTTTTAAAATACATTTAGTCTGAGTATTACTTTAGTGAAAAAAATTTTCAAGTAAGTATTCTGTATGAATACCATTTTTAAGTAAATATTCTACATGAAATTAAGTATTTAGCCTTGGTGGAATTTGGGGAGGTGTGAATGGCTGAAATTTGGGGACACTGATAGGAAAGAGCTGGCCTAGGAAGCAAGAAATCTGGAATCAAACCTAAATTTTACTTTAGATTCACTTGCCTTAAGCAAGTCCCTTCCCCTCTCTGAGCCTCAGTTTCCCTTACTGCACCTTCTGCTGCCCTCCCAGCAGAGGCCACGCCTTCTCTCACTCAGCAGGCCTTTACCATCTCAGAGCCTCTACTCTGGCTGCTCCTTCCACTGGAAATGCCATTCCCACTCATCTCTGCCCGACAGACACATTATCAACCAAGGCCCTGTTCCAATGCCACCTCCTCTGGGAAGCCTTCCAGGGTTTTCCAGTGGCTCCTTCTTGAGGGCTCTCCTTGTAGCTGCCCCAATGTTTGTCACCTATAGTCTGCCTGCACCGTCACAGCCTCCTCCAATCCAAGTCAACGCTGAGGGTTCATTTATGTCTGATTTGTCTCTGACTCTTCTCATCCAGGGCTAGGCACCAAGTTTGTCCTCACTGAACATTGGACATGTAATGAGCTGGCTGGAAAAAAATAACATGTGAGCAAAGGTAGGCTGCAAGATGTGATTGCCATAGATGGTAAACATTTTGAGAGAAGGAACTCTGTTTTTCTCATCCATATTGGCACCCAGTGCCTTGAATGGAGCCCAACACATAGGAATTGCTCAGAAAACATCTCTCCACTGGACGGAAAGGCATTTCTTGAGTGTACACTGTGTGCCAAGCACTTCACACCTATCAGCACTTAATCCTTACAGCAGCCCTGCAGTAATAATGAGTGAAAAGCCTGTGCTTATTCAGATTGTCCTTTAGATGATTCCTCTCATTTAATTCTCACAACCATCCCAGTTGGCAGATGAGAAACTGAGACACAAGGAAGTTAAGGTATTAATACCCCGTTTTACAAATGAGGGAAGTTCTGAGGGGGCATCACTTGTCCTCTAGAAAATGATGACAGTGGATGGGGAATTTGAGCCTGGGTGGTTCTGATGCCCTTGACCACCAGGCTCCCCTGTCGTCTTGTTGGCCAGATCACACTTGAGCTGGCCCGTACCTGGTTTCCGGCTGCCTCCATGGGCTCCCAACCCCGCCCCCCACCAATTCCTTCAGGTTTTCTGTGACATGGATACCAATGGAGGTGGATGGACCCTCATCCAGCACCGTGAGGATGGCAGCGTGAATTTTCAGCGGAAATGGACAGATTATAAGCAGGTAACATTACTGCCCTGGGGGGGTGCTTTTCAGCCCTGAAACCTGGCGTGGGAGATGAGTTGTGGGCGGGGGAATGGTTTGTCCTTAAGCTTCCTGGGACTCCATGCTCTGAAATTTAACCTTCTTCTTGCAAGTTCTAACATACATCCTCATAATGAAAGTTTAACTTTATGTTTTAGTTTTTAGAAAATATAACATATATTCATTGCTTTTTAAAAATTTAAAGAATACAAAAAAAAAAAGAAACAGAAAAGTAGTAATCTTCTTCTCCCACCCCTGGCTGAATTGCTTGAATGAATTTCCTTGTCTTCACACACACACGTGACCACACATGCTGGAGAGATTCTGTAATGTGGAACTGCTGGCTCAAAGACCGAGTGCATTTTACAAGATGAGAAATAGTGCTCAATTGTTTTCCAGTTTTTTAATTAAATTTTGAATAAAGGACTTTTGGCAAGCTGACTGAAAATCACAAAGTTTTCTAAAGCAAAACGAATGAACAAAGACACCCACAAGGAAATGCAACAATATTATTTTTTGTGCCTGCTTGCTGTCCATTTCATATAAGCTATGAGTGTTCTTGAACCTATTGGGTCTTAAACAGTCGTTAGAATAGCAAAGAGATATAGGGTGCTCGGATGCAGAGGCACGCAAAAGAGTGCTGAATATTAGGTAATCAGTGGCCCAGCGAGACTAAAATGGGGAGTGGGGCTGGGGTATGCCCTGTCCTTGGTGCTGAATTCTTGTTCTGGCCGAGGGCGTTGGTTTGCAACCTAGGACACCGGTGACTCCTATTTCTTTACATTTCTATGTTGCTGAATCTTCTTTCCTTCAGTATTTAAAGTATTTTTTCTTTATTTTTATTGTATTTTTCCATTAGCATTTACCCCCCTCATCCTCCCTCTGCCCCACAATCACCACCCTGGTGTCCATGTCCATGAGTCCTTTTGGCCCTATGTTGCAGAAATTTTACAGTGGCTCCCATGTCCCTGAACAACGTGTGCTCTATTATTTATGCAGCTGAATAAAATCTTTAATTGTTAAATTGAGATTTAACATACATGCACTAAGTGCGCGAATCTTAAGTATGAGACTCAGTAAACGTTTCCATATGTGTCCAGCCATATGGCCACTCCTGAGAGGTAGACACAGGGTACTGCCAGCACCCCAGGAGCCCCTGTGCCCTCCAGTCTATGCTCCCCCAAAGGAAGTCATCATTCTGACTTCTATTGGCACAGATGAGTTTTGCCTGTTCTCAAACTTAATAGGAATGTGGTTCAGTTACTTTTAACAGGCTTTTACATTTGCAAAAGTATTAGTCTTTTTGCTCTAGAAGTTGGGGAGCTCCCTCCCCCCCAAGTCTGCCCACACTTACTTTATGAACTTCATCATCAGGCAAAGTGGTTTTGAATAAGTGGCCCCAGACTCTGGCCCAGCCCAGCTCTTTAGCACACAGCCCACCCCCACCCCCCTCTCCTCCTAGGGCTTCGGTGACCCAGCTGGAGAGCACTGGCTGGGCAATGAGTTGGTGCACCAGCTCACCAGCAGGTCAGCCTACTCTCTGCGTCTGGAACTGCAAGACTGGGAAGGCAACAAGGCCTATGCCCAGTATGAGCATTTCCAGCTGGGCAGCGAGGAGCAGCTGTACAGGTGGGCTCGGGGCCCAGGCTGGTGGGTGGGCTGAGGACCCTTGGCTAGTGACTACCGAGTCTGACCAAGGGTCAGTCCCTGGGCGTTTCCTGTTCCTACCATCTGTCCCCCATTTGGGCACACGTCACAGGATCTGGAGGCAGCTGGTTAGCACTCAGCACATCCCAGCCACTGGGTGGGGTGGGGTGCAGAGAATATTGCTGATGCTGCCATCTCTCAGAGCAGGAAGGGCCTTCCAAGGTCAGTCACCTTAAGACAGTCATTTTACAGAGGCCCACAAGGGGAGAGGCGACTTCCCCAGCCTGTCTTGTGCCATGATGAGAGATGGAAAGATCCCTGGGCTGGGGATCAGGGGACCTGGGTTCATTCCAGCTCTGTCCCAGCTCACTTTGTGAACTTGGAGGAGTCAAGGCTGTGGCTTCTCTGCTCCTCTGCTTCTTAACGACAAGATGAGCTTAAATGTGAGCACATCATAATATCATCAAGGTCTGCCTCCCTCCCTCAGCCTGGCCCTTGGCTCTGTTTAGGAAAAGGAATGAGCATTTATTGAGCACCTACCATGTTCCAGGCACATTACTCTACTTAACCTCCCACAGCACTCTGAGGTGAGCATTGCTGTACCCACTTTAGTGATGTGGAGACTGAGGCACTGAGGTGATGCCTATAATGAGTGGGCATTCTTCAGGCAAAGAGAGTAGGAAGTACATCTCAGACAGTAAGAATATTCTGAAAAAAGACAGAGAGAGAGTTAACATTCAGCTGGCCACAGATACCTAAAATCTGAGCAAGTCTCTTTCAAAGGCTGCTGAGATCATAAGGAAGAGTCCCTGCTCATAGGAAAAGTTTAAGGCACTGGGGATAGAGATCCCAGAAAGCACGGTGGGGTCTAAAAAATGCCAAAGGGGGACCAGGGGAAAAGTGACAGAACAGCCGCTGGTCCTGTGCCACCACCACACAGAATCAGCCAGCTGGTGAGGTGGGGAGGATCCCCATGGGGAAGCCAGAGGCAGCAATGTGTTGGCATAGTCAGCAGCTGGGGCATGGGCATCGGGGGAGGGCACCCTTATTTGTCAGTCACAATAATGGGGACTTCTAGAGCCCAGCTGGGATGCATGCATAAGTCTGAAGAGAAAGTGGCCCATGGGGAGGGAAGGGGGAAGGAACAGACAAGACACCAGGCACACGCAGACACCGGGCATGTGCCTCTCAAAGGCACTCACCCACCAGACGTGACTACACGTCCCAGCATGCACATGTGCACATGTGCGGGGGCTCGCCACACCCCTGGGGCACACGCAGAGCACAATATCACACAAGTGCACAGCTACACAAGAGCACACCCTTGCACCCACCACAGATATTCCAGCACAAACTCAAACGAAACACACATGGGCGGGAAGGTGGCATCCAAATGCTCACACCCCAGACACATAGACTCAGGTGCAGGTCCACAGGTGCATGGAAGACACACCTACTGTGTCTAACTTGGTGATCCCCAGGGACCTGTGGGTTTGTGTGGGTTCCCTGGGGCTAAGCTATGAACATACTCAAAGCACATTTGAACAATGGGTCAAGTGGGGTTTCCTGGTCCATGACTTGGGGGTCCCCCAGGGGTCACAGATCCCGATGCTGGCTCCCAAAGGGGAGAGAAAGGGAGGCAGGACCTGAGCTGAGGACTTGGGCACAGTGGAGAGGCCAGTGCTTCTGGAGCAGCCCACAAGAACAATCGGCCTGGTTCAGCCCCAATTTTACACAGTCCCAGACTCAGTCTGACCCCAAACCTCACCCTGCGCCCAAGCCTGGCTCTGAACTGACATCCCTGTGCCCTCGAGAGGAGCCCTTCATGTCCATAAGGAAAAGTCAGGACCAGATTAGCAGGTGGGCCAGCCTGCCTGCCCCACCCTGGGAGCCCCTGGCCAGACAGGCCTCGTGGACAGGCAGTTTGCCATGCCAGTCACCTGCGCCCCGGCGGCATGTTTAAGGGCACAGTTAACGCCTCATGTCAGGTAACAGCCATCAGGACCCTGACGGACATGTCCCGTCTCACCGCAGACAGAGCCCGTGGGTAGGAGGTACAGGGACCTCCCCAGGCCATATGTCCAGGCCCCACACTCCTTCTGGACCCCACTGGGAAAATCTCCCAGGCCCTTCCCTGGAAGAACCAGAGCTTCCCCGAGCCGCCCTGGCCATATCTGGCGTCCACTTGCCTTCACTGGTAGGACCTTCATTGCTCCCAAACTGGCTCCTTGTCTCAGCAGCGAATGCAGCTCCTTCTCTGCTACAGGCACCCAACACGCTCCAGCCAGGCAGGTGGAAGCCTGTGGCAGCTGTGTGCCCAGAGAACACAGGAACAAGTGACATGCAGCATTACCTGTGCCGAGCATTTATCATGTGTCAGCGCTGCTCTGCACCCATCACACGCTGAAGTCATCGAACACAATAGCTGACCGAAGCCCTCACCGTGTTTTTTTTTTTTAATATTTTATGTATTTATTTTTAGAGAGAGAGGAAGGGAAGGAGAAAGAGAGGAAAACATCAATATGCGGTTGCCTCTCATGCAGCCCCTACTAGGGGCCTGACCTGGCCCGCAACCTAAACCAGCAACCCTTTGGTTCGCAGCCCGGTGCTCAGTCCACTGAGCCGCACCAGCCAGGGCCCCTCA
This sequence comes from Anoura caudifer, assembly GCA_004027475.1. Lineage (NCBI taxonomy): Eukaryota > Metazoa > Chordata > Mammalia > Chiroptera > Phyllostomidae > Anoura > Anoura caudifer. The sequence goes on along the minus strand of PVKU01000746.1, from coordinate 101,729 downwards.
CTGTTCATACACTATCGTTACCACCTTAACAGATGAAGAAACTGAAGCTGAGACGCGAAGCGGTCTGCGCGAGGTCAGGCAACTGGCGAGTGGCAGAGCTGAGGCCCACAGCCTGGCAGAGAAATATAAACCCTCCCCAGCTGGCTGCAGATGTGGAAGTCACAGGGAGAGGGAGGGGTTCGCCCAGGGCAGAGATCCCAGTGGGCTGTGTGGTCAGAGAAGGCTTCCTGGAGGAGGTGGGTGGATGTAAGGAGGCGTGATGGGGCTGGGGTTTGCAGATGGTCAGCTGGGGAAGAAAATGCAGGTCAGGCTCCAGTGGGCTGGGATCTGGCTCTCACCCTCATTGTTCTGAGACCTTAGGCAGGTTCCTTGGGTTCTTGGGGTCTTCCTCATCTATAAAATGGGAATAACTGAGTGTTGCGAGGGTTAAATGAGATGAATTAAACCATGTAAAGTGCTCTGAACAATGCCTGGCACATGGCAGATGTTTTGTAAATGTTAGCCATTGCCCTCACTGTATTATTATCATAATCATGCTCTCCCCTGTGTAAGACTCAGGTTCAGCGAGACGAGGGAGGCCTGGCACACAATGGGTGCCTGGTCCCTGAGAAGCAGCAGACAGGGAAGGCAATCTAGGAGGGGAGATGGGCCAAGCACCCCAGTCTGCAGCTCCCCCACCCAGAACGACCAGATCGGAGCCCCTTCCTCAACCAGCCCCAGCCTGACTCTGGGCCCCTCTCCCACCACCACCTCCGGTGGCTTCCAGGCTTTCTCTGAGCGGGTATAGCGGCTCGGCGGGGCGCCAGAGCAGCCTGGTCCTGCAGGGCACCAACTTCAGCACCCAGGATGCAGACAATGACAACTGCCTCTGCAAGTGCGCCCAGATGTTGTCCGGAGGTGGGTGCCAGCCCCGTCCACGCACAGGTGGGAGTTAGGAGAGACCACCTGAGACACAGAGACAGGAAAAGATGGAGACAGATAGAAACACCAGAACTGGTGTACAGACAGAAGGTGGGGAGAGGGAGCTATGAGGAGACAGAATTACAAAGGGAGAGGAGAGGGAGAAGGAAATGCAGACCCAGAAAGACAGAGACAGTAACCACCAGAGAGATATGAGCACGATTGAGACCCACAGAGTGACAGAAAAGCACAGAGACCATCAGGGGGAGAAAGAGGCAGAACCGGGTGTGAGAGACTTGGAATGACAAAGAGTGTTAGAACCCCATGGAGAGAGGGAAATGGGGACTTTGAGGGAGCAGGAAGGAGGTCAGGGAGGGAGAGAGACAGGGACGTAGAGGAGTTAAGGGAAAGGTTGGGGGTGGAGGGGCCAAGAGGGGCAGCTGCAGCCCAGGGCCACCCTCCAGAGGCCTTAGGCTGGGCCTCTGGGAGTCTCCCTCCTACCCAGTCCCGTCTCCCATGAGCTGGCCTCCCGGAGGAGGCAACATCCCAATTAGTCTTTGGGGTGGGGGGCTGCCTTCACCCTACTGGTGGGCCCCCAGCTCCCCAAAGCCTCTTCCTCTCTTCCACCAGGGTGGTGGTTTGATGCCTGTGGCCTCTCAAACCTCAACGGCATCTACTACCCGGCTCACAACCACGTGCGCAAGCTCAACGGCATCCGCTGGCACTACTTCCAGGGCGCCAGCTACTCGCTGCGCGCCACGCGCATGATGGTGCGTCCCGTTGGCATCTGACAGCAGCCGAGCATGGAGGCTGGACCCACAGGAGGAGACAGGACTTGGTATTCCCTGGACAAGCAGGACTCAAACACAGGACACAGTGCCAGGGCCTGGGCCTGGACACCTGGATCTCCTGAGCCAGCCCTCCTTGCCCTGGGAGTCCCCGAGAGTCAGCCGTCTCTCTGTCCCCCTCAGGTTGTGAAACGGTAGGCATTTAGGGGTTCCTGTCTCTGCAGGATCGCTCCTTCTCTTCCCTCCAGTCCTCCACTGGGGGGGGGGGGGCTGTCAGTGTGAGGGTCACGTTGCCCTGAATGAGCTGGGAACAGACGGCTTGGCTCCTCAGAGGAATGCTTGGCTGACGGTAGAATTTCGGGCAGGTGGGAAGGTCTTTGCAGGCAGGAAACTGTTTAAATGGAGACCCAGATTCTGTCCCCAAGGCTGGTGGGAAGACCATCTCTTGTTCCAAGCTTTCTCATCCTTGAGATGTCCTTGAACTTTCTGTCCAAGGCTGCATATACCCCATAGTAGGGCTCATTCTTTTCACCCCACACTATCAACTGCTCCTGGGCCCCAACATCTGGAGCTCAGCCCTGGTCTCCCAGGGGCTCCAGGAGCTCTAAGAGAGATTCCTTTACCCCCAGCAGATCCCAGAATGTGCCCCACAGAGAATAACTCCGACTCCCCTCTCAGAGTACCCACGGTCAAGTGTGAGGGAAGCGCCAGGTGAAATTGATGTGAACAGGCATTCTTAGCCCCAGGACTTGTCAGAACCTATAAGTGCCCCCATAGGTGCTAGAGTGGGCAGCTCCGTCCAAATTTACTTGTTTGAAAATGGGCCCTGTTTATTCCAGAGCATCACCCAGGGCTGTGGATGCCCTTGGAAAAGCCTAGTCCCCAAGTGTCATGAGGAGGAGCCCCAGGGCACCATCCCCCACCCCAGCTACTCACCCTTTCTGGCCATAAGAGCCACAGCTGCAATCTCAAACAGTCTCTAAAAACAACCGGAAGGGAACTTTGGATTAAGGCAGACACACACCATCCCTGAGGAAGGGTCTAGAACTAAGTTTCCTGTCTATGCCCTAGGCCAGTGTTCTCCAAGGCTCCTTCTGGCCCAGGATGCCAGCTCGCTACCTAGGGCTGCCCTCAGCGTTCCCTGTAAGCCCAGCTCAGCCCAGCTCAAGTACAGGCATAGCGGAACTGTCCTCGTGTCCTTAGGCAGGACACCAGTCTCTGGGTCCCACCCTCCCAGGTCTAACCTGGGAAACCCTGGTCCTCTCTGCCCCAGCCAACATGGTGCTACAGCTGGGGCCTGGGGGGCCAGGGGCTCCTCATGACCTTCCTTCAGGGGACAAGGTCAGAGGCAGGCTACAGCCACTCTGCCACCCTCCCCCATCACTGTGTCACCGTCTTCAATCCCAGTGAGATCAACACCCATCTGCTGTGTCATTGGGCGTCCAACCTGCAGCCCGCAGGCCGCATGCAGCTCAGGAAGGCTGTGAATGTGGCCCAACACAAAATCCTAAATTCACTTAAAACACTATGAGATTTTTTTGTGAATATATGTCGCAATGTATTTAATGCATGGCCCAAGGCAACTCTTCTTCCAGTGTGGCCCAAAGACACCAAAAGGCTAGACACCCCTGGGTGGTACTGTGGGCAGGGCTTGGAGTCAGTCTGACCTGCTCCAGTTCTTGGACTTGAGGTCCGTGGCTCAGCCTCTCGAGGCCCCTATTGCTATGTCTGTGAAATGGAGAGGATGACACTCGGTCCTCTCCAGGCCGAGGCAAGAAGGAATGAGACTGTGTGTGTCAGCTTCGGAACAGAGCCTGGCACGAAGCAGGTGCCTGATAAATACTAGTTCCCAAAGAGGCGATGGGGGGAGAAATCGGCCCATAGTGCATGACATCCCCTCTCCTGGACCCAGGCAAGGGGAGCATTTACTGCTGTGTCCACAGTGTTTATTTTTACCCTGCCATGTGCTGGAGAGAGGAGGAGAGCAAAGCTGTGAGCCCCAGAGGCAGACTCCTCCAGATGGGGCGAAGGCCCAAATCCCTGTCTGCACTCCAGTTCTCTAAAAGGGCCAAGAAGCTGATTTGGGTCGTTCTCAGACACCTGTTCTTAGATATTCACTCTCCCTCTCACCTCCCTTCCTCCTCCCAGTTGGGACTCTCCAGCTTAGAGCTTCCAAACCCTGTCCTAAGGAACGGATTGGCTCACATAACAAGAAGTCTAGAAATGGATTCAGGTGCAGTTAGATCCAGGAGACTCCAATGACATCCCTCTTCATTTCTCGGTTCTGCCGTCTGCCATGTTGACTTCATTCCCAGTCATGTTCTCTCCTGACAAGACAGCCCCACCAGTCCTGGGCTCATGACCTCCCAGCTCAGCATCCCTAAGACACAGAGCTTACCTGTCCCAGCAAAGGCGCAATTCCCTCCAGCCAGGCCTGGTCCTGTGCCCACCCCTGCACTTGTCACCATGATTCTCATTGACCAAACCTGGGCCACATGATTATGCTCAGAATGGGGGGAACAGGGTCAGTCCCACCCAAGTCACGTGGATGAGCAGTGGGGAAACAGGCCCTGTCTCAGGAAACAGCGATGTGGGAAGGCAAGAACCGGTGGTCACTTTTCCTCCCTCCGTCTCTGTGACTCCCATCTCTTTTCTCTCCATCTCTGTCTCCTCTCCCAGCCTCCCTGAGGCCCAAGGTCTGGCCCCAGGCTCCAGCTCATCCCCAGGTTGCCCCAGACTATCAAGGTCACAGCTGTGTCCAGCCCAGGAAATATCAGACCCTGGTTCATAGTACTGGCTCTGTCCCTGGACCAGAGCCCCTTAGCCCTGGATGAGCCTCTGTTTTCTATCCGTGCAGTAAGGATGGGACCCCTGCAGACCTCTGAAAGCCCTGGGACAAGACCAGCTGAAGGACCCCAGCAGCACAGTACCCTGGGGGCAGGGCGCAGGGGGCAGGTGCATGGCTGGTGTGTCTCCTGGGGGCCACTGGTCACAGGAACTGGCTTCTGGGACACCTGCATCTGCAGGTTCCTATGCAGACTCTGTCACCTCTCCCCACAGCAGACCAGTGTTCTCCCCATTCTAGTGATGAAGAAATTCGAGCTCAGAGAAGGAAAGGGCTTCATCTAAGGCGGCACAGCCAATCACCACCCCCAGTGCTTGTACATCTATAAGCTGCCTCTTTGTCCAGAGTTCTCTGGAGGCATCTTGACACCAACCACAAAAATGCTGGAGTGGCATCCCCTCCACCAATACCAAAGGCTGAAGAAACTTCCTGGAAAGCTCTCCAAGCCCTGTCTGTCTTTCCCACTGGAACCTGGTAGGTCCTGATGGAGCCAGATGGACAGAAGGAAGCTCTCCACATGCTCCCAGCACAGGCACTTTCCATGTTGGGGGAAAGAGTTCACCATGCTACCCCAGAGACGACAGCCATGGGCCAGGTAGAAGGTGGCCCTTCCAGGGAGTAGGGGAGGAGCCAGCATAAGGATGGATTGTCTTGGTGGCTGAGGCACCTGACCCCTTTGTCCAGATTTTGCACCCCTCAATGTCTGTGTGAGCCTTCACCTCTGCCATTTAAAAATGCTTCAGGAAGCTATCGGTGTTGCCTTGGCAACACCAGCAGCAGCAGCATTTGACAGAACAGCCTTTGGAGAATGGAGACTGGTCCAGGCCATGTCCAGCATAAATATGCTACCTTCTTGTGTTGGACGAATGTGGGAATGCGCAGCTGCTGTCCTCATGTGGCCTGAGGGCAGAAGTGCACAGGCCTTTAGCACCCAACCCATCCCCGCCCTACCTGGTGAGACTTCTCTGAGCCTCCCTTCCCACCTCTGCACAACGAGGAGATCAGGATCTTGCACAGGGAAGTCGTGCAGGTTTAATGTGAAGGTGGACATGCAGGCCTGGCACATTCATTCACGCACACATTCATCTATTCACACGGCAGCCATGTCTCAAGGACCCACCTGGGTCAAGGCCTGGAGAGGTGATGGGAATGGAGCAGCAAACGAGGCACTTGTCCGCAGTTCTGTATGCACCGAGCTTGACAGTCTAGAGGGAGACGCTGGCCAAAACCAAGTATTTCAAAAAAAAATTAAAAATGAATATATTGCAATTGAGGAAAATAAATAGGAGGTGGTAATAAAAGATTACAAAGGGCCCAACTTAGGGTAATCAGAAAAAGCCTCTCTGAAGAGGTGATTCTTAAATTGAGGACAAATAAGGTGAGGAAGAGGCAGCCAGGAGAAGAGCGGTGGGAAGAATAGGCCCACTAGAGGAACAGCAAGTGCAAAGGCCCTGGGGTGGTCACAAGGCGTTACAGGGAGGCCAGTGTGGCTGGAGCAGAGTGAGCAAGGGGGAAAGTGGAGGAAGAATGTGCCCCCCGAACACCTACATCAGAGATTACCCCCCCCACACACCCCAAAGCCTGCCAAGCACCGGATCCAGCCACCACTCTGCCCACATCGCGGTGGAGCTGGAGCAAACCGCTGCCCCCATGTAGGCCTCAGTGTTCCGCCCGGTGCAATGTGGGAGAGGGCTGTCTGAGAGCCACCCAGCCCCCATTATTGTGTACACCTGGGGCCAGGGCCTTGTTGTGCCCATGGGCCGGAGCTGAGTGCCACTGGGGGAATCAGAAGGAGGAAGCGAATGAGGAGTTCAGAGTGTCTCCTGCACGGGGTTCAGCCAGCGGCATCTGGGCAGAGATACCGGACCTTGATTATAAGCCTTCTCCAAGCTCGTTCTACAGGCAGCATCTCTGAATCCTGGTAGGTTCTATCATTATCCCATTTTACAGCTATGGAAACTGAGGCTCCAAGAAGTCAAGTGCCTTGCCTAAGGTCACACAGTGACTTAGGATACAGCTAAGTTGCTGTAGCTAAAAGACCCCAAAATGCAGTGGGTTAACTATTTCTCTGCCATGTGAGCTCTTAAACTGGAGTTCAGAGGCTTTGGGCCTGAAACATGCCTTCTGAAGAAAGTATCCCAGATATCCATCACTTGTCCTAGAAGAACTGACAGTTGTCACTAGAACTGAGTTGTCCATGGCTGGTGGGTGGCTCGGCCATTCTCCACTGCAGCTTCCCCCTCTGAGGCCAGAGCAGCTGCCCCCAGAGGCTCCATTTCCCATCTGGCATGAAAAGACATGGGGCGCCCAGCACTGCTCCCCTTCCAGAACCCACCTCCCACCCTGGCCTCTCCTTCTGCCTGGAAGGTCCCAGCAACCTCCCAAGAGGCCCCGCCTGCAGGTTTCCTCTCCCCTGGCCTAGAGTCAGATCCCTTCCCCTGCCTGGAGCCTTCGGTGGCTCCCCAGTACCCCAAGAATAACTCTAACATGCAGCTCACAGTCAGGGCTCTTCCCCACTTAGCTTGGTCCTTCCCCAGCTTCACCTCTGTTCCAGGGGGTCTTGAACTGGACTTCGGAGGCTCAGGCCTCAAGCACTCCTTCTGAAGAAGGGGTCCCAAATAGCTGCCAGTGGTCCTGGAAGAACCGCCCATTTCCACTTGACCCTTATGTTCCTATGGCACAGAACGCAGGGCCCAGCATGCAGGGGTTGTTCTCTATACGTAACACTTCTATTGGTTCCGCCCCCTGGTTCCACAGAGATCTGGGTCCAAGTCCCATTAGTGCCCCTTACAAGATTAACACTAGAGCCTCCAAAACCCCATCAGGGCTTAGTAAGTCGTAAGGCCCCCAGCACAGGGCCTGTGTGCAGCAAGCTGTCGGGGATGTTATCTCCGGATATTTCTCTATGCCTGGCACCTCACGAAGGACTTCCCTTAGAATAGCCATAGAAGCCCCAAAACAACCCAATGGGATAGCTATTATCATCTCCTTCTTTTATAGATGGGGAAACTGAGGCCCAGAGAAGTGAAGTCATTTGTCCAAAGTCACAAAAAGGAGAGGTTACAGAGATGGCTTTGGACTCAAGTCACCTACTCCAGAGCATGCTTCACCTTGATCTTGTGTTCCCTATGGCTAAGGTTAAAGGAATAAATAAATACATAAGCAATTGCCAAGTTCAAGCTGGCCAGCCAATGCTTGAAACTCACAGGAGAAGATGAAGGCCCACTGGCCCCACAGGACCTTCCTGGGGCAGGGACAGGATCTTCCTTGCTGCTCTGGCTTCAGAGCACACAGCCACAGGCCCGCCGCCGCCAGCTCGTTTCTGAGTAGGACTTAGTTCTCTTCCTTGTCCACCTTCTCGGCCTTCCCCCTGTGCCCTGGGCACAGGAGGGACAGGCCACACTTACTGATTCTAATCTGGGAAGGCTGGAAGCCCCCTGGCTGGCTGAGGCCCCTTCCCTCAGCCTTCACCTGTCCTTTGGTGTCTGGGAGAGGTGTCAGGACAGTAGTCACCTGGGTCTGGCTGTGTCCATGAATCAGAAGGCTAGACCAGCCCCTTCCCTCTTGGGGCCTCATTCACCTCCTCCACAAAATGGGAGTGAGCAAGCCCAGGCCTGCTTGCTTCACAGGATTGCCATGAGATTCAAATAAGATGGTCCCTCCCCTTGACAAATATGTAAAGGGTACCTCCTATGTGCCAGCAACTGTGCCAGGCCCTGGGAATGTAGCCAGGAGCAGGTGGGAGGAAACAGAAGTTCAATAGAAGGTAACCAAATAACAAAAAGTACAGTAAATGTGACAGGGAAATAAATATACAGCGCTCTTGGAGGAAGGACGTGAACTTAATGGGGAAAGGGGTTCTTGTAGGATAAGAAGGAATTAGGTGAACAGGAAAAAGAGGATTCCAGGGCTGGCAGAGAGGAAAACTTCAGGCAGAAGAGGTCAGAGCTTTGGTAGGGGATGGGGTAGGCGGGGCCCGGGTAGGTGGGGCCTTGGGCGGTAGATTGAGAAGAAAAGATGTGGCCCAAACATTGGAAGCCAGCATCTGGGGTAGCTCAGAGCCCGCAGGCTTTCCCGTCCTTCAAGATGAGTGTGTGAACCTGAGCAAGTTACTTCCCCTCTCGGAACCTGGGTTTTCTCCCCCAGTGAAATGGGAATCACGATACCTGTTTTGCTAAGGCTTTAGAGAAAATCTATCCACAGGCGACCTCTTTATAAATGATGACCACTGTTATCTTCAACGCAGGCTGCGGCATTTCTCGGTTTTCCCGTTATTGCATGTTGCTTGAACATTTGTTGTTGCTGAAACTTGGTAGCAGACAGCTGGGAGTGGACCCCAAAGTTTTCAGGGAAAATTTTAAACTGAGAGAAGCCAAGTCGTGCATTTGTTCATTTCCTGTTGTTTGGGAAAGGACTCCAGGCTTCCACGGGAACCTACTTTGAGAATGAAGGGTGAGGGAGGAGCTAACAAGTCTGACATCCACGCAACAGGTTCTGAAGACTGTACCGTAGTCAAGGAGTACAGCACGCATCAGCCCCTCACTGAGAACGTTAGGAGGAAAATGGATAAGCAATGATACATTCATACCACGGAAGTGAGTATTCCCTGAGAAAGGGGACCAGGGCAGCTTTGGGGGCACTAGGAATGTTTGTTTCTTGACACACTGAGGGTGCACACACATGTTCAGTTTGCAAGACTTCATCAAGCTGTACCTTAATTGTGCACTTTTCTCTGTGTGTGTCTGTTCCTGGGCATGTTAAGGAGGGGGCGTTATACTAGTATACATAGACTGCAAACACAAAGAAAGCTATTTGGAGAAAAATAAAGTTTAGAGAGCAATCTGTTAACAGCTAAAGAAGTTACATACACATTTACCCTTTGGCACAGTAATCCTTATTTCTAGGAATCTGCCTTGAGTATGGATAACATATGCACAGAGTTATTTATTGCGACTTCATGTGTGTTAACAAAGGATGGGGACCGACCCAAACGAATAAACCTGGTATGTTTATTTCTGCATTTCGAACTTCCCCATCTTAGTGGCGAAAAACGTGTTTTATTTTGCGCATGGATTCTGTAGGTCGGGAACTCAGACAGGTCACTGAGGGATGGTGTGTCTCCACTCCATAAGGCTGAGCCTCCGCTGGAAGGCCCAGAGGGATGGGGTGACTGGAAGTTGGGGCAGGTTGGGGAGGGCTGGGAGAGGTGGGAGTGGTGCCCTCTGGAGACTTTACTTCTGTCACCTGGGCCGGGGTGACTCCGAGGCTGGGCTTGGGTGGGACTGCTGGTGGGAGCACCTCCACACGCCCTCTCCACGCGCTCGGGCCTCCTCACAACGTGACGACGGGGGGCCGAAAGGAAGCATTCGGACTGCGAGCATTCCCAACAGCCAGCAATGGAGTGTGCAGGGCTCACTGCAAAACGAAGATGTGGGCCCTTGTTCAAAAGGTAGGAAAAAAGTGCCGGTGGGCGTACGAAATATAAAGCTTTTCCCCTTCTTCTGGTCTCTCACTCTCTCGGCCTGTCCTAGTGTTACTTACTTCCTACTAAATGTTGTTCTAAATTTTTTTAAAAATAATTCAAATTAGATGCGTGAGTTTTACCATTTACCTTTATATTGTGCAATGATGGCTTTAATGCAAATGTAAGAGCATCTGACTCATACATAGAATCGCCGAAATTTCGCCATTGGTATTTCATAACTCATGCATGTGTGTTCGATTCATTCTCACCAGACAGTGGAAATGAGGCACCAGTCTCACAGAACTGCGTCTATTTCCCTTCCTGATGTGCACGCATCTACTAACACTCTCCACTTCCTACCTACGGATGAGTAAGGGGGACTGAAGGGAAAGGGAACAATGGGGTGCCCCACGTTTCCCTTTCTCTCTGTGTTGTCATTTGTAGTGGTTGGCTAACGCAGGAAAGCAACACGAATAACAAAGGATATATGATACGTTTCCTTGGTTGTCTGTGTCTCTTAGAATGCCACTGCTTTTTTCTGTGACCAAAGGAACTTCCGGTTTGAACAAAAAGCATGGCTTCCTTGGACTGTGCCCCAGCTTAACCACAGACACCACAGGTGTCCCTGGTGCTCACTGAGGCTCTCTCTGAATGTCCGTGCACTGTGGGCTCACCAGTTCTATGCTCGTGGGGCACTGTGAGCACTGTATATGAATGGACACCCAGAACGTGGGTATCTCTTCCGTCCGTATGTACAATCCATTGCCCCATCAGACTTCACTTACAATACACAAGTTCAAGGATAAAATTAAGAATTTCAAGATGGTGACCGCAGAGCATTAAGACAAGAGAGGAGTGCTTCTGAGCATGGAGCCATACATGCAAGGTAAGCGTGTTAGTGGAAGCCATGAAGCAGGCATCAAAAATGCATATACTAACGATATGGGGTGTAGAGCGGGGTTCAGAAAAGAAGCCTCCACAGCCTTGACTTGGGGGGTGGAAAAGCGGAGCACAGCTATTGGGAAATTTTGCATAACTATGGCAACTTGGCTAGCTTCATAACTATGTTAAAAATCTGTGCTGCCAGGGAGATGGGCGTGACTTTAACCTGAGATGTGGCCGGGGAGCTTGCTGCACCTGAGCAAGAGCAGAAGGCGGCTCTGCGTCATGAGGCCACGCCTGCTGGGACTAACAAGGGCAGCCAGAGAAACGCAGATGACACAGGGAACAGGCAGATGTAACTCCTCGTGGGAGGAGTCGGAAATGGGGTCACGCCAGGAGACCCAGGCAGGATTTAAACTAGGCGCGGCAGGCATTCGCTCTCTTCTCCGGACCGTGTGGGGAGTAGTGGTGAGGGAGAAGGCCAGCTGTCTGCAGTAAGGGACTTCTGCCGTGCGACTCGCAAGGGAGAAGTAAGCAGGCAGCTATGTAGTTTACAGTGAGGAAGGAGGCTGTGCGACCCGGGCAAATAAGAAAGGAGGCGCTGCTGCTGTGGGCGTGCCTGCTCTCGCTGACTCCGGAGCTGCACAAGACTTCCTCGCAAGATGCTGCCTTGCTACACCTGGATTTTACCTGGACTCTCGGAACTTGGGCCTTTTCTGGGCTATTATATGGAGGCTGATGGCCACATATCCCAGACCCTGAAGGAGAGAGCTGCTGTGTGAGGATGGCAACTTTGGTACCTTCCAGAGGGACCAGAGAACTGTTTGCACTGCCAGATTAAGACCAGATAAGAACATGGGAAACTTTGGGGGATTTTTTAGCTAGTAGCCTGGTGGGGAGCATGGGAAGTGCTGGGTCTCGTGGGAAAACTGGGCCCCGAGCTGAGGTGCTCTGAGCCCCCCCAAGGTTGGAATATTGTATATTGTACATAAAGCCCTTCTCCTTCCAGCGTTAATTGTTGGGTCACGTGGACGGCGCCACGTGGACGGGCCCAGGTCTGCTCAGTAGCCCTGAAGGGTGGCGAGGAGCTAGTGTACACATATCCTCTTACACACATCCTCTGTGTGGGCACATGCTTCATCGTCTCCACACTCCTCTTACAAACACAAGTTTGAAGATAAAAACCATTAAAAATGTCAAGACTATAGCCGAGCATTAAAGAGTGAATAAGCCTCTGGCACAGGGCCAAGTCCAACTAACTAGGTAGCACACCCAGGAAGCTGGTCCTGGTTCCAAGCCAAACAGGCAGAAGCTGCATGGCCTTTTATGACCTGGCACAGAAACTCACAGCACAGGAGCTTCATTTCCACCCAGTTCCACTGGTCCCAATGGCACAGCGCCCACGGCCCAGGTTCAGGGGGTGTGTGGTCATAGACCCCAGCTCTTGACAGGAAAGAGTATCAAAGAATGTACAGCCTTTAAAAAAAAAAAGAAAACAATAAAACCACACACCATTTTGGGTGGTAATGTGCACAATTAAAGATCATATATCCCAGACTCCCTTGATATTAAGGTATGGCATGTGACCAGGTTCTGGGCGATGACATGTAAGAAATGTCATGTCAGGAAAATGGGAAAGCTGGCCCAATGCGGAGGTGGGCCCCTCTCCCCTCCCCCTTTCCTTTCATCTGAGCTTCAGGTGTGATGGTTGGAGCACCAGCAGCTTGGACCAGAGGACTGAAGCTACAAACTGAGCTGAGGAGAGCAGGGAAGGACAATAGAAGCTTGGATTTCTCTTAATCTTGCAGCTGCTACACCAGCCCTAGACCACCTGACACAAGAAAGAAACAAACTTTTATCTTATTTAAGCCACTGTAGGTTGGAACTTAAAATTTTAACTGATGCACATTTTGTGGGAGGACATGAGATTCCACAGAAGGAACCCAAAAGGCTGCCTGGTGCTAACTCTATTGTGATTCTTTTAAAAGAAAGGATTTTTCAAGCAAAACTTTTTTTTTTTTTTTTTTTTTAGTTACTGTCTGTTCTGGCTGTGCACTATGGCTGGTGTGATCTTCTCAGAATTCAAATCTAATCAGCCTGGTGCTTCAAATCCCTTGCAAGGCTGCCCACTGCCACTTGAGTCCAGAGTAAAGAACAAAGCCCTGGAGTCTGGCCCCTCCCTCCCTTCCCAGCCGCACCTCACAGGCTGCCGGCCTTTGCTTTCCTGCAGAGAGGCTGCGGGGGGGCGGGGGGGGGGCCGAGGACAAAAGAAAAGCAAGACCTAGCGGTGAGGTCTAGAGTCCCGGAGGTGAGCTGCACTTGACCGAATTCACTGCGGACTTTTCAGCTCCTTGAACCAATAAAAATTCTGCTTGCTCAAGCAACCTGGAGTTGGGATTTTGTCACCAGAAGCTTAAAGAAGCCCAAATGGCACCAGGCTGTGGCTGTGAGGGGTTCATAAATCAGCAGAGGATGCACAGGTGTCTGGCGTGGTCCTTCTTAGGCTTAGCAAGTGGCCTCCATGTGGTAATATGTACTGGTCAATTCTCTCTTTTTTTTTTTTTTTTTTTTTTTAAGATTTTATTTATTTAGTTTTAGAGAGGGGGAAGAAAGGGAGAAAGGTAGGGAGAGGAACATTGATGTTAGAGAGATACATCAATGGGTTGCCTCGCATTCACCACAACTAGGGACCTGGCCCACAACCCAGGTGTGTGCCCTGACCGGGGACTCTTTGCTCTGCGGGGACGATGCTGGACAAACTGAGCCACACAGGCCAGGGCTGTTCTCATCTTTTCTGAAAATCACAGACAGGTGGGAGTTCCCAGAGCCCCAGTTCGAAGACAATGACGTCCTCTAAATGACATAGGTGGAAACATTCACGGGTACTGAATATGTCTACTGTCCTGACTGTGGTGACAGTTCAAGGGTGTATACATTTGTTTAAATGTATCAAGTGGTTCACTTTAAATAGGTGCGGTTTATCACATGTCAATTTTACTTTAATAAAGCTTTTTTTTGAAGTTACTAAATTAGACATTAGATAAAATACAAATCATTATGTTCTCCTTGTGCCCGAATTTCCTCAGACATAGCATTGACTGGATATACAAGGTCTGTCTGGAGAAAGTCCAGCCATTGTTAATATAACGAGAACGGTTTGTGTGACATCGATGTAACCTGGCAGCCAAGGAGAGTGAGCTGCAGTGTGCCGTGCGTGTGTGCCCAATGACACCGTCACTGTACTATGAGTGCAGGAGATAGACTCCATTGAGTGAGCCTGTGTACTGATTCAAAATGACTGAGCAGGTAGAGCAATGAATCTGCATCAGATTTTGAGTTAAGCTTGAACATTCCTCCATGGAAACTATTTGGATGATTTGGAAGGCTTTCAGGGACGATATAATGAATGCAGCGCAAATAAAAGCGTGGTACAAACGCCTCAAAGATGGTTGAGAATCTGTTGAACGTGATCCACATTCCGGAAGGCCTGCACCAAGCAGAGCCCCCGAGAATGTTGAATGTGCATGGGCTGCAATCAGCAAAAATCAGCAACTGACAGTGGGAGAACTGGAACCTGGTCCGGGGATTCCAAAAACTACTGTGTCCGAGATTTCGATGCAGGATCTTGGCATGAAACATGTCATGGCAAAATCTGTTCCGCGGCTTCTGCTACCAGAGCAGAAGGAACATCGTGCTGCAGTTGCTAGGGACTTGAAAACCGCCACCAATGAACCAGATTTTCTCAAGAAGTTCGTAACCAGAGATGAATCGTGGGTGCCTACTTTGAAAGGGACTGAGGCATCATTGTCTTATGTACAATGTTTCTTGTATCTAATATCTTTGTCAGTAAATGTGTCTGTTTTTCATAGGATGTGGCTGGATACTTCCTGGACACACCTATCATTTAGAACTGAGAACATACAATATTTTATTTTATCCTCACAGCTCAGCAAGTACTTGCCCCTGTTCTTTAAAGGAGCAACTGAGACGAAGTGGCCAGCCGTGATTTTTCCATCCTGCCCCCGCTCCTTAGAGAGCACATCCCACAGCTGTAATAACGGACCCAGTGTGGCACAGGTGTGAGAACCGGCAAATGATGACCACGAATAACCCATGTGACGTGTTTGTATTCTTCATTGATATCACTTAGCTGTGGAGAAGAAAACAACAATTGACCAGACTTGTTGGCATTTTGAAGGCTATATTAAGAGGCACACCTGGGGGGAAGGGAGGAGTGGCTATTCAGAGAGAGGGGAGCTGCTATCACAGGGACCCTTCTGGGGGGGCTCCTGCCCCAGCAGCTGCGTGGTGGGAAGAGCCTTTAGCTCTGTGGGTGGCCCACATCCAAAGACCCCTCCGAGGACTCACTCCCCTCGGGCTAGGGGTCCCCAGATACCCCCACCCCCCCCACCATGTTGGTAGGGGCCAGGCATTTCTAAGCTCCTGTGATAGTTGTGATTTGTAATAAGAAATATGTAGATTTGGTCTCATTGAAGAAAAGGGGCTACATGCAAAACCTGACAAGCTGAGGGGAGGCCTGTGTGGCAGCCCTACAAAAGTCAGAGACCTGAAGTAACCACAAAGGATGGTCTGAAATTAGAATTTCTAACCATCCAGTCAAAAGCAGTTCATGGCGGTAATCACGTTCCAGGCTGGTATCTTTCCCCAGCAGAGGTCTATCTTTACCTTAACTGAGCCTGTCTGCTGTCTTTTTGCATCTAAGATAACGAACCTCTGGAATGTCAAGATGGCTTCCTTTCTCTGGAGCCCTCTGCACGCGATCTCCCACCAGAGCCGGGACCCCCGGAGTCCCTCATTGTAATCTTGCTCTCCTGCCTACCATCTGTGTGCAGGTGTTCATTGGTAACTGTGGTGGACCCACCAATGGAAAAGAAGTGTTTCACATGTTACTTCCTATCCAGTCCCAGAGATCTCCCCCCTCCGCTTTCTCCCGCCTCCCTAGTCTATCTGGTGGATTTCATGTCACCCCCTTATGTCTCCTCCTTGGATTGTAATGCATAAACCATGGTGCTAAACAGCCATTCTCTGGAGCATTTCTCTGTCTGTTGAGATTTTGCTCCCTGGCAACTGTCATCAGTTTGGCTCAAGTAAACTCATAAAAAATTCTCTACAGAATTTTTTTAATATTTCTTACCTTGACAGTCTTCATCCCCATTTCTGGCTCCCCAAAACCCTTGGGATTGTCTAAGCGATGCAAGCATCTTTTGTTCTACTTGGTCTTTCATCATTGGTTCCTGAAATTGCTCCAGAGCCATGAAGACAAAAGGAATGTCTTGTTCTGTCACCTGAGTTTGTATCAGTGAGGTGACTTTTGGGATCCCCAAAGAATGGTAACCAGTACTGGTAATCTTCGGAACTTCTAGCCCCCCATAGGAGACAGATTGAAGGTTGAATCGATCACCAATGGCTAATGAGTTAATTAGCCATGACTATGTGATGAAGCCTCCGTAAGAACCCAAGAAGACGGGGTTCCGAGAGCCCCTGGGTTGGTGAACATGTGGAGATTTGGGGAGAGCGGTGCACCCAGTGAGAGCCTGGGAAGTTCCACATGCCTTGCCCGATACATCTCTTCCATCTGGCTGTTCCGTGTCGTATCCTTTTTCCATAAGCCTGAGATCTAGTAAGTTCACTGTTCTCCTGAGTTCGTGAGCAACTCCAGCAACTAAACTGAACCCAAGGAGGGGGATGTGGGAACCTCCCATTTATAACCTGTCAGAAGCACAGGTGACAACCTGGACTTGGGACCAGTGTCTGAGGTGGAAGGAGGGCAGTCTTATGGGATCTGATGCAACCCTAGTCAAATAGTGTCAGTATTGAGTGAAATTACAGGACACCCAGCCAGCATCACAGAATGGCTGGGTGTATGGCAAGCCCACACGCCTGGCATCAGAAGTGATGGGCACAGTCCTGCAGAGGTATATGGAGAACGGAGGTGCCCCAGGAGTGTGGCTTTCCTTCACAGCCCTCAGCACTCCCGCCCACCACCCCCCCCACCCACACACAGGCACAGGGACTGTGCTCCCCGATATTCTTCAGTCACAAGTCCCAGGGAGACTCACCATGGGAACAGTATCCTCTGTCCTCCAGATTCCTTTTCTCCTACAAGCTATCTCCAGTGACACCTCTAGACTCGGGCCAGAAGCCCAGCCCTGGGGCTATACCTACCCTTCCACCACCCCTCCTTAGCCTGCTGCCTCCTCAGCCCTGCCTTGCCCCTCAGGCCTCCCCCAGCCCAGCCCTTCAAGCCCGGGGCCCAAGGGATGTGAGGATGCAGTTAATTAAAGTGATCCCAGAAGTGGGATGGGGGCCCCCAGAGAGGACAAGCATTTGTGGTTCCCCTCTCTACAGTATGCACTGCACACATCCCCGTCCAGAAACAGATCCGTACATCCACCTGCCTGCCACCTGCCTCAGGATGTTCACATGCAGGTACCAAGCATAGAGAAGGAGCCCACCACAGCCGGAAGGCTATAAAGGCAGCGGCAGAGCTAATAATGCACAACCATTCAGTGTCTGTGTGACCCAAAGCCCACCACACACCCTCTCTGTGCCTTGTGTCCCCCTCTGGGAAAGCCGGAATTAGGAGCTGCTCGCAGACCGCTGGAGGGCTGAACAGGCGTCGGACGCGGGCCCCTTTGGAGCCCTTCTCAGAGTGATGTTTTCAAATGTTGAAGTAACATGTATTGTATTATGAAGGAAACAAATTCTATTAAAGACATGGCCATCAAAATATTTTTAAAGAACACAACTGTGATACAGTACCATACATGCTTCTTTGTTAATACTTAAACAACAAGATCAGGTGACAGATCTCATAAGTACTATTATTTCAAAGTAACGATGGGTGTTAACATTTTGAGGTATCCATAGCCACTGATAGAACATGAAAGTAGCTGTGTTTTCTGATGTTGATAAAGTCCCAGCCACTACTGATACCGCATGGTTTGTGTCCTAAATTCATAATTAAAGGAAGTGCTGTATTTAATTAATGCTAAGTGAGGACAGATTTCACCCATGGACCCAATAATATCCCAGGTTAAGAATCCTTGAATTAATACATATAAAATGTTTAGACTACTGCCCTGGTTGGTGTGGCTCAGTGGACTGAACGCGGGACTGCAAACCAAAGGGTTGCTAGTTCGATTCCCAGTCAGGGCACATGCCTGGGTTGCAGGCCAGGTCCCCAGTAGGGGGCGCACAAGAGGTAACCATGCATTGATGTTTCTCTCCCTTTCTCCCTCCCTTCCCCTCTCTAAAATAAATAAGTAAAATCTTTTTTAAAAAGTAATATAAAATGCATAGAATACCACCTGGTACATAGCAAGTGCTTGAAAATGTTATGATTAATATATCTTATTAGTAATATAATCCATTTATATATAATTAAAACTATAACTATAGGATTAAGCTATCTTAAATATAATATATAAATAACAAATGAAAACTTCTGGGAGAAAAAAATACCTAAAGATCCCCGTCCGATTGGAGCCAGACTGAGCTTGTCGATCCGGCTTGAGCGCTACCCGGGATCTTTAGACGGGGGAGGAGTCCTCCCAGTCCGCCAGTGCTGACTCAGACCGAGAAAGGAAAGCAGCCCCGCCACGCGGGAGCCAGGCTCGGGTGCTGCTATGAGTTGTCTGACACGGGTCGTAGCTGACGTCCTGTTGACCATAAAACGATTTTACGGAACGCCAGTGTCAGACAGGCTGTTCTGTGACTCATGAACCAGAGAAAAACAAGATCACTCCGTAACGATGTGTGAGCGCAAAACATGAACGTTTCCAAGCCACAGAAATAACCCGGCTTCCCGCTGTCCTGGCTCCCACAGCAACTGCGGCCTCTTTCCCACCCAACAGCTTAGCCTAGCTCTGCCTTTTCTACAGAGCAGATTTGTCAACATCCCAGCGATATAAGTACTGCCACTGCCTGACAGCATCCAATCCAGAGGAAAACCGCATGTCTGTGAACTCAAAATCTCCTAACACAAGCCCCAATCCCGTAAGAAGCCCTTCCTAACACTCTCTTACTGAGATGCCCAGGGCTCCCAAGGCATACGTTCTGCCACTACAAAGAAGGGTAAACCCAGCCTGTCTAACTCCAGGTGTGCTCCTGGTGGTCTTAGGCTGGAAGGCATGAACAGAAAATTACTTATCTGTATACGCTCACAAAATGAGGTCTCAGCTCCTTAAGCTTATTCATTCCCAAACAACTAAAATCTGAAACAAAATTACAAATTAAATACTAACACACTACAACACGTTGTTATTGTTATTACACCAGGTGGCACTGTTACATGTAATGTCCCTGCTTCCCTCATTCATTTCTCATGACCTCCCTATGAAATAAATCTTTGCCCACGTAGGTTAGGTCTGACTTCATTTAAGAGAAAAATCAAATAACAGACTTGCGAAAAGACAGTGGCTTGGGTAGCAGTTAGCTTTTGCTACACAACAAACTACCTCACAACTTAGTGGCTTAGCCAAACCCTTGATCTGCTCTAACTCTGTGGGTGAGGACTTGGACTGGGCCCAGTGGGGAGGGCTTGTCTCTGGGCCCGTCATCCACCTGCAGTCAGCTGTGCTCAAGGGCCTCACACATGTGGCTGTTGTCTGGCTTCAGGCAAAGGTAGTAGAGGTAACTGGGCCACCCGCTCACTTCCGCTGGCAGGCCAGCCTGCGCTGGGTCCTATGGCGGTCCCAGGGTCCCAGGGGGTCCCAGGGTCCCAGGGGGCAGCAAGCCCCACGCACGAGCCCTTTCAAGCTTTGGCCCTTTTCCCATTGATCAAAGCAGGTCCAGATCGATGGCCCAGCCCAGAATCCAGGGATAGAAAAAGAGATCCGGGTCTTGATGGGAGAAGCTTCAAAGTCACATTACAAAGGAGTGAGCATGCATGAATGGGCGGCATTTAAGATCTTAGTTGCACAGTATCTACTTCGGGGTGTTTTTCTCTTGTGTAAGAAGTCTGGGAGCCAACTGAAAGAGCTCCCGATGACCAAAGGTGGAACAACTGGAGCAAGAAAAAAAACACTACGTTGCACTGGATTATAACCCAAAGAATAAAATGAATATCTATGAGTCCATACTGATATAAATAAATGAATGAATGAATGAATGAATGAATGAATACAAAAGATGACTCTCCCATATGAAAGAATAATTCCAAGTAATTTACACAGATACACCACTCTTAAGGAGGGAACAGAACTCCCCACTCCTTAAGTGTGGGTTGTGCACAGCAACCTATCCCAAAGAGCAAAGCACGGAAAGGGAGAGAAAAGGAACTTGCAGTGGAGAAACGGACAGGAATCAAAGTTCACGTCCAACCGACAGGTTATGTCTAGAGCGTATCTGCCCTCTGTGGAATGGGAAAGGTGTTCCACTTCACCTTGGTAATTTTCTCCCCAAAGCACAGAATCCTGGTTAGTCAGAAGAAAATCGTCAAAGCCCAGCTGAAGGACATTTGCAAAATACCCAACAAGGTCGTCGAAACAAGAAAAGTCTGAGAAACTGCCACAGCCAAGAGGAGCCTGAGGAGATGTGACCACTAAACATAATGTGGTGTCCTGGGCAGGGCTCCAGAACAGAAAAGGAACATTCCAGAAAATCTGAGTGAAGTGTGGACTTTTTACTTAATAATAACATAGCAATACTGGTTCGTTAATTTTGATAAATGTACCACACTAACATAGGGTGTTAATAATATGAGGAACTGGGTATGGGGTATATAGGAACTCTCCATACTACTTTAGCAATAATTCTGTGAATCTAAAACTGTTCTAAAACTAAAATTTTGTTTAAAAAACAAAACTCTGGAAAGATCAGTCCAGGCCAGGGCTGCTCATCCATGTCTTCAGTTTCTTCTAGCTTCGTCTTGCTTCATTCTTACCATGTGGCTTCATTGTCAAGATTACTCTTGATCCAAAATGGCTGCTGGGGCTCCAACCTTCATGAGTGAGTCCCACATAGAACTACAGTCTGTCCTCAACCCTCAGCAACGCTCTGTCCTCCCAATCATTGCATCAACCAAAGGGAATTGGGCAGCAGACCCCAGAAAGTCACTGACAAAGGAGCCCATCAGTGGCCAGGGAGGATGCACCTCCAACCACCCTCTGCCTGGGTGCCCACCATTCAGGCTTCAAATTCCCAGGAGAAACTCTTACCAGCCCAGCCTGCAGTCAGGTGTCAGTTAACACCAGGGAATCCACTGTGGTCAGAGGACAGCGCGCACAAATCAAACACAGCCAGTGGGGACATTGTAGTGATGCCCGCCCAGTGGGTGTCCAACACACATATCACCTCTGGCCATTTGCACAAGCTATTGCCATCCCTGTAGAGAAAAACAGGTGTGGTTCCAAGGTGGGGGTAGAAATAGATGCGTGTTTTTGTTTTAACACGTATTTTTGCTTACAAGGACCGTGATCCTTGGGGCAGGAGTGTAGACGGGTGCCGGGACAGAGAGCTGAGGGAAAAGAACTCTGTTTTCCCAGAAATGTATACAGGGACAAAAATGTCCCCAGCCCACAAACATCTGTCTCCAAAGAAACCAAACCTCCCTCACCCTGGGAGGCTCTGCCCTGCTGCCCTTTCCAGCAGGCGTTGCCTAACTCACCCACTCGGAATGATGATGATGACGACGAGAAAGCTCGCTGACATTTTCTGAGGCACTCAGCCGGGTATCTGACCTGCATCTCTCATGGAATGGTAGGTATTATTAATAGCCCTGTTTGGCAGGTGAGAAAACTGGGGCTCAGAGAGCTCAAGTGATTTATCCCAGGTCACACAGGAAACAGAGCTGGGAAATTGACCAACCCCAAAATGGTCAGTTGTTAGGGCCGCCAAAACAGGGTAAAAAAATCATTTAATAGGTGGGCAAAACAAGGCCCAGAAAAAGGAAAAGGTTGGGGGCATGCATTTGCGCACTGACAGGGCTTCTGTCCAGAGTTTTTCATACCTTAGCTCACCCGCTGCCTGAAGGGAAGCACTGCCCTGCTTCCCAGAGGTGGACGCTGCAGCTCAGCAACAGGAAGCCCCTGGACCAGGGTCCCACAGCTGAGGAGGGACAGGGCTGGGGTGCCACCAGAGTCCCTCTGACCTATACCTGCGCTTTGTCCCTCAGCTCTGAGTTCCCAGATTCAGTCAGGTCTGGCCGCTGCACTCTTGGGCCAAGCTGTGCTGTGGGAGCGAGGGCTGTACCTGCTGGCTGCCTGGGGAGCCAGCTGGGGAGCCAGCTGGGGAGCCTGCAGGGAGCCTGCCTGAGCTTGCTCCCCCAGGAGGTGAGGGTATTCAGTGGGTGGCCAGGAACTGGCTCTCCAGGGGGACAGTGCCCCCACAGAGGAGGGGTTAGCAGAGGGGATGGCACTGAAGCCTCTGAGGAGAGGAGAGGCTGGGCCTGGCAGAGCCTCCAGAGCTGGGGCAACTCTTGCCTGACCTCACCTCCCTGCAGCAACCAGGGTTCAAGTCCTGCCTGTTCTCTGAGCTCTAGGTCCCCCATTTGTACATGAGGAGGTTGGACTCAATGGTTCCTAAGGACCCTCTTAGCTCCGACGTTGTGGGGTTCTAGGATGCCTGTATTAGTCATCTACCACTGAGTAAAAATTCATCACAAACTTGGTGCCTGAAGACAACAATCTTACCATTTCTGTAGATCAGAAGCCTGTGCACCACATTGCTGGGTTCTCCGCTCGGGTCTACCAGGCTGAGATCATGCTGTGGCCTGGGCTGCGTTCTTCTGTGGAGACTCAGGATCATTCAGGTGGTCAGCAAATTTCAGTTCCTTGTGGCTGTTGGCCGGAGGTCACTCTCAACTCCTGGAAGCACCTGAGGTCCCTATTTGCCCCACCTCCCTCCTCAATACTTCCCCTGTCAGCTCCACCTTCAGAGTAGATCCAGAAGCTGACACTCCTCACCCTCCACCCAGTCCACCCTGGCCCCGCTCTTTCCTCTCCCACCAGGACTGGTGCAGCAGCCTCCTTGCTGACCTCCCTTCTTCCCCCCGCTGCTCTGCAGCTCACTCTGCACCTGACAGCCTGGGGTAGAGGCTGGGGTGGGTATTAAAATACAAGTCTGGTCCTATCCCACATCTATCTGCTCAGACCCTCCCATGGGTTCTCGGAGTAAAAGCCAATGGCCTTACCATGCCCTACACCGTCCAGTCCTGTTACACACCGAGCCCCCTCCCCGTCACTCACTCCACTCATCTCCATGCTGCTCCTCAAATACACCAGGCGCCGCCCCTCACCTCAGTTCACCCTGCAGACAGAAGCTCCCCCAGCAACGCCCCCGTCTCCTTCCAGCCTCTGCTGAAATGTCACCTGGTGGGTGAGAGCTGCCCTGACCCCCTATTTAAAAGCACGATCCCCACTTCTGGTTAAGGTAAACATACACTTAGCACTGGGCCCAGCCACTCCACTCCTGGGCATTTATCCAAGGGCAGTGGAAACGCGCCCACGAGGAGCTGTCCACGAGCGCTCACGGTAGCTTTATGTGTGATGGCCACACAGTGCACACAGCCAGATGCCCACGGACAGGCTGACAAATAAACGAGAATGAGACATTTCACCCACAGAATACTACTCAGCAATAAAAATGAACACAAACACAGCGGCATGGATGAATCATAAATGTATTATGCAGAGAGAAAGAAGCCAGATTCCATTTGTATCAACCTCAGAAAAAGATAAATCTAATCGACAGTGCAGGAAAGCCGACCAGCAGTTTCTGGGGGGAAGTAGGTGGGAGGCGGGGATTGTCTGCAAGGGGGTCTAAGGAGCTTTACAGGTTGAAAGAAACAGACTATAACTTGTCTGAAGTGGTGGATACACAGATGTCTACAACTGTCAAAACTCACTGAATTATATCTCTAAAATGGGTCAGTTTTATCACTAATCATACCTCAGTAAAAAGGGGAAAAGCCTAGACTCCCTTCCCTGCTTCATCTCTCTGCACCGCATTTCCACTCTCCGCAGGCACTGCCTACCTCAGCACTTGAACGTCAGTCCCACCAGAATGGGAGGTTTTGTTTTGCTATCTGCTGTATCGTTGGTACTTAGAAGAGTATTGGCAGGTCGCAGGTGCTTAGTGAATACTGGTGGATGGCTGGATGGATTCAGTCTCTGACGGTTCCGAGTGAGTCGACGGGATGGCTATTTCACGGTGTCCGTTCACCCACCCGGAGGCTGCGAGGCAAGCACCAGACCAGCAGGGCCCCGGAGACTGCTGGATGTGCAACCCTCCCCCCAGGGCTATGTCATCACTCAGGCATTCAGACGACGCTGTACCTGAGCTATGTCCTGCCCACCACCAACCTTGGCAGGAGGCCCAGCCCGGAACCTGACGCACATTGGCTGGGGGTTCCCGTGGGTGCTGTATGTGCGGAAACCAAAATATTACCATAGGGTGGAGCCACAAAACCAAGCAGGGCAGAGCCTAGAATGTGGTCTGTGGTTGCCCCAGGGTGGGGGGAGGGAGCTGACTGGACCTGTCTGTCTGTCTGTTTCAGCTTTCTTGTTGTCTGCTTTATTTCACATTATTTTACCTTTTTTCTGCAGAGCTGATGCATTCACATGATCCAAAATTCAAAAGGTACATCAAGCAAGAAGTGAAACCCCTCCCACCCCTGGCTCCAGCCAGCTGGTCTCCCCACAGGCAGCCAGTGCGTCAGGTTCCCCGTGTAACTCTCCAAGAAGATTTTATGCCGGTACAAGAGTGTGTGGACACATATTCCAGTTTCCACAAGTATAGCACACCGCGCATGTCATTCCACACCTTGCTTTGTTCACTGAGCCAGGCATCTCGCCATTGCCCATCAAACGCACGCAGGGCGTCTTTCCGATGCTGTGTGGGATTCCACTGCTTGGCTGGGCCGGAGCTGCTCTAACCACTTCTCATGGATGGACGTTTGTAACTATTTGCTATGACAAACAATGGTGTAATAAATAACATTAGATTCTTTGAATGGGGGTATTTTACCTTTAAACAGTTACTTTCCTACATTTAAACAGTGAGAATAATCTACTGAACGTTTTTGAGATTTGATTCTCACGAGAACTTGGAACTCTGGCCGCACTGAGCCCACATTCCTCGAGGGTGGTGGTTGGCTGGGACAGGGCCGCCTTCCCCTGGAGCAGGCAGGCCCCCTGCATTTGCCACTGACTGCCGCACCCCATTTTGCCAAGAGGAACAGGCAGACCCAGACAGGGGTAAAGCATCTGCCTGAATAAACACCACAGGGTCTCAAGGAGCCCAGAGGGTGAGTGCTGGGTCTCGGCCACCTCCAAACCTACCTCCCGTTCTGCCTCTGCTCTCTGGTGGTGTGACCTTGGGCACGTGGCTTCACCTTCCTGCCACTCCATTGGTGCCCACTCCACAATGGTGCCCACTCCGAGGAAGGAGCTCCCCTGGGGGCACTTTGCTCTGTGCTAGGCACACGGTAGGTGACTAATTAAATTCTTAAAACCCAGTCCAGGCTAAGGTTAGTTCTGATAATGTCCAGGGATTTTGCCCTTAAGGGATTTGTCCTGTGGGCAGACCCTGAGGTGGAAGGTCGATGGAGACCCAGCAGTCCACCCAAAGTAGCAAAGGTGGGATTGGTACCCAGGCAGCCTGGCCCTAGGTGCTGTTCACTGTCACACTGTGCCTGGGACCAGACATCCAGGGGCCAGTGGTGAAGGGAGGGCACTGGTAGTGAGGCTCAGCTTAGGTCACACCACCCTACACGCACACGCACACACACACGCACACGCACATGCACTGGCAGGATGAGCAGGGCCAGACCTAGGTGCCAACAGTAGCTGTACTACGTCCTAGTTGTGTGAACTCCAATGAGGCAGCTGTCTCTGAGCCTCAGTGTCCCCACCGGTAAGGCAGCTACCACGCAGGGTGAAATTAGACACGGACTGAGAAAGAGTTTTGCAAGCTGCAAAGGCTGTAGGCCTGTGGGGGATTAAAGGATTTTATGGCCAGGGGACACTGAGGGAGGAGGGATAGGTGGGGAGGGAGGCTGGGGACATCTAAGAGGCCCACTTTGCCCTTAAGAACCTCCCAGGACTGCAGGGCCCAGCTGTCAGGCAGCCTTGATCCCGGCCCAGCGCCAGGCTGGCAGGCTCCAGACAGAGCCCCCGGGCTCCAGCTGGATGCCACAGCGAGGGTAAGGGGCCAACCCAGGGCCTGGGCTCGGCTATTTTCATCCCCAGGAGGGTCAGGGAGAGGGCCCCAGCTCCCTTCCTCCCCCATAGGTCCTGTCCCTTCTCCGAGAAACTTCCTTTCCAAACCCGGAACCTACCAAAGACTACAGAGGCCCCATAGCACAGCTGGGGAAACCAAGGAACAGAAAGGCAACAGTTTATCTAGGTGACTGAAGGACTGAAACCCAGACCTCCTCATCTGCAGGAGCCAGTTCCTTCCAGCACGCCTCTCACTCACTCATTTTCACTCACTCCATCCTGCAAATGTTACAAACACCCAATGTTCCCCAGGGAATAGGGATATAGCCTAAAGCAAAGAAAGTCCCTGCCTCCTGGAGCAGCATTTCTGGTTAGAGTAAGAGACAGGAAATAGACAATGTGGAAGGTAAAGAATGATGTGTATTTTTCTAGAATGAATGAACAAATAAATAAACCAACCAACTGACCAGGGTAGGGAACCAGTGACTGCTGGATGCTGACGGTGTAGCTGGGGAGGGCAGTGAGTAGGTGGGTCAGAGATGCTCTCTCTAAGGCAGTGACATGCAGGCAGAGAACTGAATGAAGAAGTGAGAGAATGAATCATGTGGATGAGTGGGGCAGGGTAGATACTGGCAATGAAAACAGCAAAAGCAAAGGGCCTGAGGCAGGAATGTGTCCGGTATATTTCTGGAACATCAAGGAGGCAGCATAGGTAGAAGGAGGGTGAGAGGAGTAACAGGAACCCAGGTCTTGAGGGCCCATGGAGCAGCTAGACCTTTGGGTCTTATTTCGGGCTGCCTAGAAAGACAGACCTTCACATTCTTCAGAGACTCTCATAACCCCACACAGTCAGGCTCTTAAAGCTCCGGGTCTGGCCCCACCCATCTCTTCTCCGCTCCTGGAATTGGCTCCTCCCACCGCAGGGACTTCGCACTTGCTCTCCCTTCAACCCGGTATCTTTTCCCACTCCTGTCCCCTCTCCTCCTGGTTACCTCCTTCCTATCGTTCACATCTCAGCTCAAATATCTCAGGCTTCCAGGCCTCCCTGGCCAGATCAGCAGCCTTTCCTTCCTCCAGGACCGAATCTTAGTAATCACAAAATTATTGAGGTGATCAACTAATGTCTGTCCGAAACCTAGACGGAACCTCCCAGGGGCAGATGTTTTGGCTCTTTTTGTTCACTGCCATATCCTCAGGGTGCAGGGCCTCATGGGAGGTCCTAAAACTCTGTTGCATTAATGACAACTGAATATGACAGACACTTTATAAAGATCTCATTCCATTCCACTTTGCCCAGTTTACAAAGCTCAGAGTGGCGAGGCAGCTTGACCACAGTCAAACAACGAGTGGGAGCACCAGGAAACCCAGGTTTTCCTGATGCGCAAGCTGGGAGTTTTCCCCGATACTTTTACTGACCCACATGGGCTGCCATCAGCTAGAAACTGGCTGCCACAATCCCTCCGTGCCTGTACTCCTGCCCTTTGCAACGTGACTAAGAGATGGAAACTGTTTCTCCATCCCCTGAAGCTGACTTGGTCAGGTCATGTTGTCTGGGACATTTGTAACCACAGCCAGAGGCATCAGGGCTTGTCCTTTCTCGCTGGACATGGAACTCTGAAATTACCATGTGAATGACCCCAAGCTGGCCACAGACAGGTGAACGGAGGCACCCCAGCAAACAGCCTACCAACTGCCAGACATGTGAGAGAGACTCTCCAAGGCCGCCCAGCCCCCGACTGACTGCAGCGACATGAGTGAGCCTAGCTAAGACCAGGACTGCCCAGCTGAGCCAGTGCCGATTCATGGAATAATAAATCGTTGCCTTAGGTCCCTGGGTTTCGGTGGTTTGTTGAGCAGGGAAGACTAACTGATACACATACCTTTGAGTGCGCACCATGCAGACAACACCTATGCACATATGCATAGAAATGTACACTGATGGCCTCCCATTGAAAATCGGTCAGCTCCCACACACACACTCCCACACCTCTTCCAGGTCACACACCCACGCACCAGCCACCACCCAACCCCACGCATATCTCTGTCCCGGCCACTCTCCCGGCTGCTCCCATGTCCATGTAAATGCCAACCTGGACGTGGGAGGGCTGACATGGCCCCAGCTCTATGTCCCTGGCACAGGCCAGCACAGTGCACAGCGTGCAGAGGGACCCAGCAGACTTTTGTTGAACAGACAAATAAAGCAAAGGGCAAAGAACGGGTGTAGGACGGCAGGCGGTGCTGAGGGGCTCCCCTGGGTAAGTGGTGAGGCCTGGCAGTGGGGGCCCCCCTGCGGTGTCCGTCCCTCTTCGAGATGCACGCGGGCAGGGACATTCAGTGGTACTCCCAAATGCTTACCTTACTAATCATCCTTGTGCTTGAGATTCTATTTTTAAAACTGGTTCCTCTGCTTTTATTAAAAAAAATGGAGGTTGTTCAAAAGCACTAAAGGGTTACAGGAAAGCAATTAGAACCAATAAATTCTATCTGTACCTTAACTATGGGGAAACTGAGAACGTCTGAGAATAAAGGGAGGGTTAAAAAAAAACTAAGGCAATGAAAAGCAAAGCAGGTAGGTAGTAACTCCAGGAAAAAAACAAAGAGCTTCACAAGAAAGGAAATGTAGCCATAATTTGAGATTTGGCTTGGAGGAAACAATTCATATATAATTATAATATAAATAACACTTAAAATTCCTTTAATGGGCAATTCTGACATAGATCGAAAGGAGAGGAGGGTGAGTACAGTTAAATCTTCCTTGATAATAAAAACAATAAAAAGAACGTTTTGATCACTCACTGGGTAATGCCTATTGTTCTAGGCACTTTCCACGTTGAATCCTCACAACTATCCAGCAATGTAAATATTCGTAGTACTCTCATGTCACATGAGAGGAAACTGGGGGACAAGACGGTTAAGTCACTGGCCCAAAGTGACAGGGTCAGTCGGGGGAAGGGCTGGGGCTTCAAACCCAGGCAGTCAGGCCGCAGAAGCCATCAGACCAGAAAGCAGGTAAATATTTGCCTAAAATTAACAATAAAAAAAAAAAAAAACACAGCAAGAAAAGCATGTTACTTAGAAATATGGAGAAAAGTACCAGAAGAAATTGTTAAAAGAGCTGAATGCCATTGCTTGGGGGAGCAGCTAGGCTGGGAGTGAGAACAACAGGGCAAGAGAATGTTTGTGTTAGTATTTAATGTGCATAGATACTTCTGCATGAGATGGGGACAGGACGCAACAGAAGTAACACGAGGGAACTTTCCACGTTGATAGTGTCGGTCCCACACCGTGATTGGGGTTTGAGGTGTAGACTGCTCTTGTCTGAACTCAGGAAGATTTAAGATCTGCGCGTCTTATTGTTTGTAAACTTTACCTCCCCCTAAAACATAAAAGAACTGTAAACAAACACTACTGAACTATAGCTAATGACATGCGTGTTAAAGTGCCTTTCAGGGGAAGTGCACTAATGTTCGCTGCTTCACAGAGATAAGCTGTCTTAATTGATGGGTAGACGGATCAATGAGCAGATGCCTTACAAGGCAAATCTCGCAAAATATTGAGACTTGTTCATTTAGTAGGTAGGCATATGTGTTCACTGTATAATTCTTCCAAATTTTCTTTGACATTTTTCTTGACAAAGTGTTAAAGGAAATATATGACTATATTACCTGAAAAATAATGTTAAATGTTTAAAAACCCAAATGGGGTGCTCTGCCTTGGGCCCAGAGGGACCCACACGACTCCAAGCCCTCCCAGGTGCATGTCAAGCTGGCAGGACAACTGTCACCATGACCTCAGCCACATCCCCACCTTACCCTGGGATCCTAGAGGCAGGAACCTGTAGCCTAATTCTTCAGTCCCTCCATGTTCCCCCTGGATGTCATTCAGGGTGGGGGTCTCCTGCCCTTGGTCCCTTTGAATGCCTCAGTAGCAGAACCAGAAGCCTGTTATTGTACCAGGGACAGCACCAGGGCCCTCTAGCTACACCCTATCCTCTGCCAGGAGGGAAAACTGAAGTCTGGCAAGTGGGGTCAGGTGCCTTTCCCAGGGGCCCATCACACGTTCATGACAGAAGTGAACAGCCAGGTTGTTGGTCTCCCAAGCTCACGTGTATATAATTAGCTGGTGGGAAATAGATCAGGGGGCAGATCTCAGCTCTGCCTAATTAGGGGCTAGGCAGCTGGGGCCAGTCTGGCCTGGGGGAGCTGCTATAGGGGCCAGGAAGCCCCTGGGGACTAGGCAGCAGCTGCAGACCCTCAGAGGGGCTGAAAGGCAGCGGCTGCCGCTCCTTGCCCTTCACACTCCAACTGGAGGGGGAACAATAGAAAGGCTGTTTCCATAGATCCCCAAGGCAGAGGCAGGTGAGGCTATGGAAGCTGGCAGGCTGGTGGGGGGCGGGGAGCAGGGGAAGCCCCAGCTGCTCCCTCCACAGATCCCCATGTGGGAAGGTGATAGGCTCCAAACTCCTGGCAGAGGGGAAGTCCTCCAGAACCAGGAAACCTCTGTTGGAGAAGCCAAGGCTCAGACTGGCACCTTCCCCACTTTTAAGAATCCCTCCCTGCTCTCTTCCCAACAGACCTTCCCAATGCCCTCTCAGCTACCCTGGGGTCCAGCTCATGGAAATAGAACTGGTCTTCAGGCAGAAGTTCCTAACCATACCTGCTCTATAGCATAACTATGTGCTTACTGCTTAGCAACCTGTCCCCTCCCCACCCCAAGACTATGGTAGGGCCTGCGTCTGTCTTACCCACTGCTGGGGACCCAGTAGGTGCTCAGTAAAGTGACCAGGAAGAAAAGCTGTCAGGATGGCGAAGAGGTGAGGTGTGTGTAAGGAATCAGGGAGCCAGAGTGCCTCGGACTGCAGGGTGTCCACACGCAGCCCACAAGCTACTACCCTTTCTGTTCTAAGACAAGAGATGACCTTCTAAGGTGACCCTCAAAAGGTCACCTTGAGGATTCGATGACAGGATAAGTGTAAAAGGGTCCGAGTCCAGCACTTAAGCCTCCTCCAGGAACAAGGGGCCCCCAGCCGCAATTTCTTCACATGCAGCCCACTTCTCATGTGTCTGGGGGCTGGTAGGTCACAGCAAGGGGCAACACATAGCACAAAATTCTGGCCAGGCTGTCCAGAGGGGCGGGGTTTTGACATCTCAAAAGATAGCACCTCTGCAGAACCTACCCAGACTACCCACCCGCCCTTATCACTCCTTTGATGTAGGAACCAGGAGGCCCAGCTGTCACGTTATCAAACCTGCTGGGTACCTGTGGGCAGGTCGCCGCCCTCCCTGTGCCTCTGTCTCTTCCTCTGTATCATGAGGGGTGGGCTCCATTCTCAAGGGCTCTGACAGACTCCTCTTCAGTAGCCCATTTTCCCTGTGTTTCCCTGAACTACCAGGCCTAGCCCGATCCCCCAGGGCCTGACTGTAGACTCTCAGAGACAGACAGACAGACAGACAACTGAGCTGAGCTGGATGTTTGTCAACAGCCAACGGAAATCTCCTCTTTATGCTTAAAATAAAACCTACATCAAACCTGTCACAGGGCCCCCATTAGAGCTTCCTGTTTCTGAGTGCTGCCGCCAAGGCAGCCAGTGTGAAAGGAAGCACCATGCAGCCCCTCCCCTCTCCCACCCAAGGGAGGGCAGAGGCCACCCAGGCTTTCATCCTTTGTGTCCTCGACCCTACGGTAGGACTGGCTGCTCTACCAGCCCAGGTGAGGTCTCCTAACAGGTAACTAACCTGGGGGGAGAGAGCAAGGAGCTGAGAGCCTAGTGCCAGCCAATTTCTCCCCCTTCCCTCAACTCAGAGAAGACTGTGCTGTCAGACTCTTCCACTGAAGCCCAGAGAGGGAGACTGGCGTCACCAGGGTCACCCAGAGTTGGAGGCAAGTCCACTCATTTTGTGCTGTCCACCCCAAATCCCACTTCCTCCAAGAACTCCCACTTCCAACCCCCAATTCTATGGCCTGTATGACCTCAAGTTTAGGGTTTGCCCTCTCTGAGCTTCCTGTCCTCTTGAAACTGGGCAGGGGGCGGGGAAAGCCCGAACACTCATAGCCGGGAAGGTCCACGACCATGTCAGCCTTTCCCCTACAGTTCCTCTTCCTGGTCCAGGGAACGGGCCCCAGTCCCAGACCCAGCTCTAACCCAACTCGCCCAGTGCCCAGACTGTTTCTTCTTTTTCAAAGGAAGTGTACCAGCCTCCCTGAGGATCCCTCGAGCCAGGCCAACCACTGACCTCACGGCCCACCAGATCCTGGGGAAAACAATTACTAGGTTTGGAAGGCCCTACCCCAAGACTTCTCCCACCCCTGCCCCTTGTGAACACAGAAGAATCTGATGACCCAGCCCTTGAAAAACAAACATTTGTGTTTATTAACCAAAGGAAGGCAAGCCAGAGCAGTGCAGACTCCTACCAGTTCCTCCTGCAGTCTACCCACCTTGGCCAGGTGGCCAAGGCCTGGAAGGAACAGTGGCTAGACCACTCTTCTTCCCTGCCCCCACCCCAGGGTGAGCTCCCAGGGAACCGAGGCCCACCCAGTAAGGCAGAGGAAGTTGGCAAAGGATAGAGGCCAAGGATGGAAGAAAGAAACAGAGCCACTGGGTACACCGGCCTGGTAGAGATGCTCAGTCCTCACTCTCAGTGAGGAGGGCTAAGTGCCGGAGACCCAAGAAAGGAACCAAGCAGAGGTACAGTCATGTCAAAACCCCTACATGTGAGGAATGGGGGGTGGTCCCAGGTCAAGAAGGAACTCTCTCCAGGGTCAGTCCTTGCTAGATGGATACTGGCCCAGCCTCTGAGCCTTTGCCTCCAGACCACGTTCACAAAAGGCAGCAGTCTCTGGTCTGCCTCAAACCAGGGAAAGGGGCCAAGAGAGGTCAAGGGGCCACTTGCCTAAGATCTGTCCTTTGCCGAATGCCAAGTCCAGTGGAGGCCTATCCCTCCGCTGCTGGAGTCTCCCGCGCTTGCCGCAACCCGTACAGCCACTTGATCACCCGGGCATTGCGTTCAACCACCGACACGCCGTAGGGTACGCGCTCCACGGCCCGCTCCTCAACAGTGGCAGAGCTGCGGTGGGAGCAGCCCCCCTCAGAGCTGCCTGGCCCAGCACTGGGCCCAGCCAGAGACACGATGTCTGAGTTGGCCCGGGCCAGGTGGGCCACACCTAACCCCCGTGCCTCCTCTGGATCCAGGCCACAGAAGTTAAAAAATCGCTCCAGGTCAGCTGCTGCCCGTGAGAAGCACTCACTCAGGTCTGACTTGGAGCGTTGCAAACCTGGGGGCCGGGCTGGACTGGAGGCAGCCGTGCCTGGTGATGGGCAGGGCTGGGCAGGTGAGGTCGGCAGCGGACGGACATCTACTCGGCGGACTGCAGTCGTACTGGGGGGTGGGCGTGGGGGTGTAGCTGGGGGGTCCTGGTGGGCTCCCTCTGCCCGTCCGGGGGTAAGGCTACCCTCGGCAGGGGACACGGGGCTATCACACAAGTCGATGAGGTTGCTAAGGATGTCCAGGTCCAGTTGGGGCCGGCGGCCGGGGCCAGGCAAGGCTCGGCGGCTAGAAGTGAGCACAGTGCGGCGAGTCCCTGGGCTGAAGAGTGGCTGCTTGGACAGCAGGGGCTGCACAGGTTCCTGGCGGGTGTTGGCCACATGCAGGCTCTTGACGTACTTGGCCTTGTCGGCCTCCAGGCGCTCCACAGCACTAGGTTTCCGGGCTCCACCATCCGCTGGCCTCCGTAGCAGGTAGCCAGGGACCTTGGTCCTCAGGCGGAAAGGTAGGGCAGTGGTGTCCCGGGCTCCGACAGACAGCTTGTCCACAGGCATGGCTGTTACATATTCCAAGGACTTCTGTATGAGGAGACCAAAGAAATGAGGAGACAGCGATCCAGGCAGAAAGTTGGCAGCTGGACGCCGGCAACGACTGCAGGAGAGGAAAGAAAAAGAAGAGCTGAGCACGTTCAGACAAAGGCTCCGCAAAGACTGGAAGAGGCTACAGACGCTTCCCATTTAAAGTGAAGGCCACGCCCCTGATTCACAGGGAGCCAATCAGAATGCGAAAATCAGCAGCTGGGGTTTGTGGCCCCACCCACACCCCCCGCCCCGCTCCGAGGTCCAGGCGGCCCAGCTGAGGCTGAGGGAGGAAAGGTGCCAAAGAAAAAGACAGGAGCAGCCTTAAGCAGAAAAGACAGAGCAAGGCACACTTTAAAAGAAGCAAAGTGGGCTCTAAGCCATGTGCTGGGAACCAGCCAGCTCAACTTCAGCGGGTCCTCTTAACAACTCCATTTTGCAGATAGGGAAACAGAAGCCCAGGGAGGTAACCAACTTGATTAAGCTAATTCAGCAAGTTGGTGGCTTTACTCCTTGCCTCCAAGCAAGGAGGCGCTGACACAAGAGTTTGGGGATCAGATGACCAAGAGAAAGGGCTCCAATTCAATCTGGACTGCCCATAGGGAGCCTGGTAACTCCTCCAACCCTCACCCACCTAGGCAGGAAGCTGCCCTGTGCCATTCACCCGCCTAGACATGCCAGCAGGCTCCAGGCATAGTAGGAGAGCTTGTGGGGCAGGAGTAGAGAAAATGCCACCCCCCGCCCCCAACCCTCACTGGAGTGCAGATATCATCCACTTCCAGCATGGGACTCCAGTTCCAGGCCTAGGTCCATCCATGAACGCCCATCGCAGGGAAACATCAGCCCTAAGCTATGTTGCTCCAAGAAAGGTGGAAATGCCGAAGATCACACAGCCTTCCATCTGCCAGCAGCCATAGCATGGGCACCCATAGGCAGGAGTGCCCACATAATCACCTGGGCATTAGAACTTGGTGTGACAGTCATCGGGCCATCCCTGCCCTTTTTCCAAGGAAGGGCTGTGGCCACAAAGTGACCCCGCAGCCTCCCTGGAGATGGGCCAGAAGAAAACCTGTAGACCAAGTCCTGAACTTTCTCATCTACTAATTGGGGGGGGCGGAGGGACTTTGTCTGTGTGATAGCCAAGAGGACTTGTAGTTCAAGCCATCTAGGGCTGTGTTGTCTATTCAATAGCCAGTAGCCACACCTTAGCTTTAAATTTTTTTTTTTCATTTTTATTTATTTGTTTTTAGAGAGAGGGGAAGGGAGAGAGGAAGAGAGGGAGAAACACATCAATGTGTGAAAGACACATCAATCAGCTGCCTCCTGCACGCCCACAACAGGGGGCCTGGCCTGCAACACAGGCATGTGCCCTAGACCAGGGGTCAGACCAGTGACCCCTCAGTTCCCAGGCCTGTGTTCAATCCTCCGAGCAACACCAGCCAGGGGAAATTTAAATTAAATAAAAACTTACAATTCAGTTCCTGAATCACACTAGCCACATCTCAAAGGCTCAAGAGTCATTGTGTCTAGTGGACAGCACAGAGTGGACCACTTCCGTCCTTAGCAGAAAGCCATATTGGCCAGCCCCACCTAGACAGCAGAACTTCAGGAGGGAAAGTCCAGACTAAAGCGGGGACGCAAGGGTTTCTACTGTGTGCTAAATGCTTGACACCATTCTCTCCTTTCATCCTCCAACAAGCCAGTGAGATGGGTCCTTGTCACCTCATTTTATAGATGAAGAAACTGAGACTCAGAGAAGTGACCCACATAGGTCTCAGAGCAGATAAATGAGACCCAAGTCATATGAAGCGGAATTCATTTTTCTTTTATGGTTATAGGAGTTTTACTCTTAGCTGTTCCCATGCCTCTAAAATATCAATTCCATGAGGGCATGGGGATATCTGCTTTGTTCACTGCATCTAAGTTTCAAGATATTGATCTCAGCCTAATAGGTATTCTAAACAATCTCATAGACATGAAATGCCTATGGGGGCCAAATGTGACTAGGCAGACCAGGTATAAACTAAGAGGGGCGCACCCAGTCTGCTGCAGGCAACGAGTCCAAGGTGGCAAGTTTAGGGTATTCTAGGAAGCTGGAAATTCAGAAGTGCAGGGAAACTCTAGATTCTTAAATGTTAGCATATTCATCAATAATAATAATAACTATTATTATCATTATTATTTTAAAAACATTGCATGTGCAGAACAAACAAAGCAGGTTTGCAAACGTGCCTGCTGCCACCTGCCCTTCCATCTGGCCCCTAGCCCCAGTTTAAGGCCTTTGCTGCCATGGAAAGTTGAGAAAAGAACCTTGGCGGCTGTTGGCCCACAGCCAGAGCTGCTCCCAAGGAGAAGGGATGGAGTAAGTGGAAAAGGAAGGCTGCCCCACTCCAGGGAGACTCCAGGAGACCTCAAGAGGGAAGGGTCTGATAGGAGAGGCAGCCTTGCTGAGCCTTGTCGAAGTAGCTAGACTCTGCCCCACCTCCTGGTTGGGCTACTTCCCAAACCAGTCCAACCAGTCCGCAACGGTGGATTCCCCAGCACTATCCCACTATCGGGGAAACAGGGAGGAAGGAGGTCAGATAGGCAAGGGCAGATGCTTTGCACACTGCCACTGGGGCCCCTACCCGCTCTGGCCGGACCTGCTGGCCCCAGGGTCTCCCAGGAACAGATTTGAGGAGCCATGTCAGCTTTGGAGCCACTGGCCTGCCTGCCTGGGGTTTGGCCACCCACCAGCCATCCACCGGTTGTGTGCTTTGGGCAAGCAGCCCCGCCTCTTACAGACTCCATTTCCTTATCTGCGAAATGCGGTTAAAAATAGACCTCCCTGAGCCTCCAGGTCACTGTGAGGATGGAGAGAGAAAACAGGTAGAGGACATTCTTCTGGCCAAAAAAGGCGGCTCTCCATGAACAGGACTCCTTGTTTTTCTTAGGACTTCGACCCAACTCCACAAACCATCCCCCCTCCCTCCTCGCAGGAGCTCTAAGCCCGCTCCGGAGGGGCTGTGGACGGGGGGAGGCACAGGTTAGAGACTAATCCGTCAGCTGATCTAAACAAGCCCCATTTCACAGGTGGGCAAACGGAAGTGCGGTGGCTCCTGCTAGTTGAAGCCGGGTTCCCAGTCCCCAGGTGGGACACATCCTCTCTGAGTCTCCTCTCATCACCCATGGATTTCACGGGTTCCAAACGCTACGTACAAATGGACCCAAACGCGCCAGCCGGGTCTCTTCTTGCTGGCATCTCCAGGACATACATCCCCAATTTGCCCCCTCCCCACCGGCTTCCCTGAAGGCAGCCTCAGGAGAGAGGGAGTAGGAGCAGCTCGGATACAGGCCGGCTTCTACCCTTCCCTACCTCAGGGCGATCTTAGGAACTCCCAGCAATGGAGAGTAACCACAAGCCCTGCTGTGCGCTGAATCTGGCTTGCCGCACTCTGAGCCCGGGTTGGCCTGGCTTTTAAATGAGGGGGCTGACGGTACGATTTCAGTGGTCTCCATCCAGGACGGAAGGTGAACCCCTGCCCGGTCCCGACTTCACAAGAAGTAATGACTGCTGGACGGCCCCCTGCCCTGACCCTGCTACTCTAGCCCCGATCCGCACATACCTGGCTGCGCCCGCGCCGCTATACTGAGCTCCTCCGGCCCGGCCCACCTGGGGTTCAGGTAACACGCGTTTGCGCAACTTCCGGTGACCGGCAGTAGGCAGGTGAACCCGCCGACCCAGGTGTTACCCGAAAAGAATGAACGAAAGCCAGGCAGCAGCCAGAACCCGAGCCTAGATGCGCTGGCAGTGGGCTCGGCGCCAGGACCCGGTCCCAGCCGCCCAGGGCTCACTGCAGGAAGCTCTTCCGCGAGCCGGGCACGCCCACTCCACAGCAGCACTGGCCCCACACTCAGGCCTGGTCTCAAATTCAGGCTTGGCCTATGGAGTCCCCGTGGCCCACTCCCGCCAGCGTTCTCACGGTGGAAGTAGAAAAACTGAGTTCTCTTCCCCAAAGCCACAATGCCGGCCAGGTTATGCTCACTGTGTCAGGCATGAGAAAGTGCTTTTCCTGGTAGTAATTAACCTATTTTAATCTTCCCCACATCTCCTAGGAGGTGAGCTCTAGCATTATCCCCCTTGACTAATGGAATACAGTGGCTGGGACAGGCTGAATCAGTTGCCCAAAGTCACCCTGAGGAGTCCAACCTGGGCACTTTTCCTCCAGATCAAACCCTGATGCCACCTGTTTCTAGTTGTGTGTCCCTGAGCAGGCTGCTGGACCCTTCTGACCCTCCACTATGACAAGTGAGGATTGGAGAGTCCCACCTTCCAGGCCAGGTCAGTGTGAGCTCTTAGGACCTGAGCATGCCTACAGAAGCTTTGAGCAAGCTGTAAACATTAAACTACAACAACAATAGTAATAATAATAACCACAGCATTTGAGTGCCAGGCATTGTACTTATTTAAATCTCTGGATAACCGCCCCCCACACACACCCCTTTCCAAGGAGGAACTATTTAATCCCACTTTCCAAGAAGACAGACAGTAGCCCTGCTACAAGGAAGGAGGGAGGTGACTGTCTCCTCTGCCAACCTAAGACCTGCTATGTCACTTTAGGTGGCACATTGATTAGGCCACTTTCCACCAGGATCCTAGGGCCCAAAGAGGAAAGGGCCCCCAGCCTCAGACCCAGGGAGGCTGAAGAGGGGACAGTTCCATGTCTGTGCCTGGAGAGGACTCTGACAGAACTGGGGTGCAGGGCGTGAGGGGACAGGAAGTGACACAGGGAACAGCTCTCTACCCTGGGAGTGAGTCAACCCTGAGCCCCCACCCCGCTCCAGACCCTGGGGCCTGGCTTTAGAGTGCTGAGAGAGGCAATAAGAGCACTGTCCCCCACAGTGCCTGCCCAGTCCCTGCCTGACCCTCCACTGAGGCAACAAGGGTGGGGGAGGGTTCAGTTAGGCACAGATAGTGGTAAAAGCAAATTAACAATAACGATTTTCATAATAAGTAAGTAAGAATTTTTTAAGTGCTTTTTCTGTACCTGGCACTCTTCTGAGCTCCTTGTATAAATTAACTCATTTAAGCCTCACACCCACCTGTGGAATAGGTACTGCTAGTATGCCTATTTTACAGTTGGGAAAACCGAGGCACAGAGAGGTGGGGCCACTGCCTGAAATCCCAAAGCTGATAAATGGCAGAGCCAGGATTTGAACACAGGTGTGGGTCTTGGGCCAGGGGCAGTGGGGGAAGAGGGATAACAGGTGTCTGTGTTGGGCTTTAGCCACTTATCAAGGGGACCCAGAAAGAGAAGCTGTCTTAGGCTATGGTTCTGGGTCTGTTACCTTAGTTATAAAACAGGGGCAATAATAGAAATGTTTTCCCAACAGAAATCAGATCTAATCACTGCTCTGCTTAAACTCCCCTGTGGCTCCCTATCACCTTAGAAGAAAATCCAAACTCTCCACTTGGCCCCCAGCCATCCCAGATCCAGTCCCCATCCTCCTTTCCCACCTCATGGCCAACCTTCGCTGCTCCAGTCATACGGCCCTCCCAGCTGCTCCAGAACACACCGCGGTCTTTGCTGCCTCCATGCCTTTGTTCCACCTGTTCTCTGCCTGGAACCTCTTCCCTCATCTCCTCAAGGTCCCATTCAAATGTCCCCTCCTCAGAGAGAACTCCTGTCCACTCTGAGGCTCCCACAAACTCTCCCATCTGGTCTATTCCCTACCACACATTCATTGCCCCTGGTTAGTTTAGATGTTCATTTAACAGAACTTATCTGTGTCCCATTTCCCCCACTGGGCTGGGAGCTCCATCGCTCTCTTCTGTACTGTCTTCTTCCATGGACCAAACACAGGAGGAAACACCACGGACCAAGTGGCGAGCCTGGAACCAGTCTACCTCAAAGGCCAAGGCCCCTCAGCACCAAGCCTCCTCCCACCCCTACCCCTGGCCTTCCCCCACCTGCCCCAGGCCTCCTCCAGCCTCAAGTAACCCCCATTCGAGGTGGGGTCTGGCCACTTCTAGCTGAGCCCTGTTCCATTCTCCAGACACCAGGCCCAAACCTCTGCGCACACTGGGTCTGCTGCCTGCAGTGCCCTTTTCCACTCCATCGCCCCAGCCACCTCTGCAGCACAGACTCTGGGACCAGCCTGCCTGGGTTAAAACCCCAGCTCCACCCGTGATCAGCTATTCAACTTCCCCATGCCTTGGTTTCCTCAAATGTAAAACAGGACTCTTAACAGTGCCTCCCTCCCAACATGAGGCCTGTGCATGACAAATGCCACCGAAGTGTGAGCTGTGGTAACTATTAAACCAACCAGATGCTCCAGTGCCCAGCTGCTGCTTGAGGCCTTCATCAGCCCAGAATGTTAACCCAGTTCTGTCAGAGGTTGTAAATCTAAGGCTGCAGTCACATGAATAGACATTTCTCCAACGAAGGTATACAAACAGACAATAAGCCCATGAAAAGGCTCAACATCACTAATCACTAGGAAAATGTAAATCAAAACCACAATGAGAAACCATGTCACATTCATTAAGATGGCTATTATCCAAAAACAAAAATAATATAACGAAAAACAAATACCAAATAAATAAATACCCCCCCCAAAAAATAAATAACTGGTGAGGACATGGAGAAATGACAACCCTTGTGCACTGTTGGGAACACAAATGGTCCAGCCACTGTGGAAGGAGTGTGGCAGCGAGGCAAAATTTTTAAGTGGAATTACCGCAGGATCCAACAATTCTACTTCCCAGTACACACCCCAAGGAGCTGAAAGCAGAGATTGGAGCAGACACGCGCACGCCTGTGTTTGGGGTAGCACCGGCACAATAGCCACCAGGTGGAAGCAACCAAGGGACTATTACTGGATTAAACAAAATGTAATATATACGCGCAATGGGACATTATTCAGCCTTAACAAGGAAGGAAATCCTGGCACATGCTATAACATACATGAACCGTGAAGACATTATGCTAGGTGCAATAAGCAGGCACAGAGAGACAAATATCGTGTGATCCAATGACATGAGCACCTAGAGTGGTCAAATTCATAAAGACAGACAGTAGGATGGTGGTTGCCAGGGGCGAGGAGGGAGCAGAGTGAAGAGTCAGTGTTTAGCGAGCATACAATTTCCATTTGGGAAGATGAAACAGTTCTGGAGACGGATGATGGTGATAATTGCACAAGGATGTGAAGGTGCTTAATGCCACTGAACTGCACACTTAAAAATGGTGAACACGGTCAATTTAACACGGAGAGTGCAGTCTGGAGCCAGACTTCACCGGTTTGCATTCTAGCTCCAGGTGACCTGTGCAAGTTACCCTCTTGTGCTGTTTCACTTTGTGAGGTGGGAATAATAACAGTGGGAACTCTCTTACACCGTAGTATTGAGGAAATTAAATGAGTTCATATTTATAGAGCACTTAGCACATGGTGAGCGCTCAGGAGGTGTTAGTGATTTTCATTCTTGGCTAAAGGGGCAGGAAGTAAGATTTCTGATGTTTACAATTGACATGACATTCTGTAACCCCACCTCCATCCCTTCCTTCTACCTGCTTATCTCCTTCTCTTCCTGTAGAAGCCCAACCCAGACTTGGGTGGAGGCAGGGAGGCCCTCACCTGCCCCAGAGGAGGATCAGGAAGGCTCCAAGCAGCAGGGAGGGGGCTGGACAGTAACTGAGCTCCAGCTCAATTTCAGCCCAGCTGTCAGGGTCAGAAACACCCAGAGAGCTGGGCATTCTCCAGGGCCACACCAGGCCTCCCGCTATTTCTGGAGTCTCCCTAGATAGACGCTCGTGCCCTGACCTGCCTGGCATCAGCCTTGCCCAGGTCAGCCTTGCACAAACCTTAGGAAGGCAGAGGTGAGCAGGCTGTGGGCAGGATGTGGGGGCAGCCACCTAAGGCAGCGATCTTCTATGTGGCCTGCTGAAGGCTCACCTCCACCAGCTCAATTCTCTGTGCCTCCACGTGCACCTGAGGTTGCAAAATGGGGACAAAGGGGCTTTTCGGTGGAGACAATGTGAGAGAAGCCACATGCAGAGCCTTAGGGAAGGGCCTGGCACACAGGCTGGGGAAGGCGGGGTTACAGCAGACCCACAGCCAAGCCCACATTCTGTCCTGAATTGCCCGCTGCCCAGGCCTGAGCTCATCCATCACAACTTCTTATCTTGGACCAGAGATGTGAAGAAACTCGCCCAAAGTCACACCACAAGCCGGTGACAGATCATACACAGGCTACTTACTGGTCTTTTGATTAAATATATAATCTAACATATAGACATGTAACTTTCAACCAGGTCATATATGCACAAGGCTCAATTCAAGAGTTCTAAAAGGGAATGTAGTAAAAATAAACCCCCTCCCACTCCTGTCCCCAGCCAC
The DNA here is from genome assembly GCA_004027475.1 of Anoura caudifer. Classification (NCBI taxonomy): domain Eukaryota; kingdom Metazoa; phylum Chordata; class Mammalia; order Chiroptera; family Phyllostomidae; genus Anoura; species Anoura caudifer. The sequence continues at coordinate 59,452 of PVKU01000746.1, read as the reverse complement.
CCAAGTATAACCAGACAGTTACGTCCTTCCAGGGGAATTTGAGGCAGATACAAGCAATAATGGGCATATAGTCTTTCTTTTTTTTTACATATAGGGCAACATGCTGTGTGTACTGTTTTTACTTTGTTCTTTTTATTCAATAATGTATGTTGTTCTTAATAATATATGTTATTGATATATTATTAATTATGTTATTAATATGCTTAATAATTTACATTGTTGACTACCATGTTGTGTCACCTCAGTGCATAAAGAGCCCATCAGCCCCTACAGACACCATTTACGCATGTCCAGTCCCTCCCTATTACACAGCGCAGTGCAGCAAAACTGCGGCTACCTCGCCTTGCCCGGAAGTGGGACAGCTGGATTGAGGGGTGCACTTGTAATTGTGACAGACATGGAGCGACTGTGCTCCGCAGAGGCCATATGAGTTATCTTCGGCCAGCAGAACACACCGCAAATGGTTCAGAAATGTCAGCTGTAGTTACTTGGGTCGCAGAGGTTTTTGACATCCCTCAATTTTGCACTGGAGGCGAGTACCTCATTTACCTCCTCCTAACCCCGTCCCTGCATCACATTCCAGTTGAGGAAGATAATAAACTCACTGAAAAGTGAAATATATAGGACATCAGATGGGGCAAATGCTACTGAGAAAAAAATAGACAAGGCAGGGGCAGGGCACACGAAGTCAATAAATATTTGTTGAAAGCATGAATGAAAGACTTGTTTTCTTCTGAGTTCCCAGAGCTCCTCTCCCTAGAGCCAGGAGGAGAGCTGGGAGGAGGCAAGATAACTAAACTCCCCTTGGAGAAATTTAAGACTCTCAGATGCCTCGATTCTGAGTGTCTAGGATTCTAAGACTGAAGGCAGAAAGGCTGGGAGCCAACCCTAGCGGTGAGGAGTGTAACTGTAAGACTTTGGGCAAGTTAGAACTAACAAGTTAATCTTGTTAGAACCTCCGTTTCTCCCTCTGCAAAAGGGAACCAACAATAGCAACCTGAGGGCGAGAGGCGGGGGCGGGGAGGCGGTGGTTTGCGGAGAGGCAAAACGTAGTGTAGGTCAGAAGCTAGCACACCAGGAAGAGTCCTGGCCCCACTCCCAACTCCAAAGTCTCCGGAGGCTCTAGTGGCTTCCGTTGAAGGACAGCCTCTATCCTTTCCCCCAATGTGGGCCTGATTCCCAAGAGTCCAACAGTGACTCCAGGGTCTGAGCACCTGTTGCCCACCCAGCATCTAGCCCAGAAATGTCAGTCCCTTCCGATATCCCCAGAGCGGCCCGCTGAGAGGAACAGCACTGTAATTCAGAACCCCGTGGGCAAAAGGACCAAGTCCAACTCCTAGCGTGCTGGAGAAGACAGGTGCCCAGAAGAGGCACGCGGAGATAGTGTGGGAAGGGGCAGGAAGGATCTGCGAGAACTCCATGGGCCACGTCCCTGCTGCTCAGAGGCTGGAAAAGTGACCACCAGTTGCCCCTCCCAAGGCAAATCTAGATGTAGCCAGGCTAAAGACGGCGAAGGGCAGAAAGACCTTAACTGGATTCTGTGCCAGACCTCGCCGGGTTACGACACTTTCCTCTCTGAGCTTCAGCATTCTCATCTGTGAAATGGGGTATCACGGCCTCCCGGCAGTTATGATGCGGGGAAGACACACGCCGTAGGCACTTGTTGAATGGAGCCCCCCAGACCCGAGCTCGCGCCCCAGACCACCTGTGCCCTCACCTGGACCCCACCCTAGGTGAGTCCCGGGACTTGAAGTTCGGGTCTCCGTGAGGCTGACAGCTCCAACGGGGGTCCGGAATGGCCACGCCGAACGCCGCTGGGGGCGGGGGGGGGGCAACTGTGCCTGACGACCCGCAGGGACCTCTTCGGAGCTGTCCTCCGCACGCAAGTTGAGCCGGAGGACCAGAGTGTCCACCACGAGACAGGTCCTGGTGCACAGAGGAAAAGGAAGTGAGCATGCCCTTCCCCCACCACTACCCCCGTCACGGAAATGGTTTGCCCCGGACATCCTGATTGGTTCTTCGCTTCCGTTCGAACGCCGCGCCGCCCAAGTTGCCAGGCGACCAGTTAACTTTGGTTGCGAGGGTGAGCTCCAAGGCTCAGTATCCCGGCCCGCCCCGCCCCTTCACGCGGGCGGCCTTAGCCTGGATCCCAAGTTGCTCATTCTGGGCCTTCAGTTAGATATGGCACTGTGTAGAGTCCCGGGGCTGGTTCCTAGTCCGGACTTTGCAGCTAACTCGCTGTATGATCCTATGCAAGTCCCTTTCCCTCTCTCTTCTCCTAACAGCACAACAAATGAGTGAGTTCATTTTAACATATGTGCAAACCCAGCAGTCTTGAAATTTATTACTAAGGAAATGACCAAAGATAGGAGCAAAGAGTAATATAGCCCAGCATTATTTGTCATACCAAAATAATGGAAATAACCTCAACCTCAGCGCTCAGCGAGAGGGGATTGGTTATACAAATCCACTCTGTGGAAAAGCTAAGTTTGTAAGTTTTTACATGCTAGATAGCTTTGCATGGCATGACTCATCAGTGCTCATGGCATAACCCCTTAGTTGGGTACCTTTAATTATCCCCACTGACTGGTGAGGAATATTATGCAGTAATTAAAAATGATGTAGTTAAAAGATATTTAAAATATGGGAGAAATGTAAGAAAGTTTTTTAAAAAGTATATTTCAAAGCACTATGCACAACATAAATATGTATTAAATACATAATCATAGTATCACAGGTATAGATGCATAATCATTTATAATAACAGTAACTAATTTTTTCTTTGGTTTTTATGGGTTTTTCAAATTTCCAACATTTAAGCATGTCAAGGAAAAATCATTTTTAAGAGGATTAGAATAAGTTAACTTAAAGGCTCTTGGAGATGAGGAAATTTCATAGCTGTGAGTCACTATTTGAGTCTAGAGCATTGCTCAACTTAGAACCAGCCTGTTTTCTATTCCAGCCTGTGTCTTTCAAGTTCTTGGATTGATTGCCAATGACTGAGCACGTACTGTGTGCAAGCCTTGGGTAGATAAGGGAGGGAAATAATAATATACCAATGAGCGGGGGCTGGAGTAGGGGTGGAGGGATTGAGACAAAAAAGAAAATATATACTGATGATGTAATATAGAATAGTACTTGAAAGCTATATAATTTTACAAGCCAATGTCACCCCAATAAAGTCCATTCAAAATAAATGAATAAGTCTATGCCAGTAGCTAACAATGATTGGGTGTTGTGGCAGGGGCACCTACCAAATCAGAAACGGGGCATCTGGCTATATACGTGAGGACCGGCTAAAATGACCTGGCACGAACTTCCCCCTCTGCCAGACTATGCTTTGAGGCCTTACACACATTTTCTCATTTGATGTTATTTCCATCTGAGAAGACAGACTCTTTTCTTTCTGTTTGATACATGAGAAAACAGAGGTTTGTCTGGATCCAGCAAGAGTCCTCTCAGCTACTTTGTTATATCCCCGTGAACATGTGCAAGACTCGTTTGGCAGGAGCCATGAGGAAAGGCAAGGAGGGGCTTGGGACCCTAAAAGACAGAGAAAACCGAGCAGGGGCAGATCCCAACTTTGTACTTTCTGAGGCAAAGACAATTTAGGGAGACTTGTTTAATAAAAATTACAAACATACAAATATACAAAATTACAAATATAAAATTAGGTAATAAACTGATCGTTTGGTTAGAAAGATAAAAGAAACCACAACAAATGACAAGTTCCACAAACATTACAAAATCCACAAAAATAGCATCACTTTTATGATTTACCTCCACAATACTTTCCACAGACAAGGAAGACCACTCACACGTATGGAGGTAGAACCTCTGACTTGGGCTTTCATGTCACAGGCCCACCTGAGTCAGCTCAGTGTGCTAGGTGGGGGTAGTCCTGGGCCGCTCCTATACCAGCTCAGTTGGTGATAATTTATTCACAAAATTTATGTTGATGGGAAACAACATAAATGAAACCACTAAACCCAAACAAAATGTCAAGGTCCTCTTAGCCAGATCCCCAAAATGCTAACACTCCTCCAATGTCATCTGCCACAAGGGGAAGTAAGAGTGAAAGGAGATGTTGGTTTTAGCAGAGCGAGGTTAAAATACCTCAATTTGGCAGATTTTACAAAAGCATATGATCATGTGAACACTCTGCTAGGGTGCCTCCCAGACCTCAGCTTCCCCATTTTAAGATCGGGAATGATGACAGTGGTGTTGTGGTCAGATTCTTCTCTACGATCTACACCTGCCATCAGGAGTTGGCAGATATTTGAGATACCTCAGTAAAGGTCTGCTGGCCCTGGCATCCCCAAAGCTTGCTTCTGCCCTGCATGCCCTGGAGCTTAAAACAAATAAAACAACATAAAAATGCTGAGCCTCATTCCCAGAGTCAGAAAGTGAGGCAAACAGAGGGCAGAAGGAACCTCCCGGGACTCCAAGTTAGGCCTCACGAAGAGAGATCATTTGGGCACGTTCAGATTCCAGATCCCTCAGCCTCTTTACCTGCTAACAGCATATTGGCGATGCCCTCTATCTTCAAGGATTTGTTAAGTACCTGGTGCCAAATCAGAGAGATTGAAAGCATCCCAGTCCTTTCATTCCCTGACCATGGAGGGGTGGGGTGGGAGAGCCCATAAAAATAAGGTGGACAAGCTGTCATTAGTGTGCCTGGACCAGAGGGAACTGGAGGATCTTTACGACCTTATCCTGACCCAGCGCACGAGCAACAATAACATCCCTCCCCGTAGATGGGCCAGAAGCTGTTTCCCCACCTCCTCCAGCTCTTGGACCTTGGCAGTGTTTTCAGCACTCAGCTCGAAACCAAGATGAAATCAGCCTTACATGTCAGTTCCCTATCTTCTGTGCACCCCAAGGCTGTGTTTTGTTTTGTTTCATTTGATTTAAAGGGTGTTCCCTCTACACATACTGGCTTGCATCTGAGCTTTTCTGGAAGGACCCACCAGAAACTAGTCCCAGTGGTGACTACTGGGCTGACTAAGCAACAGGGAAAGAAGAAAAGCTTTTTAGAAAATACTTTTTATACCTTTTGGATTCTGTACCTTATAAATGTATTACCTGTTATGGTAAAGATGGTGGATAGGCAGACACGGCTCATCCCTTCACACAAGCACATCAAAATTACAACTAAAATATAGAAAAACCATCACCCAGAACTGTCAGAAAATGAGTTGAATATAAGTCTGACAACCATGGAATTAAAGATACCACATCCATCCAGACTAGTAGGAGGGGCGTAGATGCAGAATGGAATGGTCTCTCACCCACGTGTGGTAGATAAAAATTTTGGAGGGGTATCTTGGGAGTAAGGAGTCCCAGACCCACACCGGCGCCCCCCCAGCCCATGGTTCCAGTGCCAGGAAGATAAATCCCCACAACTTCTGGCTACAAAAACCAGTGGGGATTGAGTCAGTGGAAGAAACTTCTAGAGCCCCAAGCAGTTCCTCTTAAAAAACCCACACACGGACTCACCTACTCAGACTCACTCCTTCTGAGCTCCAGCACCAGAGTAGCAGCTTGAAATGCACCAGCAGCATACCGGGAGAAAATGAAGTGTCTGGCATCAAGGTGAGCAGTGGCCATTGTCCCTTTTCTAAATCCTCCCCCCATAGATCCACAGAGCCAGCAAGCTGGTGCCATATCTGAAACTACATCAACCTGCCTAACACTGTTTGACCCAACTTGGAGATTCCCAAAGACTCTGCCCCACCCAACTTACAGGCCCACTCAAGTAGCTTTTCCATATGAATGGCTGGTCTTGGCTCCTGGTTCACATAGTCCAAAATCACCTCAAACAAGCAGCAGCTGGCCTCAGGGAGCCCCAGATCTGGCACTAGCAGCAGCCATTCTTGATTTACAACCTGGCTTCACCTGGGAATCTCCAAGCTCAGCACAAGTAGCAGCCATCTCAGATTGCTTTATCGCTGAGACAGGGTGGCCCCAGGCAACACAGGTGGGGGCTGACCTTGGCCTACTCCACCCAGGAAACCCCAGGGCCAGCACATCCAGTGGAGAGATACAGACCACATCAGAGCACCACCACCCTAACCCTGTACAGCTGATCCTCTATAGAGGGTGGAGGTTGGTGGTCAGTAGTCACAGCGAATCCTTGCAGCTGACTGGCCTGGGTAAATCTCTCCCATTGATCTGCCAATAGCAATCAAGGCTCAACTACAAGAGGAGGGTGTACTCAGCCCACATGAAGGACATACCTCAAGTACCCAGCTTGAGTGATAGGGAAGGCTGAGCCACTGGACCCTACAGGACACCCACTACATTAGGCCACACTACCAAGGCACAGAGTCAAAGCAGCTCTACCCAATACATAGAAACAAACACAGGGAGGCTGCCAAAATGAGAAGACAAAGAAACATGGCCCAAATGGAAGAACAGGTCAAAACTCAAAAAAAGAGCTAAACAAAATAGAGATAAGCAATCTATCAGAGGCAGAGTTCAAATCACTTATAAGGAAGCTCAAGGAACTTAGTGAGGATCTCAACAGCATAAAAAAGATCCCGTCAGAAATGAAGTAGACACTAATTGAAATAAAGAACAATTTACAGGGAAATAATAAGAGAGTGGATGAAGCTGAGAATCAAATCAATGATTTGGAACATAAGGAAGCAAAAAACAACCAATCAGAACAACAAAAAGAAAAAAGAATCCAAAGAAAATATGAGGATGGTATAAGCAGCCTCTGGGACAACTTCATGCATTCCAACATTCGCATGAATGGGGTGCCAGGAAAAGAGAAAGAGCAAGAAATTGGAAATCTATTTGAAAAGATCATGAAAGAAAACTTCCCTAATTTGGTGAAGGAAACAGACATACAAGTCCAGGAAGCACAGAGAGTCCCATACCAGATTGATGCAAAGAGGCCAACTCCAAGACACATCATAATTAAAATGCCAAAGGTTAAAGATAAAGAGAGAATCTTAAAATCAGCAAGAGAAAAGCAGAGAGTTACCTACAGGAGAGTTCCCATAAGACTTCCAGCTGATTTCTCAAAAGAAACTTTGCAGGCTGGAAGGAACTGGCAAGAAATATTCAAAGTCATGCAGAGCAGGGACCTACAGCCAAGATTGCTCTACCCAGCAAAGCTATCATTTAGAATCAAAGGGCAGATAAAGAGCTTGCCAGACAAGAAAAAAACTAAAGGAGTTCATCATCATCAAACCATTATTATATGAAATATTAAAGGGACTTATTTAAGAAAAAGAAGATCAAAACTATGAACAATAAAATGGCAAAACATACATGTCTATCAATAATTGAACCTAAAAAAACAAACGAAGCAAACAAGAAGAACAAAGACAGAATTTTGGATACAGAGAGCATTTTGATAGTTGTCAGATTGGAGGGGGGTGTGGGATAATTAGTGAAGAGGTAAGGGGATTAAAAAGTACAGATAGGTACAGAATAGCCATGGGGATGTAAAGTATGGTATAGGAAACGAAGAAGCCAATGAAGTTAGACGCAGGACCCATGGACATGAGCAATGGTGGAGGTATTGCCTGAGGGAGTGGGGGCTGCTGGATGGAGCCGGGCAAAGGGAGAAAAATCAGGAAAACTGTAATAGCATAATCAATAAAAAAAGGAAAAAAATAATTGTATTATCTATTTTTTAAAAATAAGTGACACTATTAAGGATAGTCTATGAGAGAACAAAATAAGGCAGTGAATTAAAAGACAACTCAGCCCAGCCCTGGCCGGTGTGCCTCAGTTTGTTGGAGAGTCGCCCCATACACCAAAAGACTGCAGGTTCGATTCCTGGTCAGGACCCATACCTAAGGTGCATGTTCGATTCCCAGTCGTACAGGAGGCAACTGATCAAAGTTTCTCTCTGACATTGATGTTTCTCTCTCTCTTCTTCCTCCCTCTCTAAACATCAATAGACAGATCCTCAGGTTAGGATTTAAAAAAAAAAACCTCCCTGGTTGGTATAGCTCAGTGGATTGAGTGTGGACTGTGAAGCAAAGGGTCACTGGTTCAATTCACAGTCAGCACACATGTCTGGGTTGCAGGCCAGGTCCCCAGTGGGGACCACATTGATGTTTCTCTCCCCACTTCCCCTCTCTCTCTTTAAAAAATAAAAAATAAAAAAAAGACAACTCAGCCCAAATACAGAATGTCCTTCCAAACACAGCAGGTGAGGTCAACTGGGATGTCCTTTTATAGTAGCAACATAGTCACATTTCTCAAACAACTTGGAACAATTTTATGTTGTATCATTAGGCATATACCCTGATCTAGCAACTGGACTTTTAGAAATTGACCCTAGCTGTGTAATGAAGGAGAATCAGAAAGATTTAGAAGAGTATTTACTACAGCATTGCTACTAATAGCAAAAATGCAATACAATACAATAAATAAAATAAAATAAAATAATCAACCACAACCTAATTTCCTGACTGCAGGATGAGAATGGTATATGGAACTGGAATGGAATACCATACAGCAAGAGTGTCAAACTCATTTTCACCAGGGGCCTCATCAACCTTGCAGTTGCCTTCAAAGGGCCGGATGTAATTTTAGGACTGTATAAATGTAACTGCTCCTTAACTAGGGGCAAGGAGCTCGGCGCTGCCGCCAGGTAGCAACAAGGTACAAGGCCGGATAAAACAAGGTGGAGGGCCGGATTCAGCCCACGGGCCTTGTGTTTGCCATACAGTCATTAAAAATGATGAGTTTTGAAGAATAGTAAGAAACAGGGAAAGATTTTTTAATAGTGCATCTCCCAGTTCAATTATTTGTTCCAGAAATATTTCTGAGACCTACTATGTAGGTACAAGCACATCTTCCTGAGCTTCAGTTTCCTCACCTATAAAGTGGGATTTAACCTGCCCACCTCCCAGGCCTGCGAGAGGCTCAGCACCCTGATGGACCCTCAGCACCCTATGGCAGCTGCTCCTGCTGCTGTCCCTGTGAGCTTGTTGGGGACACACGTCCCCACGTATCTCTCCTCTGCCCAAACCCTCCAAGGACTCCCCAGCAAGCTCTGAATACCACAGCCTTTGGGAGCTCACCCCTGTCAACTTCATCTCCTGCCACCTTCCCCCTCAGCCCAACTTGCTCCAGCCACTGGCCCTCATGCGGCTTCTCAAACACAGCAAGTGCCCTCAGGCCTCAGGGCCTTTGCATATGCTGTTCCTTCCGCCCAGGCATCTCTTTTCCAAGACAGCTGCCCCCTCACCTCCATCCTTACATCCTTTAGGTCTCTACTCAAATGTCCTCCCAGGAAACCTCTCAGCCCCCTCTCATCATTCGCATTCCTGACACTTGGTGTGTCCCTGTGCTTGCATCTTGTCTGTCTCCTCCAGTGACTGTGAGCTCCCAGAAGGCAGGGTCCATCTTTCTCCTGCCCACTTTTCCTACCATCACCACAGTAAAGGCTCTGAGAAGTACTGGGTCAGAAACCAAAAAAGCCTGGATCAGAACATTTCTCGTTGCTTACTCCACTGTTTCCCAAACATAGCCAAACTTGAAGCCCTGCACCTTCACAACACTTACTAAGGAGCCCACAGAAACAGTGAAAATGCTGTCTCCAGAGGGTGGGTCTCTAGGATGTGACAAGGGACACTTCCTCCTCTGCTAGAGCCCCCTGAAAAGTGCAGGGCGCCTAGCCTGGGACCAGAGCCCAAACACAGGACCCCTCCTCGCTCTCCAGCCCCCCAAACCACCTGCCTCTCAAACCACCTGGAGGCCTCCAGACGGCCAGCGTCCACCTGCCAAAGAATCAGGCCCAGCCACCTGCGGTCATGTTCCGGGTCCGAGGACACATGCTGCCAGCTCAGCTGCAATGTGTGCTACCCCTGCTTGCCAGGCTATGTGACCCTGAGCTGGGCCCCTCTTATCTCTGAGCCTCAATTTCTCCATCTGTATAATGGAGGCAGTCATACTCACTTTAAAATATACAACCCAAGCTAGGTTCTGGGTTTCTGTCCTTAGAAAGTTTTTGATTCTAAGATCAGAACAACCACAAGGTCCAAGATATAGTCGCCATCACCTGGAGTTCAAGGGGCCCACTCCTCCCACCTCGATTTCCAGGAAAAAATGTGCAGCCAGGAGACACAGCAGGGGCGGGCTCAGCTCAAGAGGAACATCCTGAGAGCCCAGGCTCTGGAGGAGAGACTGACGTGACCACTGTCGGTCCCACAAGCTGCACTCCAGGCCAGAATGGAGACTGCTTCCTGCAAATCCCTCTTGAAGACAGTCTGGTCGTAACTGATGTTCATTCTGGCATCGATCAGCACCCCTGCCCTGCCTCCTGCTATGTGCTGGTTCCTGGCACAGGTCGTTGTCCTGACCTGGTCAAGCATGTGAAGTCATTTGCATACCTGGTAGCCTTCATGTAGTAGCATCCGTGACTATTCCCCCTTTCCTTTATGCAGGGATCCAATTCGTCTTGCAGCTCAAGACATGTCTCATGTGTAAGTTTCCCTTAATAAACTCTTAATTACAAGGCTGGAGTAGCCAGCCTCTCTCTTTGGTTGTTCTCTGCCCACTGCTAAGGGAAGGAGATTTTCAGTCTCGGGGTTCTTCTCTGGGTCTAGTGTGGAAACAGCCCTCACAGCTTCCACACCCCAGCTCCCCGCCCTGCACAGCCACCCCCACAACATCCAGCTGCCTGGAGCTGCCCCTCCACACCACCACCCACCAACCCGCTCAGCGCCCACTGCCTACAGCGCTCTTCCTGCCCTTTCCCTCTCGCCCCCTCCACCGTGTCCTGTGAAAGTCACTTCCCCAGAGCCTTTCCTGTCCCCTCCCCAGCTGAGCGGGGTGGGGAGGGACCCTTTCCCACGTCCCCACAGTCTCCTGGGTTTCTCCCGTCCTATTGAATTGTGTTGCACATGCCCACATACAGGCCCACTCCCCCGGCCACGGGCGACACTGAGCACGTCAGGCGGAGGGGGGACTGGCCTGCTGCATCTGCCACAGCCCGGCGCCCAGCCCGGTGCGCAGAGCAGGCACTCATTGACATTTGGGAACAGAACTGAGACAGAGCTCGAAGACTGCCTCCCGGACGCCCTTGTCCTCCCTTCTTCTCTCCTCCCAGGGGGCTTTCAGAGGGGTGACGCGGTACAGGGCGGCACCCCTGATGGCTGTGCGTTCAAATCTGGTTCCACACTGTCCTGCATGCATGATCCTGGGAAAGAGGCCCCACCTCCCTGAGCTACAGCTCCTCCACTGCACACTGGGAATGGCGACACCACTTCCCAGCAATGTCACTAGAATCAAACGAGATAATGGTCACCAAGCCTCCTGCATGGGGCTTGTCACATGGTAAGTGATCGAGGCACCTGATTACTCTCACTGCTACTAAATATTAGAACCACCGTTATTATAGCTCAGGGTGAAATTCCCACACGGGTCCCCTGCGAAGCTCCTACTTTGGACCCTGGGCTGCCCCATCAGAACAAAGCCCTACGTGTGACCAGATCAGTCCTGGTCCCCTTTCTCTTTTGTTGGGGAGTGTTGGGCCCATATTCTCTTTTCAACCTCCTGACCCAGCAAGGGCTGAGAGTAAAGCCAGCACCCTGCACAGAGGGAGAAACCTGGGATTCCTCCCACCCCCATCCTAGCACCAGGTTGTTCCACCCGCTGGGGCAGGACTCCTGACCTCACAGGCTCCAGGCATGCCATCAGGTAAGTGGGGGCCTTGATAGCTCCCAGCCAGCCCCCTGGGCGCTCCTAGGTAACTGTCAGAGGAAGGGCTTGGGAAGGATGAAAACGGGGCCCTCAGAGTGGGGCTGTTATCACTGAGCTGCTGCTGGGGCTGAGCATCCCTCTGCCTCTGGGTTTTTCTGCACCTCAGCTTTCTGTCTGGACAATTGGGAGACAGCGGCTACAGCTTTGGAGTAAGGACTCAGGTGAGCCCGCCTGCCCCTGCAGACCTCCCCGCTTCGCCTCCTCTTGGCTTGTTTCCAAACGTGTTTGCTCGTTTGACAAAGATTACCTGGGCCCCTGGAGTGTGCCAATTCCTAGGAAGAGAGATGGGAACACCGGGGCTTACAGTCTAGTGAGGGAGACAAAACCACAGCCAAGGAAGTGAATCAAGAAGTGAGAAATGTTATAAACAAATATAAAACTGTGTAAAGAAATGGGCAAGATGGAAAAAGGGCTGCTTTATATAGCTCGGGGAGGGAGGCCTGTCCTCTGAGCTGAGACACGGAGGGCGAGGCGTGCAGAAGCCTAGAGGACCGCTGAGCAGGAGCCTCGTGGGCAAAGGTCCTGAGGCAAGAATTTGCTTGATATGTTTGAGCCAAAAGGCCAGAGGCTGGAATACAGAGACAGGAGTAGACTGGCACTAAATTGGTGAGAGTCTGTAGGCCTCAGGGAGGAGTTTAGATTTTAAACATTAAAAGCAGCAGTTTAAGGTCAAGATCAGGAATCCGGGGGTCAGCCTGTCAGGGTTCCGATCCCAGGTCTACCACCCACCGGCGTCCGAGAAGGGAAAGTTCCTTAAACTGCGGGCTTCCATTCCATTATCCTCAGTGGAAAGAACAGTTTCACCTACATCGTAAGGGGTCACCTTGAGTCCCTAGGGTAATGTCAGCGAAACCCTTAGCACAGGACCTGGCCAGGGTCTGGCTTGATGAATGTGCCCTATGCTAACGACAACATCAGACATTATACAGCACAGCCTTGAGGGGTCCTGATAGATCTCAAATCCTGGCAGAGAGCCCACACGCTTGTGCTCCAGGCCTCCTGGGAGGTGGGTGAGGGCAGACAGGCTGGCAGCTGAGGGACACGGGGCAGGAGCAGACAAGCCTGAGGAACAGGCTGGATTTGGCCCCAGTTGAGCCCTATCAGCTCTCCACTCCCAAGGCCTTCCTGTCCCAGGAACAGAAACAAGTTTCGAATCAGAAAATCCTGGAATATGCCCTGGCTGGTGTAGCTCAGTGGATTGAGCACCCACCTGGGAATCAAAGGGTTGCCAGTTCCTTTCCCAGTCAGGGCACGTGCGTGGGTTGCAGGCCAGGTCCCCAGTAGGGAGCGTGCTAGAGGCAACCACATACTGATGTTTCTCTTTCCTCTCTTTCTCCCCCCTTTCCCTCTCTAAAAATAAATAAAATCTTTTAAAAAACAAAGAAAGAAAACCCTAGAATATTTTAATGCTGAGGTCTTTAAATTTTTAGGATCCCCTCAGTCTAAAAACACTAGACTCCCACCATGCTCGAGTCTCAGAGTTGAAAGTAAGGCCCTGGCTGGTGTGGCTCAGTGGATTGAGTGCCAGCCTGCAGACCGAAAGGTTGATGGTTTGATTCCCAGTCAGGGCACATGCCTGGGTTGTGAGCCAGGTCCCCAGTTGGGGGTGTGCGAGAGGCAACTGATCAATGTTTCTCTCCCTCTTCTTCTCTCTCTAAAAATAAATAAATAAAAGACATGTTTTTAAAAAGGAAGTGAAGTGAACCTAGGTCATCATTGATGCCGGGGGAAGTCAGAGTGCCCGACAAGATGGCGGCCCCTGCAGAGTGGGGCTAACATCAGACCCAGTGTTTCCTGGGGAAGCAGAATGGAGGGATGACTATTTTCAATGAGATGCACCAAATAAATCCCCTAGGGCGGTGCTGTCCACTAGAACTTTCTGTGAGGGTGAAATGATCTGTATCTGTCCAGTACAGCAGCCACTTGACACATGTAACTACTGAGATCTTGAAATATAACCAGGGCCCTGGCTCTGGATAGCTCAGTTGGCTAAAAGCACCGTCCAAATATGCCAATGTTGTGGGTTCGATACTTGGTCAGGGCACATGCAAGAATCAACCAGCAAATTTGTAATAAGTGGAACAGCAAATATCTCTCTCTTCTTCTCTCTCTAAAATCAATAAATTAAAAAAAGAAACTATGAAAAAAAGAAATGTGACTAGTACAACTGAAAAACTGATGTAAATTTTATCAAATTTTAAATAATTTAAATTAAAATAGTCACAGAAGGCTAGTGGCTATTATATTCAATAGCATAGTTCTAGAGTCAAAGTTATTTCCTCTTCGATTTTTTTAAAGATTTTATTTATTTCTTTTTAGAGAGAGGGAAAAGGAGGGAGAAGGAGAGGGGGAGAAACATCAACGTGTGGCCACCTTGCACACCCCCACAACCAGCAACCCGGCTGGCAACCCAGGCACATGCCCCAACCGGGAATCAAACTAGTGACCCCCCGGCTCACAGGCTGGCACTTAATCCACGGAGCCACACCAGGCAGGTCCCTCTTCAGTTTTCCTTCACTGTTTCTGGTTGCCTCAAAGAAACAGGCTTTGTTGGGTGTTAACTCTGTTAGCTGCTCCCTATACTTGCTAATTTCAACAAAGAGTGGGGTCCTCAGACTGAGGGCTAAACTGGAATTTTTGTCCCTTTTTAAAACGACTGTGTAGGTAAATTTAAATACAATACAATTCACCAACTTCAAGTATACACTTGGATGATTTTTGAAAGACATCTATATTCTGTAATCACCACCACAATCAAGAAATCGTTCCCACCTCCTGGAAAACCTCTTCCCGCCCTTTCACAGGCAGGCCCTGCCCCCACTCCATCCTCCACTGATCTGTTTTCTTAGTTTTGCCTTTCCTGGAACATCGTATAAATGTGCCCCACTTCTTTCACTTGAAGCTGGACTAGAATTTAATAGCATTGTTTCATTGCCATTCCATTTTTTCCCCATGTATTTCTAATTATGCAAATGATAATGAATTGCAACTTAGAAATAGAGTATGAATTTCTTTTTAAATTAAATCTGTTTAAGGAGTGTACCTTCACTTTAAAACCCTAAGTCACTCGTAGAACAGGTGGATAGTGAATACGGCATCACGTAAGTGGGACACAAATCATTGGAAAAGCCACCCAAGCCCACCTCTGCATGTGACACGCAGGGAAACCAAGGCCCAGAAAGGGAGGGTGACTGGCCTGGATCAGAAGGAGCAGGTGGCAGAAGCCTGAGCTGCCCAGAACAGATGGCAGGGGCTGGGAGGACAGGCTGGGGTCTCCCTTAGGGTTGGAGGGTTCCCCCTCCCCCACTCTGTGTCCAAGGTCAGAAGCTGGGCCTAACAGATGGGATTTTGCAGAGGAAGAGGGTTCTGGGAGTGAGGGCCTTTGTCCTCCTGGCATTCCAACCCCATATGGCAGGGCCAAGCCCGAGGGCTGTGAGAGAAATAGGGCACCTCCTGAACTGGAAGGTCACAGCCTGGTGACAGAATCTTTGTGGAAACTTGACAGCCAAGACCTTCCAGGCCTTTCTAGCTTTCAACTTGACCCCTCCACTCCACATGCAAACCAGATGCAAATGAGCCTTGCTGCTTCTGAGCTCAGCTGCCCTTTCTCTCCTGCTGGGGCCCATCCCACAGGCCCAGCCACCCATGACACCGAAGCCCCGGGCCCACATCCCAGGCCCACATCCCCAGACCCCTTGCACTAGGGCAGGGGCATGAAATGGCCTCACCTGACCCACCTCTCTGCTTGGACGCTGTATCAGACCTTGAGCCATTTCTACCCTTTCTCCTCCTCCCCACCCTCCCTCCAGTTCAAGCAGAAGTTTTAAAACAGAAATCAGTATTACAAAGCTATAGTCATCAAAACAACATGGTACTGGCATTGCCCTGGCCAGGGTGGCTCATTGGTTGGCGCGTCATCCTGTAAATGAGAACTTGTGGGGTGAGTTCCTGGTCAGGTCACATACCTAGATTGTGGGGGTCTGGATGCAGGTGCTTGCAACCCCTCCCCCGCCCCTCTCTTCCCGTACGCCCCAGCCCCACCCCCCACCCCCCACCCCATCTAGGCACAGATCTCCAGTCTGGGTGTGAGCAGAGGCAATTGACTGATGTGTCTTTCTCACATTGATGTTTCTCTCTTTCCCTTCCTCTCTCTCTGAAAAAGCAAATGGAAATGTCCTTGGATGAGGATAAAAAAATCCCCAGCATGGTACTGACATGAAAACACACAAAGGCCAATGAATGGAACAGAATCAAAAGCCTGGAAACAAACCTACACATATGTGGCCAACTGGTACTTAACAGGGGGGCCTGGAAATGCTCTACAGGGGAAGGATGGTCCCTTCAATGGGATATGCAGATGTCAAATCATAACGTGGTACACCTGAAATTTACATAATGTCGATAACCAATGTCGCTTCAATTCACTTAATTAATAAGATAGAGTAAATGGTGTTGGAAATGCTGGGTAACCACATGCAAAAGAACGAAATCGGATCCCTGTGCCACTCACGAAAATTAACTGGAAGCAAACATAAGGCCTGAAACCACACAACTCCTAGAAGAAAACAAGCTCTTGACGGTGATCTTGGCGATGGTTTTTTAGATGTGGCACCAAAAGCAAAAATCAACAAGTGAGGCTGCATCAAACTAAAACTTCTGCACAGCAAAGAAAATAGAGAAAATATTTGCAAATCATCTCTCCGATAAGGGATTGATATCCAAAATATATTTAAAAACTTACACAACTCGATAGCAAAACACCAAACAATCCTTGATTAGATATTTCTCCTAAAAAGACATACAAATGGCCAACAGATACACGCAGAAATGGAATGAGGGGGTGGAAATTCCTGGTATCTGGAATGCACATTAAAATACTTCAGGAAGAAGTAGATGACGCAAACCCGGAAAACGTTAATGAGGAATCTTGGTGTTGGGTATGGACTTCATAATGTGATTCCCTATTTTTCTGTGCATCTGAAATTATTCTCATTCAATCTAAGTTAGTTGACTTAAAGAAAAACATTAGGAACTGGTCATTGTGGAGGGCCCTGGGAGTGGCCAAAATTGTGAACATGAAATAAGAATGGCGGAAGACTGGGCACGGTGGGGAGACCCTTCTGGGTTGGGAAATCCAGCCCTGCGTCTGCGAGGCTCCTGAGCCCTGCATGTCCCTTCCCTGTCTGCAGCCCCTTCCCCCGGGACACCCTGACTCTCCTCTTAGCGCTCACATGTGGCACCGTGGGCCTTGCCCCTGACCAGCCCCACTCCTCCGTACATCTGCCCTCAGGTTTGGGCCAGGCAGGAGATAGTTAACTGCCCCCAAGCCCTGAGAGGCCTGGCCATTCCCACCAGTGTCTGGAATAAGAAGGGGGGCAGAAGGACACAGCCCATTCCTGGGACCAGGCCTAGACATCTGTCCTCCCTCTGTCTACCTCATTGGACAGACAGGAAACTGAGCCCGGGACCTGACCCAGGTCCCCTGTTTCCAGGGCCAACGCTCTTCTAGGGACCAAGGACACACAATCTCACAGAAGAAAGAGGTGGAGAGAAGGCTCAGGACACAGGAAGGGTCAGAAGCAGGCTTCTGGCTCCCCGGAGTCAGGGTCATAGGCAGAGGGTAGAGGACAAGACCCCGGGAGTCTGAGACTTCTGAGCTGAGGGGGTCAGTGCACTGTGCGTGCCCACCCACCAGGACGGGGCTCTCCCCTCCTTATTCATGCCCCTTCCCTCAGTGCAGCCCCAGTCTCCCCAGCTCGAGGAGAGGTGCCCCCTCCACCAGTTGCTCAAGCAGGAACCTCAAAGTCCCTGTAGCTCCTCCTTCTCCCTCAGCCCCTAATCCAGTCAGCTGCTCCTCCTCCAGCTCTCCCCTTCCATTCAGTCTGTCAACAAATGTTCCCTGAGCTCATTCTGTGCACCAGGCACAAACCTGGCACCAGGGCCTCAGCCATGAGCGAAACAGACACAGCCCTGTCCTTGGTGAACTGTCATTCATTGATGGTAAACACCGAACAAGATGCTTAAGTGAACACCTGACACACCATCAAGGGCACGGGAAGGAAAACCAGAGGGGCATGAAGAGTCAGAGGGTGGCAACAATGAGACTATTTTCATGAGAGGGTTGCCTCTGGGGGATGAGGTGGAGCAAAGGCCGGAATAAAGAGCAGGCAGAGCCATGGAGCTACCTGGAGAAAGAGAGCCTTAGACAGAGGAAATGGCAAGTGCAAAGGCCCTGAGGCAGGGAGTGAGTTCGCCTCTGAGAGAGCAGCAAGGGGGCAGTGTGGCTGGAGTGGAGAGTGAGGGGCTGGAGGCAGGGAGGCTGGTCAGGATAAGAGGGTCCCGTGAGGAGGGACTGAGTAGGGCTGGGAGTGGTCTAAGCAGAAGCAGGACAGGCTCAGACTCAGGTTACAATAGCTTTCCTTTCGCTGGAAATGGAGTGCAGGGGACAAAGGGCAGTAGCAGAATGGCCAGTGAAGAAACTACTGCAGCAGTCCAGGCAAGACGTGAAGCGCAGGGAGGTGCTGGTGGCGGTGGAGGGGCACAGAGCAGCCTAGTCCTGGATCTGCTAAGGGATCAGATGTCTGGTGTAGGAGGAAAAAAAGGAGTCAGGAGGGAACATAGCTCCATTTTAGAGACCATGGTTCCTTGCTGTACCATGTGCCCATGTGCACAGGTCAGAGTTGACTTCAATTAATACTTAATGAAAGAGAAAGAGCAAATTAAGGAAGAAAGAAAATCCCAGTCTCAGATTCTCCCTTCAGACCAGACTGGGTTTGAGGGTGATTGTTTTTTTCCGGGGTGGTTTTTTTCCCCCTCTTTCAACCTTGTCAGAAGGCGACCTCTGGTGGCTAATTATTAAATTGCAACCTCCACTTGGCGGTAAGGAATGGATAATAGACCCTGGAAGATTCCCAGCTGGATAGAATCAGAGACCACATTTCACCGCCACTACCACCATCCCCTGCCCCTACCTGACAGATGAAGATACTGAGGCATTGAGGTCTGATCTCCATCTCAGCGGCCACCCCTTCTGGCCTCCCAGCTACTGTTTTCCAGAACTGAATGGACTTTTCAGGGCAACCCCCACACCCTCTGAATGGGATGCTGGGAGTCTACTCATTGCCTTCCTACATTCCTACGAAGCAGAAGCCTGGTACCACCTGGACCTGCATACATGCCAGGGCTAGGCACTCCCAAAACACCCAGGTTAGCCCATATCATCCTTTCTTTCACACACACACACACACACACACACACACACACACACACCTGGAATCTGCTCCCTTCCCAGCCCAGTTTCTCCAGCTGGAGTAAAGGGCATGCTCCCCACCAGCACCCCATTCAGAGGGCATCGTGACTCCTCCCAACTGTAGTTCTTGAAGTGCCTTGAGCTGCCATTGCTCTTGACACAGGACCCAACTAGGCAGAGGAAAGGAGGCCTTGGCACGTTCTGAGGAGGGCAGAGTGGTTGTCACCTCCCTCAAGCTGCATGTAAGACCTCTATTGATGCAACACAAGATGGCATTGGATGTTTCTTTTATTTCTTTCTCTTCTTGTTTCTCTTTTTAAAGTAATTTTTAATTTTACATTACACAACTAGCAGGGTTATAGACTCCCAGGAAATAGAAATACTTCAGTTAAGGCTAAAGTCCTCTTGGATCGTTCCCCATTCCCCACCCTGTTCCTGGACCCCCTGAACAAAGGGAAGCACTGTTGTCAACTTGAAGTTCATTCTTGCAGATTTTTTTATGTATATGTGACACACACATGCCCCACCCACCCCGCACCACGAAGAATATGTAGCATTTTCTTAGGATTATTTTTCTCCAAAGTAGAATCGTACTGTACACTTTTATCCCGTGACTTTTTTCTCCACTGTGTTCTGGACTCGGGTTCAGCTCACAAATATGAGATGGTATTCACTTCAATGGGGAGCTGCATCCGGCTGCGAACCACTATGGGAAGCAAACTGGTCCCTAACTGGCCTGGAGGCACCCTGTGGAGTCCCTCCCTCTCTCTAACTCTCTCCTCTCACATCTCCTTTTCCCCGGCTGTCCTTCCTCCCATCTGCCACTTTTTTTCACCCCAGCACTTAAGCCCCACACAATCAACTCCCTTGTGAGAAGGTCATAAATCACCAGATGCCCTTGAAAATGTTCCTGTCCTGAGTTTGGGGCTCCCTGCGCCTCCTGATGGTGTCTGTGAGTAATGCAGCCCTCTAAGCCTTTTGCCCACCAACTCATTCAGTAGTACTACCTACACTGAACCCTGCCTGTGCCTGCCAGAGAGGAGTGGCGGCAGATGAGCTCCTCTCTGCCCTGGCAGCTCTCTTGGTGGAATGCGAGTGCCCTCGTGACCAACCAGAAGGAACTGCCTGTCTAAAAGCGCCCGGGGAAGTGCTTTGTGGGAAACTCATGGTCCCAATACAGAGCCTTTGGAGGACAAGGGGGCGGTCCCTCCCAAGTGTGTTGCAGTTTGCGGCTAGGACCTGAGTCCACAGGGACAAAAAGGCAAATTGCCAGGGTGTTTGTTGCAGCGCTGTTCTTGATGGCAAATTATATACGCCCAGCAATCAGGCTGGCTACATTCATCCAGGTGCAATCAAATAATGGAACACGTCTAGGTCCAACCCTTCCCGATCCTGGGACTCTGTCCCCCTCGGAGTGTCTCCACTGGCTCCCCCCAACTCTGCAACCTGCTCCTGCTCAGTCCTGCCCCACTCCAGGTCCCCCTCACCCTCCTCTTGCTTCTTTCTACAGAGCATATCTTCTATTGTAATAAATAATGTCCTTATTTATGTTTGTCACCCATCTCTCCCCACAAGAATGTCAGCTTTCCAAAGAAAGGCTTTGTGAACTTTGTTCGATTTTATATCACAGTGCCTGACACACAGCTGACACATGATAGAGGTTTGGTCAATGAATGAAGGTCTTGTTCATGGCACAGGACGTAGAAAGATCTCTAACCAGCATTAACTGAAAAGGCAAGCTTCAGATGAACGTGGATGGTGTGCCCCACTGTGTAAAGAATGTGAGTGGGATGCTTTCCTGTAAACCTAAAACTGCTATCTTAGACGTCTATTAATTAAACAACAACAAAAGCTACAAAACTTTCTGGAGAAGGCAAAGAAAAGGAGAACACTTTGGCTGGGTTTCATTCATTCGTGTATGCAACCAACACGTATTAAACTCCTGATGCACACCGGTCATGTCCAATAAAGGGTTCTTTGGAGAAAGTGACATTTGAGATTGGCTTTGAAACGTGAATGGGATTGTGCCGGGAAGAGATGGGGCAGAAAGGATATTCTGATGCATGGGTCGGTGTGGAGATTGTGGTGGCGCAGATGTGCTATAAATATTTAGAGAATGGTCAGCAGTTCTGGTCGCCGGCTGCAAAGGCTCCACTCAAGAAAGACAAAGTGATAGCTCGTCGAGGCCTATTGGTCCCGGCTGGGAAAGGACGTAAACGCAAGGCTGAGGCATTTTTCTTGATTTGGTAAGCAACAGAGGAGTCTTTGAAAGTGGATAACAAAGATACATTTTTAAATTAAAAATAATGTAAGAGGCAACTGTGAGATGGCCAGAGTGAGGCCACCTCCTAAGGGAGAACTTCCTGCTGGAGTGGGGAGGGGAGCATCCCCAGGAGGCGGGGCTTGGGGCTCTCACTGTCCAAGTCCGGTGGGGCCACGTATTTCAGGCTCCTTAGTAGCAGATTCTTGTGACCCAAGGGTACCAGCACTTCCTGGGCCCCTGCCCGCTGAGAGAGGGATCCAGGGTCTGCTCACCTCTCATCCCAACAATACACCTGGAGAGGGATTGCTTGGTAAGTAAATTCATGACTTGGAAAATGACGCAAAAAGTGAGCCAGAATTATGGGTAGAAGTCAGCATTCGGGGAGCATTTACTAAGTGCCAGGCCCTGTGCAGTTCATTTTATGCCACGTGGGCGCCCACTTGAGTCTGGGTTCAAATCCTGACCACGGACTGGCTCTAGCACTTAGCAACTTTGAGCCTCACTTGCCCACTTGAAAAGTGGCACCTACCTGCTGCCGAGGCCTAATGAGAGATTCAGTCAGATGGGAACTCTGTGTCAGGGTAGTATTTGTCAGCAGGCGCCGGAGACCAGCCCTGCCAGGGCTCTTGACGGCTCTGGGCCGCTGCTTCCTCATCTATAAGAAGGGGAGAGGTACAGTATCTCCCCAAAAGGCAGTGGTGAAGACTAAATGCATATCAAGCTGTGTCTGACACACTCAGCTCAACACACACTGGCTGCCATGATTTCTGCCTTTTGAGGAGGCCCTATTATTCCTGCCATTTTGCAAATGCCAGTGTTTGAACCAAGAGTTTCTGTCCCTGGAGCAGGTTCCCATAGGAAGGGAAATACAATAGGCACAGGGTGGGGCCAGAGCTATCCACCTGGGCAGGTCATTTGCCTTCTGGAGGTCAACCGTCAGGAAAGTTGAATGGCCGTGAGCACTGAATAAGGTCAGCCCTTTATTGTCACTGTCCCTTGACAATCAGGACTCCCCGATTGTCTGACTGTCCGGGGGACAGCTGGCTACCTAGCAGATTCTAGGCACACAGTGAGTAGGCTCTCAGTGGTGTTGGGAGCCCCTCCCACTCTCCGCCACTACTGGGCGGGGACAGATTAATACTAACTGAGCTGCCTCCCGCCCCTCCCATACAGAGCCGCTGGAGAACTAAGCTAGCAGGTAAGTGGGCAGAGCTGGGTGGCTCAGGTCTGTGGGCACAGTCCTGAAGTACCAGGAGCCAGCTGCTGGCAGGGAGGGGAGCACCTGGCACAGGGTGGAGGAGGAGCACTTGTTTGAGGACAGAAAGTGGCTCGTGGCCTTTCCCCTAGTTTCAGGCTGCTGGGTCAGAAGGATAGGAAGGGAGAAGGGCCTTCTTCTCTGGGAGGTGAGCTTCCTTGAACCTGCTGGGTAGACTCCAGACCTCTCCTCCCCAGGCCATAATGCTGGGTCCCCAGTGACCTCTGCCGGCTGCATCTCCACACGGTTGGGAACTGTAGATGCCTGCTTCTGCCAGGGGGTGGCTGGAGCCTCACCAGCCAGGCACAGGGGCTGGGAGTTGGGGGTTGCGATGGGCACTGAAGGGAGGGGAAGCCAGACAAGGTCAGCCCTGTGGGAGGACTAAAGCTCTTCCAGGCCCTGGGAGGGAGGAGAAGGAGAACAGGAACTCACAGTCCCAGCCGGCCTGGGCTCCTGTTATCTCCTTGCTTCCTCCCTGACACCCAAGGCCAACAAGCCTGGGCATCCTCACAGCCTTTGGTGAAACTTCAGCCCAGAGAGGGTGAGCAGCTGGCCTGAGGACACACAGCAGTGAACACAAGGCTAGATGACTGGAGACAAGGTTGGGGGCTGGACAGGGTGTAGGCAAGTACCACCTCATCTCTAGGCCTCGGTTTCCCCACATCTGTGAAATGGGCACATTGAGTTGGATGAGGTCCTGGGGGAACTCGGAGGCAGAGAGAGGAGAAGGCCTCTTGATACTTGTGGGTAAGAGCTGTGAGCAGCTGAGTGGCCGGACCTGGCCAGGCATCCAGCACACCCAGCTGCTCCTCGGCCTCCCTCTCCCCTCACCTTACCTCCTCTTTTTGCCCAGCCTATGTCCTTCTGTCCTTTCTGCCCGTTTCCGCTTCTAGCTTTCGGTCCTTCCTGCCTCTCCATGCCTCGGTCTCTGTCCTTGTCTTTCTCCCTCTAGGTTTTTGGTTTCAATCCTCTCGGTTTCCTTGTCCTGTCGAGTCTGTCATCCTTTTCCTGCCCAGACAACAAACCTGCCCAGACAACAAACCTGGGACAACACTGACTCAGACCTTTGTCCAGACCTCATCGGACCCTGGCACTGCCCAGGGCCACCCTGGCCAGCTGAGCTGGCATGGCTAAGGCAGGCTCTCGGCCGGTGGCCCAGGCGTCGGCAAACCAGAGGACCATCTGGCCACTGAGAAAGTGGACAGGGCCCAGCTCTCATAGAGACGATATTCCATGTGGGAGAGACCATCACTCCACCAATAGACACAGATACAGCCCGGTCACGGGGCTGATGCACCATCATAGGGTGAAGGAATAAAGCAGACAGCAGGAGAGAATGACAAGGGTGGAGGTTGTTTGGGCTCTGATGGTCAAGGTCAGACAGGACCCTTCCTGCCAGGTGGGGAGGAGATGGCCCAGCCATGCACTGGCCCTGGGAGGGAACTCCTCCCCTACTCCCTCAGTCCCATGGGCCCGGGACTCCCAGCTTTTGATGCGAGGATACAAGGCAAAGAGACACTTTGCCCTGGACCCTCCTGGATTCTGTGTTCCCACCTGTTATGGGAGTGCCTTAAGTGCCTCATGCAAAGCCGTAGGTTTCTGGTCTCCCGCAGTGGCAGAAGGGGGCCTAGGAGGAAGGGGTGTCTTAGAGCTTCCCTTATGTTCTCTGGGGTCTGTACCTCACACCTCCCCTTCCCAGCCCAGGTGCTGGGGTCAGTGAAAAGGGGTCGTGCTCAGCTTGGCCCTTGCAGCCTCTCCATAACACCCTCACCTCCGGGCTGGTTAAGAGGGCTGAGTCCACATTCAGACATTCTGGGATTAAATCTCAGCTCCCGAATGACCAGCTGTGTGACCTCAGGTAAATTACTTCCCCTCTCCGGGCCTCAGTTTTCTCATCTATAAAATGGAGATAATCACAACGCCTACCTCGGGATTGTTGAGAGGGTTTGATGGATACCGTGTGTAAAATGCACGGCAGTTAATCAAAGGCGGCTGTTGTTGTTGCTACTGGCGTTACTGTTACTATATTATACTGTAGTACATTCTATTACTGTTGTTGCTGTATTGTACTCTACACCAGCTCTCTGCCAGGTTTCACGCCTGCTTCCACCCTGGCCCCACATGATTCTCCTCGCAGCAGCCAGCACGATTCTGCTAAAAACTAAATTAGAGCTGGTCTCGTCCCTGTCTCTCAGTGAGGATGTTGGCTCCGAGAAAACACCCCAGCTCTTGCCTACGAGGTCCTGTGGGACCCGCCCACCCATGCTTACACTGCTGCAGCCGCTGAGGCCTCCGGGCTGTTCTTCCAACGCCAAGGTCTGTTTCTGGAACCTGGCAGGGGAGGCTGTGCCCCAGGGCCTTGCCACATGCTGTTCCCTCCCTCGGAGGACTGTTTCCCCTCACATGGCTCACTCCCACCCTCCTCCACGCTGCCTCCAACAACCCCATTTATGATCGGGGCCAACCTCCACGGCTCCCCTCGGGTTCTTTCCTCCACAGCCCTTATCAGTCAGTGGCTGAGTTGTTTGACATTTCTGTTATTTTGCTTTGGGACTGCCTCTCCCACTTCCCTGACAGCAGAGATTGTTATCCAGCACTCAGCAAATACCCCACACATATTGGTTGAATAAACAAAACCTGTAAGGTCACCATAGGGGGAAAAAATAGCAAATAGAGATGTTCGTTTAAAGAATACATTCCAACATACTCTGAGTATTAGTCACGGGGAGACACGCAGAAAGTTGTCCGAAAACAGCCAGGCCTCTACATGCGCAGTGCCCACCCCCAGGTCGTCCACCAACTCATAGTCATTGCTGGCTGCACCCCGCCGCCCCGCCCCCCACGTCCAGGAGCACGTGGCATTTGGTGTGGCTGGCAAGGAGTGGGTCAGGGCTGGGGATCCACGAAGGAGATGGGCCATGCCAGGCCACGCACTGTTGTGACTGTTTTCTGGATGAGGAATCAGGGACTCGAAGAGCCAAACCCCTTCC
This sequence comes from Anoura caudifer, assembly GCA_004027475.1. Taxonomy (NCBI): domain Eukaryota; kingdom Metazoa; phylum Chordata; class Mammalia; order Chiroptera; family Phyllostomidae; genus Anoura; species Anoura caudifer. The sequence continues at coordinate 33,959 of PVKU01000746.1, read as the reverse complement.
CTCAAATTGCACAGCTGTTCCGGGGCCCACAGCAGAGCCAGAGAACTCAGCTCTGTGGGGCCTGGGGACTCAGGCCTTCAGTGTGTGGGGGTGTTGCACGTGAGTGAAATCCAGGCTCCTTACCTGCTCTGTCGGCCCTTCTTTTCCCAGCAGGCCCCCTACTCCAGCCAGACTGACCCGGCTCATTTCTGCCCTGGGTCCTTTGCAAAATCTGTTTCTGCTCTTTTTGTATTTTTATTGCAGTCGTGTGCTACTTAACGACAGGGATGGTCTGGGAAATGTGTCCTCAGTTGATTTTGTCCTTGTGCAAACGTCGCAGTGTGCACCTACACGTTCCTAGACGGTGTAACCTACACACCTAGGGTACGCGCTACCACCTGTCGCTCCTAGGCTACCAGCCTGTACTGCGTGTTACTGTACAAAACCTCACAAGATTAAATCCCACTCGAGAAAACGATCCAATCAAGCAACGCAGTAAACACAAGATGTGTGAGGCTGCAGCCGACGTAACACGGCACACTGCCTTACAGAACACGTTTTATGTTTTTATTTTTTAGATTTTATTTATTTATTTTTAGAGAGAAGGGAAGGAAGGGAGGGAGAGAGGGGGAGAAACATCAGTGTGCGAGAGATACAGTAATTGGTTGCCTCTCAATGCCCCCAACTGGGGACCTGGCTGAAACCCAGGCATGTGCCCTGACTGGGAATTGAACCAGCAAACTTTTGGTCTACAGGCTGGTGCTTAGTCCACTGTGCCACACCACCTAGGGTGGAAACTTTTTTCTTAGTAAGTAGAAAGAGTGCACCCTAAGCCCTGGCTCATGTGACTCCGTGGATTGAGCACTGGCCTGGGAACCAGCAAGATCGCTGGTTCCATTCCCAGTCAGGGCACATGCCTGGGTTGTGGGCCAGGTCCCCAGCTGGGAGTATGCAAGAGGCAACCAATCAATGTTCCTCTCCCTCGTTCCTGCCCTTCCCTCTCTCCAAAAATAAATAAATAAAATCTTTTTTTTAAAGTACACTCTGTAACAGTGAGTATAGTACAGAAACCAGTAACAGAGCCATTTATCGTCACTGGCAGGCATCATGTATGCTCGTGCTGCCGTGTGCTCAGGGCTGCCTGGACCAGCAGCGCGGTGGGTGCGTCTGCGTCAGCAGCACCGCAGACCCGTGAGTAGCGTGTCTGCGACACGTCACCAGGCAACAGGAATGCTTCGGCCCCATCGTATTTTACTGGGGCCCCTGTGTGTGTGGTCCAGCGCTGGCAAAACATCGTCATGTAGTGCTCGTGACTGTGCCGTCTTTGAGACAAAAACATTTAAACATTTCATCCAGCTGGAATTGATTTTAAGGGGAAGGGAGGGGAGGGGGTTTGCAGTGAGAAAGAGACCCAGCTTCATTGGCTTTTCCCAAATGGCAACTCGATAGCAATACTTATTTTCTGACTGGTCCTCTGCAGGAAAACTACGTATTTGTAAATGTGTAACTGGCCTCCTTGCTGAACTCTCTCATTAGTTGACTAGCTTTTCAGATGATAAAGGTAACCGGCTTCTCTGAGTTTGCCTTCCATCTGTAATTATTTACTTATTCCCATTTATTAGCATATCATTTATAGCCTCCTCCACATCTATCACCTTCTGCTGTCAAGGCCGGAACAGACCTTTGCCCCCAAGTTCATTCCTAATCTCTGGTGTAACTCAACAAATAGATGTCTCTCAACAAATGATTTTGTTTGATTTTTGTTTTTAATCAAATCCTGGTTGGGGCAGGACCTGCATTTCTGAGTCAGAGCGTTAATAGTAAAGGAGATAAATGTACTATTCATTAGTTTTGGGTTACTCTAATTGATCAAAATATATCCTTGAATATATATCTCTTTACACTTAGGCACTGTTTTACTGTATATAAAAGTCTTGAGCAAAATAGCTCATTTACAACTTAAACAACAGTTGCAGGCAGAACAGGGCTGGGGTGGCAGCTCTGTGCCACAAAGTTCACAGGAGGTTTAGTCTCCATCTAGCCCCCACGCCATCCTTCATAGTGCAAAGTGGCTGCTGGAGCTCTCACCATCATATCTGAGTTCCAGACAGCAGGATGGAGGAAGAGAAGAATCACACACCCCCACTTCTATAAGGAGATTTCTCAAGTCCTCTCCAATCTCATTGTCCTGGGCTTGATCAGAGGGCCATGCCCAGTCACAAGAAAGACTCAGAATGTAGTCCATTAGCTTGGTGGCTGTTTACCCAACCAAAAATCTGGCCTCTGTGACACCTAAGGAAGAAGGAGAGAATGGCTGGTGGGGTGCACCAAGCAGCCTCAGCCCTGGAATACCACACCATGCTCTCCACCTGTCCCCGCCTTCCATACTGTTCCACCAACCTGTCCATCATCAGAACCCTGCCTGTGTTGGCACAGGGCGGGCTTTTTATATATATACTTCAAAACTGTTTTTGTTTTTTTATGGACCCTTCACTCTGCTGGTTGCCCTCTCTCAGATATTTTGGTTTTTTTATTGTTGTTCAATTACAGTTGTCCCACCATTTTCCCTGTTGCTTTCCCCTGCCCCCCCACAGTCAATCCCCCCACTGTCAGTGCCCAGGAGTCCTCTGCTCACATTCCTCGATTCGCCCCTTCCCCGTCTGTCCCCCGTTAGGCCCCTTGCCCTTCTCCTCTGGTCACTGTCAGTTTGTTCTGTATTTCAATGTCTCTGGTTCTATTTTGCTCATTTCTTTGTTTTTCTTTTCTTTTTATTAGGTTCCACTTATAGTTGAGATCATATGGTATCTGTCTTTCTCTGCCTGGTTTATTTCACTTAATGCTCTCCACTTCCATCCATGCTGACGAGAAGGGCAGGAGCTCCTTCTTTGTTTCTGCTGCATAGAATTCCATTGTGGAAATGCACTACAGTTTCTTGATCCACTCATTTACTGATGGGCATTTAGTGCTTCTAGCACTTGGCTATTGTAAATTGTGCTGCTATGAACATCAGGATGCATAGGTGCTTTTGAATTGGTATTTCAGGATTCTTAGGGTATAATCCCAGCAATGGAATTGCTGGGTCAAAAAGCAGTTCCATTTTTAGTTTTCGGAGGAAATTCTATATTGTTTTCCACAGTGGCTGCACCAGTCTGCATTCCCACCAACAGTGCACTAGGGTTCCCTTTTCTCCACATCCTTGCCAATACTTGTTTGTTGATTTGTTTATGATGGCCATTCTGACTGGTGTGAAGTGGTATCTCATTGTGGTTTTAATTTGCATCTCTCTGATGGCTAGTGATGCTGAGCATCCTTTCATATGTCTCTGGATCCTCTGTATGTCCTCCTTGGAGAAGTGTCTGTTCAGGTCCTTTGCCCATTTTTTAATTTGATTGTTTGTCTTCCTAGTGCAGAGTCATGTGAGTTCCTTGTATATTTTGGAGATCAAACCTTTCTTCGAGGTATCATTGGCAAATATGTTTTCCCATACGGTTGGTTCCCTTTTATTTTGATGAAGTCCCATTTGTTTATTCTTTCCTTTATGTTCCTTGCCCTAGGGGATGTCTAGGTGAAACATCTCTGCGTGCCTATGTCCTCCTCTAGGACTTTTATGGTGTTGCGTCTTATAGCTAAGCCTTTTATCCACCTGGAACAGGGCAGCTTTTTAAAAGTAGGATTCTGCCTGCTTTACACCAGCTTCTGGTCTCAGGTGGGGTGGACAGCCATCGCTTTTTCTGGGTCTTCTTGGACAGTGCAGTAGGAACCTGGGAAGTGGCACCAGAGCTCCTGGCCTTGGAAAGAGATCCTCTCCCTCCTCCACTCCACTGACCCTCCAGGAAGACCTGCTCCCATTGTGTAGCCACTGAGTTACCTACTTTGGCCAAGGTAGGGTGAGAAACGCTGCCTCCCCGTCTAGTCCCAGCAGCCCCTCCTCTCCACCTCCCCTCTGCCTTAACCCATGGTTGCACTTGAGATCTGCCACCCACACACCTCTTCCTCATACTTTGCTCTGAGGTCAGTCGCTGTGGCTTTTTCTTTCATCCCTCAGAGCTCTGGGCACAAAGCAGGTGCTTAATAATCCCTGTTAGGTGACTAAGAGAAAATGATGATAAAATTTTGCCATCAAGAATCACTTGTGTTATGTCCAAAAGTGTGTTCAGGGTAACTGTATGCGTTTGCTGAAACAGCAATCACTTGCTGCTGTCAGGCGCAATTCTGGCATTCTGCAAGTTCCTGGTGTTGGTACTGGGAGCCTCCCCGTTTTGCAGAAGAGGCATCAGATACAGGAGGTTTAGGTCATTGGCTCAGGTTGGAAGGATTAAAGCTGGGATTTGAACCTAGGGGTCTGGCTCCAAATTTTACTGCAGGAGAGAGTAGTAAGGTGGCTGGAGGCCGTGCCTGGAGCAGGGCCTGAGCACGGGCAGAGAGGGGCCCAGTGCTGGACTCCAGCCCCCACTTTGTCCCTGACTAGTGAGGGATCCTGCGCAGGCCACGCTAAAAAATAAGGGGTCGCAATACTCATGGGGCCAAGTGGGGCCCAGGCAGGTACCCTAAGCTAGAGAGGGCCAAGAGTGATGGTTGCCATGTGGACATGAAGGCCTGGTGTGGTATTCCAGAAAATTCTTGAGAAACCAGAAGTCTTCCTGCGCCCCCACCCCATGGGCAAGCTCCAGTCTTTATTTCCAATCTGTTACAAACTCTTACATTTTTACTTTTACAGTAAAAATGAATTACTAGAGAAATGAAATTTTGTTTTTTTTTTTAATATTTTATTTATTTATTTTTAGAGAGAGGGGAAGGGAGGGAGAAAGAGAGGGAGAGAAACATCAGTGTGTGGTTGCCTCTCACACACCCCCTATGGGCAACTTGGGCTGCAACCTAGGCATGTGCCCTGACTGGGAATCAAACCAGCAACCCTTTGGTTCACAGGCCAGTGCTCAATCCACTGAGCCACACCAGCCAGGGGTGAAAAATATTTAACTGAAGATATAAAATACACATCTCCCCAAATTTTTATTGTGAGATTTGACATAACATTCCAAGACCAGAAATCTCGAGTGTCGTGTGCCACCCCCCAACGTGTGGATTTCAGTAACTAGCTGTCTGTGACACGTGGCAAACCAGAATGACACCTCTGCTGCCCGGCCAAGGCCAGGGAGCCCCCCCGTCTGCAAATCCTGAGCTAGGCCGTCTGTCAAGTTCTTCTGCCTTCAAAACGCCAGGATCCAAGACAGCCCTCTGCCCTGTAAGAGCTCCAGTCCCCCCAGAAATGTGCCCGCCTGTGTCCCCACCAGAACACTTGACATAAAGGAGCCTGGGCCCAGCACTCACCAGCCAGAGGAGGTTTTCCGCAGAAGTGTTCTGCGGAAAGCTGTGCTGTAATGCAGTGGGGCTGGGGTGGGGGGTGGGTGCTCCAGGCTCCCAGCAGAGCACAAGCAAAGCAGGGAGCAGCCAGGCAGGTGGCAGTTGCCAGGGCGGGGGTGGGGGGCGCTGTTCCTCTCTAGTGGGACCTCTAGGTGCATCAGGGCCAGGCTGTCCTGGGCTGTCAGTCAGTCCAGCTACCCCGGTGAGAGAACAGAGCTGCAGTGGCTTAGCTAAGGCCCCAGACAGGGGTGGTGGAGCAGGACGGAAAGCAGGTCAGGCTGCATTCTGCTCCAGGCTTCCCAGAGCGGGAGAGAGGTAATGCTGGGAGTGAGTGGGCTGGGTTCTTCCCCTCCCCCACCCTCCCACCACACCCCACCACACCCCAACCAGGAGGAAGGAGGAAGGGAGTGGGATATTTGAGAATCAATTGCTGTGGTGCCAAGACTTTCCTGGGTGAGGCAGGGCCACCAGAGACTCCCTTGCATGTTCTAGAAGAACAAAAACAAGGCATTAGAGACTGACAGCATGAACTGAGTAGAACCAAGGGATCCGGTGTCCCCACAGGGTCATGGGAGCATGAAGGGAGCTGAGAGCCCCAGGACACTGGTCCAAACCCCACCTCCCAGCTTCAGGACCACGCCCTGTTCCCATCTGTAAAAGGGGGCAACTGGCCATCAATGGACCTTCGACCCTCGAGGACATTTCTCCCAAAACTGGCCATGGACCGCTGGTGATTGTGCTGCATGTGCCTCCTCACAGCGAATCTTCTCCCCTTTGCCATTTGAATCGACATGTGTTCATTTCCACACGAACTAGAAAAAAATAACCGTGTCACCAAACCTGGCATTTCACCATAATGAGAAGAGCCAGCCAATCCTTAGTGAGCGCTTACTGTGTGCCTGGTGCACCCTGAGTCAGCAGAACTCGGCAGCACATTTGCGTCTCATTGGTGATGTCATTGTCCTTTATTTACTGGTGAGGGAAAGGAGGCACCAGGAGGCAAAGTCACTTGCCCAAGGCCACCCTACTAAGTGGCAGAGCTGGGCTCAAGCTCAGGCAGCTGGCTCCAGAGTCTCCTTCTGGCCTCTCCGATACTTTGTGTGCGCTGAGGGGAGAGCAAAGAGAGTAAGGGCTCAGGTGGCATGACAGGTCACTGGGGAGGCGAGCGCAGGTGGCAGAAAGCTTCCAGGGGATGGGGATTTGAGTCAGGCTGTCTCCAAGGGCCCGTCCGCTATGGAGTTCTATAATTTCAGGGGGAAAATGCCAGATTGGGATTTTATGTCAAGCAATTATATTTTTGTAATGGGCAGTGTGTTTACATGGTTCACACATGAGTCAAAACTATGTAAAAAGGTCTGCAGATCCTTTGGTGAAGCTGCCACAAACCTCCAGCAGCTCCTGTGTGCCCCAAGGACTACCTTGTGCAAACACAAGAAAGAGAACATGTTCTTCCTCCCAGTCCTTGTGTCTACAAGGCAGTGCCCTGTCTGTCTCCCTCGATTTTGTTCCCTTATCACAAGAGCCTGGCCCTGTCAGCCGGGGAGCCCTCCCGAACCCCTCATCCCTTTTAACAGGCGTGTAGCATCCCAACTCCCAGACCCGCCTTTGTTTAGCCCTTCCTTTATTCACAGGCACTTGGGTGGTCTCCTATATTTTGCTATTGCCAACAAGGCCACGAGAAAGAATAACCTCCTACGTGCATGATTTTGTCCAGGGCAGGCAACTTTGGGACAATCTCATAGTGAGAAATGGCACCTTGGAATCATTGTTAAGTAACGTTTCCCACGAGGAATGAAGGTGATAATCCTTTCATATGTTTAAGGCTTTTTTGTACTTTTTTCTCCAAATTGTTTATATCCTTTGCCCACCTCTCTGTTGGATCTTTTTGTTCTTAATTTCTAAGAACTCTTTATGTGTTCGGAAGATGAGCCCTTTGTCTGTGGTTTATGTTGCAAATATTTCCCCCCAGGTTATCATCTGTCTTATTTTTTTTATCTTATTGTTGGCACGGGTTTTGTTTTGTTTTTTGGTTGTTTTTTTTTTTCTTTTTTCTTTTTTTGCCTTTTTTTGCAGGAAGTATTTTGTTGATTTTTTTGTTTGCTGCTGTGTTTTGATATTTGTGCAGTTGAATGCATCTAACTTTTCTTCAGGGGTCTCTGGCTTTACAAGTCATGGGCAGGAAGCCTTTCCTACTGAAAGTTATAAGGAATTTGTTTGTGTTTTCTGCTAATAAACAGCTGACTCGTTCATGAAGAGAGGAAGGACAACAGAAGACTCTGGGCCCCAAAGCCCAGACTTTTGCTGGACAGTGAACCTGACATTGCTCACCTGCTATTTTTCTCCGCAGGCCCTGCTGCCAGCTAATCTGGGGAGGCGGCAGCTTCCAGCCCAGGGCAGGCAGCACCATGGCCCTCCTGACACACCTGCTGGTCTGCACCTTCGGGCTGGGCTCCTGGGTGGCCATCAACGGGCTCTGGGTGGAGCTGCCCCTGCTGGTCACAGAGCTACCTGAGAGTTGGTACCTGCCCTCCTACCTGACGGTGATCATCCAGCTGGCCAACATCAGCCCACTCCTCATCACCCTGCTCCATCACTTCCGGCCCGGCTGCGTTCCCGAGGTGCCCATCATCTTCGCCGTGCTGGGTGTGGGCACCGTCACCTGCACCCTCTTTGCCTTCTTCTGGAATGTCACCTCCTGGGTACAGGGCAGCCACCACAGCATCACTTTCATGGTCCTCACCTTCTTTCTGGCCCTGGTGGACTGCACGTCCTCCGTCACCTTCCTGCCTTTCATGAGCCGGCTGTCCACCCACTACCTCACCACCTTCTTTGTGGGCGAAGGGCTCAGCGGCCTGCTGCCAGCCCTGGTGGCTCTTGCCCAGGGCTCGGGCCTCACCACCTGTGTCAACGTCACTGAGACATCTTATACCACCTCAAGCCCCAACACCACCGGGAAGAGCCACACCCCACAGGTACGCAGCACCACCCAGGGCCAGTGCCGCACTCCGTGCCTGGTCACAGCGAGATCATGTGGAGGGCTTGCGTTTCTGAAACGTTGGGTAGACCCGTGCCCTTGACCTGGCTGTACTTTAGATCACCTGGGCGAGCTAAGGGACCACACTGGTGGGCACCCCCCACGGCCAGACCAATTAAATAAAACTCCGAGTGTGGGGCTTTCCCAAAACCCTTAATTGAAGTCAGGTGTGTTTTGAAATCTAGACTTTCAGCTTTTATTTTTATTTACTATTATTTTTTAAACCTCACCAGAGGATATGTTTTTATTGATCTTAGAGAGATAGGAAGGGAGAGAAAGACAGACATTGATGTGGGAAATATCGATCAATTGCCTCTCATACGGGCTCCAACCTGGAATTGAACATACAACCTAGGTACTGTATTTTTCAGACTATAAGACGCATTTTTTTTTTTTTTTTTTTTTTTTGGTTAAAAAAAAAAAAGTGCGGTCTGGGGTCTGCACCATGAGATGCACCTAGGTTTTAGAGGAGGAAAATAGGGGGAAAATTTTTGTAACAAAAAAAATGTGGTTAAAAAAAAAAAGAAAAGTGCGTCTTATAGTCCGAAAAATACAGTATGTGCCTTGACCAGGAATCGAACCCGCAAGCTTTTGGCGTACAAGATGACACGCCAACCAACTGAGCCACGGGCTAGGGCTGGAGTTTCGGCTCGCACACCTGTCCCGCCTGCAACGCAGCAGTGCAGCATGGAGACACTGCTGCCCACAGCCTGGAGACGGTCCTGCCCAGCGGGCAGGTGAGGGCCGCCAGTGGCCTCACACCCCTTTGAGCGTTGCTGCCAGCTGAACATAGATTCTGAGCTTTCTGAACTCCAAAATGGAATTTCAGAATTCCAAAATATAGATTGTGAGCTTGTGTTTATTCACAGTCCCCCCGGTGATGCTAATGTACAGCTAGAGCTGGAGCCATAGACTCGAGTCGTGGCTTCCACACGTATGTTATCATGTTAACACATCTGTTGATGTAAGAAACATCCAAACCAGTAGAGACATTGTTTGTTTGTTTGTTTGTTTGTTTGTTTTAAAGATTTTGCTTAATTATTTTTAGAGAGAAGGGAAGGGAGGGAAAAAGAGAGGGAGAGAAACATCGATTGGCTGCTTCTCATATGCACCCTGACGTGACACCTGGCCCACAACCCAGGCATGTGCCCTGATCAGGGATCAAACTGGCAACCTTTGGCTTTGCAGGACGACATGCAGCCAACTGAGCCACACCAGTCAGGGCCTGGTAGGGACATTTTATAAAAGTTAATTTGACCAAAACTCATATAACAATTGTCAGAAAGCAAGATCTCGGATGCTTTGTAGAATAACAGATTTCAGTTCCTTATAAGCATCAGAAGTTGAGGAGGGTCTTTAAGGAACATTACATGAAGTGAGAGAAAGCGATGTGGGTATTAGACCGTAGGGTGGTTAAGATGTGCTCCCCCGATGGCGACTGTGCTTTCAAGGGGTGTTGCGGCAGTTCAAAGGTGTGCCAACCCAGATGCACGGAAACTATGCACAGGGCCTGCTTAAGCCAAAGATAAGCCTTGTTTTTGTTTAACCCTCACCCGAGGATGCGTTTCCTACTCTCAGAGAGAGAGGAAGGGAAAGAGAGAGACAAACGTGTTTCAGGCTGGGGATCAAACCCACAGCCAAGGTAGGTGTCCCAATTGGGAGTCAAACATGTGACCTTTTGGTGCACAGACGACACTCCAACCAGGGCAAAGACAAGTGTTTTACTAGACAGGTTATACGCCTGGGGCGTGACCACCCACCACGATCTGTCCTGTCAGTGCTGTGTGATTAGACCACCCTGTGAGGTTACTTTCCGTAAAACCCCCTTTTTTGGCCACAATTCCCTCTTTTGTCCTAAATCAATCCATAGGATGCGTCGATGACCAACTTTTTGGTTGGACAGTGTGGCCTCACAGCACCAGGAAGGCCCATTCCTGGAAGTGTCAGTGTCTGTGTGGTGTTATAGAAATGGTGGGCCACACTGGTGACGGGACAACACCGTAAACATGGGGTGTGAGTCGAGGCCAAATTTTCCCCCAAAAGGAAGAACAGGTAAATGGAAGGCAGTCCGGTCTTACAGACTTGATTGCTAAAAATCACTCTGGGTCATTTCTATCCTGTGAACTATCATGCCCCAAGTGTTTGCCTTCCGTCTCACTTTTCTGTATCTGGTATCTTGTATAACATTTACATAAGCCATAGAAAGGCGTTAAAAGTTATCACATAGTTTCAGTAGTCATGAGCAGCTGGACGACATAGAAAAAACCCAAAGAACAAGTGTAACTATTATTATGACTGGTATCATTAGCAGACAGGAAAAGACAATCAAACTATTGGTTTCTGAGTTGAACACCCATTTGCAGGGACACAGGCCTTGTCCATGTTTTGGGACTGGGACAGCTGTCTACCTCTGATGTCAGTGGCTTCGTCTTCAATGTCCACAGACAGAGGTAGTAGCCATTCACATTTAGGCGCCTGATAAGGTCCCTTCCAACAAGGCGGGAGGTTGTCTTTTAACTGATGTTCTTTCCAAAAAACAAAATCTCCGGGTCACTGTCAACGATCTTAAAGTCTTGTCTCCTGGGAGCTCACTGTGAAAGCACGCAGTTACCTGTTTGGCATTCCCTTGAAGTGACTCTGACAAATCTTGACAATAGTGTACGATGTATCCTTTTAATAATGTCAGCTCATAAGTTCCTTGATCTAACTTCAGTCTAGCTGAAATTCACTATGATGCATGAGGAATGCAAAAACTTAAAAAGTGGGGTTTGCCAGGGAGCCACAAAGAACCAAGTAGCTCTCTTGGATTTCCTGTATTACGGTCTGTTGCATTTACAAGCAGTGTTTTGCCACACAGTAAAAGCTTTTCATCATTTCTTTTGCAATACTTTCCATGCAATTTAACATAAAAACAAAACTCTTGAGGTGTTTCAGTGACCCTTCTGGAACACCACAAAATTATCCCTACATATATATTAAGATTTCAACCCTTAAAACCTCAATTTCTAATGGAAACTGAGAAGTAAGCTGATGCAGACACCGGCCCGCAGTGTCCGCGTCACTATGGATGAAATAAAACATTCACACGGACTACCGAGTCCGGTGGAGGAAAGAGGACCACTTGGCTTTTCTCTCAAGGGGAGCAAAAGCCTCGGCCTCCGCCATGACAGGCCTTTATTTTATTTTTGCTCTCATTACTTGATGGTCCTCATTAACTATGCACAAGTTCACTATAGGTGGCTACCTTTTACAGACAACAAAGGAGCCAATGCCACTAATGACATCGCAGAAGAAGGATATTAGCAAATGAAAAGGGAAAAGTGGTTGAACTGGTTACACTGGTCCTTGCAAGGTGTAGCATGGATTTTAGGTAGTTACAGTAGCACTTGCTATCCCAATCCAGGGTGAGGGAGTTTTAGCAAAAGACTCAACGTGGCTTAGGTATATTGCAAATTTGATTTCCCATGAAAGAACATATCTGTGGGCATGGGTCCTGCGCATCTCCGAGTGGGTGCTGGGTCCACGCCACGCAGAAGGGTCTGCCACAGTAAGCAATCAGCAGTCCTTAGCTTAGCAAATTTATGAAGATACTTTATTACCTCTAGAAACATAGTCCCTAGACATCAAAATCAATTATTAACATGAGCTTATTTTTGTAAACCCAGGTAAAATATATTCTATTTAATATCAATAACTCAAAAGATATGTGTTCTACTCAAACCAACAAACTTAAACTTTCATTAACTAAAGATTAATCTTAGATCATGTAAACTTGACAAACATTTGAATTAGTTTTCATATTTCTAAGAATTTTAGAATCCCCAATCCTTACAAGTGCTTGCCTTTAAATCCATTTTAATAATGCCATCTGTATGTGGAAAACTATCTCACATTTACAACATATATATATATATATATATATATATATATATATATATATAGACACATTCGTTTATTAAAAAAAAACAGTTAAATCCAAATTTTGCTCCGGAGGCATTTGCATTTTGTATCTGCCCTTGAGAAGTCAAGTTCCAAATGACCTTCCCCCTTTCTAAAATAAGGACAGCCACTTTTAGCACCTCAAAGAATTGGGTTGATGCCTGACGGGCATCAAAGGTGGATCCGTTTATCTAAATCCTCTTTTCCAAGTTTCGAGAGACCATTTAAATATGTTCCCCATTCATTCTGCCTAGTTTTGTAGCCAGCTTTTTCCAATCATGCGCACGAAAGTCTCATTTAGAAGTACCAGAGGACCCTCATCTCAGCCATCTCAGCAGCGATGGGGTGCTGACCGTCATGGGGCTTGCTGGCCTTGGAGGCAGGACCTCCCACGTTAATTTCAGGGTTTGTTTTTTTTAGACCTGTGGAGTCCGGACAAACTTTTAGGAAGAGCCAGCCTTCATGTGCACATCCCCAGACAAACCAAAGGCATCCTCAGGATACTTCCCCCTGCGCCAAGTAAACATCAGCATAAGAAACACACAAACCTGTAGAAAATTTTAGTAAGAGTTTCTGGGAGCCAAAACTGATGACAATGGCCAGGAACCAAGATCTCAAAGGCTTTGGAAAATAGTAGTTTTGCATTTCTTTTACGCATTTGAAATTAAGCGAGGGCACGAGGAAGAATCCATTAATGTGTGAAAAGCAAGATGGAAGTTGAATTACAAGACAGTTAAGATTCTATGATCTCTTGAAGGGTCTGAAAGGGGGTATCTCAAAGGTGCATTAACCTCAATCTACAGAAACAATGGGCGGGGCTTACTTAGGCAAAGGTAAGCCTTTTCCTAAAGAAGTTATATACCCACCACGACCAGCCCAGTTAAGGATTTGTGATCAGAGCGCCCTGGGAGGTAACTTTTCCCAGAACCCCTTTTTGGTCCACACGTCAAACTTTCTCACTGGGTATTGGTATTACACAGGTCTGGTATCAACCACAGCAGGACCGCAGCTGCAGCCGCAAACCAGTGGCCCAGGCCGCCATAGCCTGCAAGCGTTAAGTGTTTGGCTTATTTGATGGCATTTAAATTTTTTGCAGTTTAACATATATAAATCTAGATGTAGTGTATGTCTTGAAAAGAGATCTGGCCACACCGGGCCAGGTCACCACACTGGGCGAGCAGGGGCCGGTCTGCTCTCCCGCTGGCTGCTCCCCAGGCGGGCCCTCCTCTGAACATATATGTGGTTGCCAGCCCTGGAGGGCAGTAGCATGGGAAGAGGTAGAGCTGAGTCAAAAAGAACCAAGTGGGCCCTGGCTGGTGTGGCTCAGTGGATTGAGTGCCAGCCTGAGAACAAAATGGTCTCTGGTTCCCTTCCCAGTCAGGGCACAAGTGGACTGGGTTTGCCTCATTCTCCGCACCATCCTCAAGTACTACGAACGTTTCTGACACCTCTGTTCCCTCTGAAACCTCGAGAACGGTCCCCACTGTGCAGGGTTGTCAGGAGGTATACAAGCTGATGTGTGCACGGTGCTGGTGCCCAGTGAGCCATCAGTCAACGTGAGCATTTATTATCATTACCTCGGTAGGTGTGTGTATATTATTCATCACACACTTATTCATAATAATGCATCGCACTAATTGTACATTATTACGGTTGTTGTCTGTGTCCCAACATAGCCCAGGGATCCGATGACCCTTGTTTTGTCTTTCCACAGGGAAATAACAGCACTCGGGTGCCTGGCCTCACTGGGACAGTGCCCTCTATGGGCCATCTGGAAAGCAGCTCCCTGCCTGCCAACTTCTCGCCCTTGGTCTTCTTCCTGCTGCTCTCCTTCATGATGGCCTGCTGCCTCGTTGCCTTCTTTCTCCTCCAGCGTTACCCTGAGCCCTGGAAAACCTCCACAAAAGACCTCCTCACCTCCCAAGTCACCCTCCATTCCATCCGGCCACTGGAGGAGGACCCGGGTCCCCCAGACCCGGGGGACAGCAGTAAGGGCCAAGAGCATCTGGAGGAGGAAACGCCCCACCAGCACCTGGCCCGCCTGCTCTTCATCTACGTCCTGGTGGCCTTTGCGAACACCCTCACCAACGGCGTGCTGCCCTCCGTGCAGACCTACTCCTGCCTGTCCTACGGGCCTGTTGCCTACCACCTGTCTGCCGCCCTCAGCTCCATGGCCAACCCTCTGGCCTGCTTCATCTCCATGTTCCTGCCTAACAGGTGTGCCTCCAGCTGGCCCTGGGGAGCTCTAGTGAGGGTGCAGTTCATTTCAAAAGCCAGAATTCCAAACCTCACCATCAGGCTGTATGTTTAATAGTTAAAAAAAAATGGTTTTCTGGGGCTGGACTGCCTGGGTTCAAATCCCAGCTCTGCCACTTACTGGCTCTGTAACATTGGACAAGTCACTGCACCTCTCTGTGCGTCAGGGATACCTATCTGAAATTGGGAATAATCACTGTTCTACCCCATCAGGTGGCTGGGAGCATTAGAGGGGCTAATGTGGGAAAGCTTTCAGAGCAGTGACTAGGGCATGGCAGGTCCGAAGTGTCCGCCATCGCAGCCATTGGCCCATGAGGAGCAGCACCCAGGCAGGAACTGGGTTCCGGAAACTCTGAGGCTCAGAAAAAGGGCTGGCCCTGCTCTAATTTCCAGGACTCCAGCCCTGCCCTCCTGCCCCCAGGCCAGGCTGGCTCCCTTACAGCTGCAGTTCTAAACAATAGCTGGGCAAATAGATAAAATACAGACTGAGCCAGCCTAGACTGGGACCTGGGACTTCAAGTCTTAACAAGCAACTTAGGTGGTTCTGACTCAAGGGTTTCACACCCTCATAGGAGAAAACTCACCTTGGGGTCTTGAAAGTTTAGTCCCACAGCGCCTGCCCATCTACACCCTGCCCCACATGCCCCCTCTGGCCTCTCTGACCAGCACACACCTCCCCCAGCCCTGCCCCCCACTGCCACACCCACCTGCCACACCCACCTCCCCCATCCCCAGGAGGAGGAAGAATGAGTACTGGAGAGTTAGACAGGAAATGTCAATTTGCCAGAAAGCTGAATTTTCTCCCTTGAGGCTTAAAAACTGTGGATGGAGGCTGGAGATTACTGGGGAAGCAGGACCAGAGACCCCAGACCTGTGGGACCTGTTAGAAATACAGAATCAGAGAGTCAAGGACTCCAAGAGTCTTGGGGCAGAAAGAGACCCTAGAGGCAGGGGCAGACCCTTGGCTCTTGCCCAGCACACAGGCCAACCTTGGTGTTCTGAAGACAGGGTAGGAGGACCCCAGGGGCAGAGACTTCAAATGAAGGACAATGTCCTCAGTCGTCAGACCTGGATTCTACATGGCAGCCCACCAGTAGAGCACCTCCAAGCTGGCCACCAGCGCCCCCAGACAATGCAAACCTCATGCTGTAGACAAGGGTAGCTGAGGCGAGAAGGGAGGGGCCACCTGGGGTTGCACACCACACACTGTGGTGCCCGTGCTTGAATCAGAGCCACCTTCTCTCCAGCCTAGTTTCCCATCCGAGTTTGGGCATGTTGCAGGAGGTACTGGCAGCAGGTGAGATACCAGGTAGGGCCCATGGCCAGGGCCAGACCCTGCACACTCTGCTCCCACAGGCTCCTGCCCCCACAGTCTGCAAGCCCCATTTCTCAGGTGAAGAAACTGAGGCACAGGGACCAGTCTCTCAGCTTACATGGTGGAACCGGGACTTGAGACGGGTCTGTGTGGCTCCAGAGTCATTCTGGTTCTGCTGCTGGGATGCTGGGCCCTGCCATTACTGCTGGGGAGCCTCACTGACCCACCTGGCACCCGATGGCCTGGAAGTTGTCACATGGTTCTAACCTCTGACCCTGGAGATACTGACCATCCCACATGGTTCCCAGAGGGGGAAGGCAGGGGTCAGCCTCTCCCCAACACCGTCCATCTCCCCCACTCTGCCCTAGGTCTCTGCTGTTCCTGGGGGTCCTCACAGGGTTTGGGACTGGCTTCGGGGCCTACAACATGGCCATGGCGGTGATGAGCCCCTGCCCCCTCATGCAGGGGCACTGGAGTGGAGAAGTCCTCATCGTAAGTATCTGTTCTCACAGGTGCTCCCCCACCCCGCTGAGGCCTGGGGAGACCTGGGGTGTAGCCCTTTCCATGGACCAAGTCTCTGTGGTGGTTCCCTCAGGAATCCCCAGGTGGCGGGGGGCAAGGGTGGGGTTGTTTGTCATTTGGGAGTGGAGGCTTAGAAAGGTGAGGTGGCTGGTCCAAAGTGATGGTACAGCCTGTCCATGGAAAGCCACACTCTTCCCACTGTGTCTAGGGCCGCAGTGGCCTTCTTCCCAAGGCCCTTAACTTGATCATGGGGGACAGAAATGCCGTTGGGCTCTCCTTTGCCCTTGGGGAGAGGTCAACTCATGGGGTTCCCTTAGCCTTGTGAGGTCATCCCACACCTTTAGCTCCTAGGAGTCACCCTAAAGTCCCCTGCACTCTGCATCTCTCCAACCCTATCCCCGCAGGTGGCCTCGTGGGTGCTTTTCACTGGCTGTCTCAGCTATGTCAAGGTGATGCTAGGCGTGATCCTGCGCGACCATAGCCGCAGCGCCCTCTTGTGGTGCGGGGCGGCGGTGCAGCTGGGTTCACTGCTTGGAGCTCTGCTCATGTTCCCGCTGGTCAACGTGTGGCAGATCTTCAAATCCGCGGATTTCTGCAGCCTTCAGTGTTACACCTAAGCAGACTGAAAACTGGCACCCAGAGAGACAAGGCAAGGGTCCAAGGTCACCGGGCAAGTGTTGGGGGTCTCAGAGGCACAGCCTGAGGACTTGAACCATCAACACAAACTCCCCTCCGTAAAGTGGGTAATGCTACCCACAGGTCCGGGAAATGCAAAGCACAGCCCTACCCCAACTCTGAGTCCCAGTGCTTGCAATTCCACTCTTTCATAACTTCCAACACATTTGAGAGAGAACTGACGACAGAGCATCCAGCTGGAGGCAGGCTAAGGGTGTCAGAAGGGAAACAGCTGAGAGAGCAAGTGGGCTCTCGGAAGCTGTGTGACTTGGCGAAGTGGCTTGATTTCTCTTATGTGCTTATGTTTCCTCATCCATAAAACGGGGATTGTAGTAAATAGCACCTACCTCATAGACTTGACACAGGGATACGAAGGAGACACACCCAGCATGTGGCAAGGCGGCCTGGGCCGCTTCCCCCAGAGTAATAACAAGAGTGACAGTCAACACTGATGACAGTGGCCATCGGGATTGAGAGGTGACCCCTGCCCCATATCCTTTTCCCCACTCTCCTCACAGAGGCACTTATAGAAGACAGATGGCTGAGGGGTGGAATTTGGGGCATGCTGGCTCCCTGATCCTCAGTATGGAGGGATGTCGTACCCCACACACCCCTTCCCACCACCCTTCCTGAGCTCCTGGGAGGCAGAGGGAGATGACAGAGGAAGGGCTCCACGGAGCCCCTGAAAATGACTTGCCCCCCAAAAAACTCACTAAGGCTGAAAACTAGACACAGAGGACCCTGAGGAGCAGGAGGACTGGAAGGGGGAGGAGTGTATCAGTTACCTGATTGTTTTTATTTTACCTGATTTTTTTTGTTTTGTTTTTTTAAATAAAGACATTGATCAACCTTCCAAGAAAAAAGTCAATCATGAACCCCTAAAATGCATCACTATAATTAGTTTTCAGTTGGCTCCAAGGTCAAGACTGAGCTCAGAAACGAAATAGAATCAAGTGCTTAGAGAATGTCTGGACCTGGGATTTCTTTTCTTTTGTGGTTTGTTTCTTTCACTTGCTACCACCCCTTTTTCTTAATTTATTTTGAATAGATAACAGAGTCACCATGTTTCAAAAATCAGAAACTATAAAATGGTGTTCAGCAAAAAATTCCCTCCCTCTTCTCTCCCCCTTCTACCCAGTTCCTCTTAACACACTTGAGCATTTTTTATGAGTCCCTTATTATTCTTCCGGAGATTGAGCCAGTGTAAAAAAATACAAATATAGTCTTTTTACAGAAAAAAAATATGAACTACGGTGGACCTTGCACTTTGACTCAACAATGAAAATGAAGGGAGAATTCTTGTTCTTCACCATGACTGCATAGTATTCCACTGTGTGGAGGTACCAAATTCCTTTAACCAGCCCTCTGCAGAAAGACCTTTGACAGTGCTGAAGACAAAAACAAAATCTCCCACTGACCCAGAAAGCCTCTCCCCAGAAGTAGACGAAAAAGACAACAGTTATATCACTGAGTAAGCGTTAAACCAGGGTGTGGGGCACATCGAAGGCGATTCACTAACGAGATGCTGAGGCAGAGAGAACCCCCACCCTTGTGTGCACAAGCAGATACAACCGATATCTGTGCTCTCAAAGGTTAGCTAGTCCTCAGGCGGGAGGACCAGAAGCACCACTTGTCACATGGTTCATCCTGCCCTCACCTGGTCTTTGGGGTGGCTATCTGTGTTAGCCAACTGCCCTCATCCACAGGGAAAAGAAACTTCTGTCTTTGTGAGAGGAGGCTGCTTTGCAGCTTGGAGCGTAGCCCTGACGGTAGGCACCTACCCTCCCCCGGAGAGTGAGCCTAGGGGCGCCAGTTTTGTTGATATTCAGTTTTGTTGATATACAAAGGGATGGCTCCGGGGTCCTTGAGAAAAACACTCCTAGGTGATAAAGCTGGCCAGAGGCCCATTCAGCTTTTTAAAAGACAAACATCTGAGAGGGGCAAAGGAGTCTATAAGTTCTCTAAAGTAAATGCTGTAAGGAGAAGGAGAGGGGATGTCTCCCTTCTTGACGCAAGGAGAAATTCTTTCTATTTGTGTTTGCCTCTCCAAGGGCATGCGGGTGGCTTCCGGGCATTCCCTCTCAGAAAGAATGCTGGAGTCAATAATGACCAAGAAGATCTTTGCTGACGCAGGAAGATGCTCCAAGATTAATTACACTCATGGACAGGAGACACAGAAGAACGTGTACAGCACGGAGCTGGCCACCCTCGTATATCCCGCCAAGGACGAGGGGAGAGGGTGAGGGACTTGGTATTTGGAAAAGGCACCTCCATCCGTGCCCCTCTCCATGGCTTTGCTTTCACTCAGAGGTCTTGATGCCTTTGGCAACCTTCAAGTTAGCACCGGTGGGTCAGCGCTCCTCAGCCTCCTGCTCCATGTAATGGGGATGATAGAAGCACCGGCCCCACATTGTAAGGCCTGTTCTTTCTTAAGTTAACACCTTCCAACGCTCCAGACACATGGCGGGAGCCTCCCTGTGTGTCCCAGGCCCTGTATGTGGTGCTAGAGGTGATCCCAACAGGGAATGATTCAGCCAGAAGCCCCACCCCCCCGCCCCGCAGAAAATGGGCCACAAAGTCAGGACACAGACCCTAGCTCTGAATCTAGGGTTCTTTCTAGTGAGCTTTTGGCACAAAAACTGAGGTTCCATAGTCCACATTTATTCCAGGAACTTGGAAATGTAAAATCAGGCCAGGACTTCAAGGTGAGCCCCACAAAGTCCTCTGAAAGAAAATTTAGGAGGGTTACACCCACATGCTTCCTCAGGGTTGGCCAGCACTGGAATGCCCAAAAAGGGAGCATCTACCCGTTCATCCTCACAAATGTCCCCCACGGTGACCATCACCTGTATAGCTCTAAAGAGCTTCCCGCTGCCACCCTTCCCGCCTGCAGCCATCTGCAGAGGACCGCCCCATGTTTTAGATTCTTCCTGAGACTTAACTGATTTAATTCTCACAGAAGCCCTGTAAAAACTTCCTATTATTATCAGTTCTATTTTGCAAAAGAACAAACTGAGGCACAGAGACGTTAAGCATCTTGGCTGAGATCATGCAGCCAGCAAGCGGCAGGCCAGGCCACCTGGGCTCTATCTTACACGCTGTTTCTGTGTCAGAGATGTGAGTCTCAAAGCATGCGAAACCCCCGAGAAAACCTTGGCTTCAGACGGAGATGAAATGTCCACCCCCCCCACCCCCCGCCCAGCTCCTGGTCTTCTGGTTTCAAAAAGAAATAGACAATTTCAATCCAGTTCCATGGTCTCCACTCCATCTCTCTCTCTCTCTCTCTCTCTCACACACACACACACACACACACACACACACACACGCTCACACACATACTCGAATTCCTCTAGAAGTGAAACTAAGGAAAGAGAGATGAGTAGGCGGAATGAGATTCCACACACAGTCAAACGGTATATCCCTTTAAGAGTGACTAGCGAAGGGGCCGAAACTTGACAGAGAAGGCTCATCACACGCCTTGTCTTGCAAGTCTGATTTTTCAATGGGATGGCCTCTTCTGAGTCCCAGTGCTATTTACAGAGGTCAAATCTGGGGGAAATGCCATGGCAAATACTGTTGCCAGGACTCTGCCTCCCATTTGGAAATTGCTGATTGAGCAGCTGGCTTCTGGGTGTGCCCTCAGAAAGTTGCTCTATTGCAACCTGTAATTTGGCCCAGGCGGATGCCCGCTGACAGGGTTCAATGGTTAGATTGTAAGATAAGATAGAGCACCATCTCTCTGGGGGAGGAAAGATATCATTGAGAAAATGAAGATAAGCAGCAAATGGCACTGCTAGTTGCTACAATGTCGATTCTCCCGTTTCTTTCAAAGTCACGGAACCCCTGACTTTTAGCTGGGCACATACATGGTAGCCCAGAGAAAAGCACACATTTCCCAGGCTTCCTTGAGGCTAAAGCATGGCCATGTGATTACATTCAGACAAGCGTTACCAAGAATAATGTGGACAACTTTGGGGTTGTATACTCCAAAGGCAGAGGCAGGACTCCACTTTCCATTCACACCTTCCTGCTGGTGGAAGTTCAGATGTGATGGCTGGATCTGGAGCCACTGTCTTAGACCATGAGGAGGAAGCCAGAGGCTGAGAATAGTGCAGGAAAAATATAGGAGGAGCTTGAAATCATAATAATTGTGGAGCTATCATCCCTACTGGGACCCAGATTTAATGTGACAGAGAAAGAAGCTTCTGGATTAAGTTTCTATAGTGTGGGGGACTTTTTAACATAACAGCAGAATTCTCATACTGGTAAATGTATGTTTCTCTCTCTCTCTCTCTCTCTCTATATATATATATATATATATATATATATATATGCACACACAACTCACACATGTATTCACAATCACACAGAAGGAGGCCTGGAAAGATATATATCAAAATGTTAGCCTCATTAATCTGGAGGAAGGGATTTCTGTGGGGGTTTTTTTTCCCTTCTTGACATTTGGCTGTACTCTGACTTTTTCTTTGAGTGTATGTTATTTCAAAACTCAATAAAAGAAAGTCTAAAGAAAGCAAGGTTCCTATAAATAGATCGTATTGTTTAAATCACCTTCATTTGCTTCATATGAGCCTCCAAAGATCACACACATACACTTAGATCTCATGGATGTTTGGCTTTGTTTTCTGTGGGTTATAGAACTTTTTTTAGGTGTTCTTTTTACTGAAAGAAATGTCTTGAGGATGGTCCCATGCCCCCGTGTATAGGCTGACCTTGTTTCTTGTAGCCAACACAAAGCACTTTCGGGATGGGCTTTTCTGAATGGTCCCTGTTGATGGAAATCTATACTGTTTCTGATCTTAAATACAAAAAAAAAAAAAATGCAGTAATGAAAGTCTTCAGACCTGCTTCTCTGCACTTGTCCAAGGCTTTAAAGTCTAGTAAGCATGAGTTGTAATCCATGCGGCCTCAACTTAACTGTGCATCTCTGAGTCTCTGTCTCCTCACCTGTAAAATGGAGAAAATAATGAAATCTTCCCCATGAAAGTACTAGGAGGATAACAACAAATAAAGCTCATCACGTGCTTACTGCATGCCAGGCACTTTTCTAAGTGCTTCCCATGAGTGAACTAAGATGGCAATGCTCCCAGCAGATGGCAGGTGTCCTGAAGGTTTTCTAGAAGCTTCCAGCTGTCAGACTACCGGCGTGAAATCCCCTGGCTAAATCTTCACATGGAGCCCTTCCACAGACTTCTTAGAGGTGGTGGTTGGAGAAAATACTTCTTTGATTTCAATCTTTTAAAATCTATTGAGATTCATTCTGTGGCCTAACATATTGGTGTGCCGTAGAAAATTTTCCGTGTGCATTGAGAAGAATGCGGATTCTGCTGGTGTTGGGTGGGGTGTACTATGGGTTTGTCTTTTAGGTTTGGTTGATTATAGTGTTGTTCAAGCCTTCTGTTTTCTCCACGATCTGCCTGGTTGTTCTGCCCGTTACTGAAAGCAGGGTATTCATGTGTTCACCTATTATTGAGCTGTCTAGGTCTCCTTTTAGTTCTGTCCATTTCTGCTTCAACTGCTTTGGGGCTCTGTTGTTAAGTGCATATAGGTTTATAAGTTTTATATCATCCTGATGGATTGACCCTTTTAACATTAGAAAGTGCCATTCTTTATATCTTGTAAAATAGTTTGTGTTAAAGTCTACTTTTTCTGATATTAACATGGCCAATCCAGCTTTCTTATGATTGCTGTTTGTATAAAATATTTCTCCCTATCATGTAGCTCTCAGCCTATTTGTGTCTTTGAATCTAGAGTGTCTCTTACAGACAGCAGTTGAAGCTTGACTCTTAATCAATTCAGAAAAGCTCTGCCTTTTTATTGGTTCCACTCACATTTAATGCTATTATTAATAGAGTAGGATTTACATCTGCCATTTTACTCTATGTTTTCTACATACCTTGTGTCTTTTTTGTTTCTCTATTTTTCCTTTACAGATTTCTTTCACATTAAATTAGTATTTTCTAGTGTAACATTTTAATTATTTAAAGTTTTCACTTTTTTAAATGAATGCTCTACACCTACCAGATACATCTTCACTGATCAGAATCTACTTCAGATTTATACTGACTTAATTACAGCAAGATTAGAAATGTCACTCCTGTAGAGTTCTGTTCGTCCTTCTCTCTATTCGTACAGTTCCTGTGAGGTGTGTTGCAGCTCACGTCACAAACCCCACAACGCTCCTCCAGGAGTGCCCGCCGCCAGAAGCAGGGAGGGGAGGGCAGCAGGCACCACCGGTTAGATCGCCTGCTTCCTCCAAAACCTGTCCCGGGCTCCAGAGCTCGCTAACAGCAGCCTTCCGTCCAAGGAACGGGAGGGGCCCCTTACCCCCAGCCATTACGGCCACTCACAGGCCCTGACTCATAAGATCTGGCCTGCAGTGCTCTAGACGTCCTTCAGTGGGACCTTGGCCTTGAGTTACACACTGTTCTTCTCAAGGTTCCTCTTTGACATTGCAAGTCACCTCCCCATCACCCCCTTTCCTAGCATGTGAAACAGGAAAGGCCCCCCCCATACCCTAGCCTGATATATACTAATAAGTATTGAGAGAGCATTTATATGAATAATTGCATTGAATCCCTCATGAAATTGGTAATCAGCCCTTTTTTCCTTTTTATTGAACTTATTAGAGTGACACTGGTTAACAAAATGATACAGGTTTCAGGTGGTAATCATCTCATGAATGAGTCTAATGAGGCTCAGAGAGGTTAAGTAACTGAACCAGGTCACACAGCCCATAAGTGACAGAGGTGGAGCTTGAACCCTGGATGTCTGGCTCCAAAGCCAATTGGCATGATCACTGCACTGTGCTGCTGCCTGGAGGTGATCGTTAGAGGACCCATTTTCTCCTGGCAGTGGCAAATGTTTAACATCCCCAAAGGGGAAAAATCATTCCTGTTTCTATTGCCAATTTCCATGGTGTAAACATTCTCACTGTTGCTGATTTCAAGCTACAAATATGATGGCACTGAGTGCAAAGTTGGGAAAAGATGTGCACAGACAGCTCTCCCGGGCTGGTGCAGGCCACTAGACTGGGCAGACTGAAAGCCCAAGGAAAGGTGAACAGGAGGTGGGCAAGGGTGAACGAAGGGTCTTTAACAAGAGCTTTCCCATCAAAAAGCCCCGGGGGCCATCTGAAGTGCTATCACTCCTGTGTTTCAGATGGAGGAGCTGGGGCTCAGAAAGCCTTACTCATTGTTTCAACACACAGTTACTGAGCACATACCCCTGGATGGGAAGGACCAGTATTTGGGATGCATAGGTGACCCAGACTGGGCTCTGGCCTGCCTAACGGAGCATGTGGGCTGACAACAAATACAGAGACAAACACAAACGGCGACCATGGGGCCTCCATTAGAGTAGGTAGCATTTTGGTTAAGAATGTGGGTTCTGGTCTCAGACTTTCCAGTGTCAAGCCCAGGCTCTACCATTTACTGGCTGTGTGACCCTGGGTTAGTTGCTTAACCTCTCAGTGCCTCAGTTTCTTCATCTGTGATAATAGTACCTAGCTCATAGCACTGTTAGGAGGATGATACAAATTAATGCAACTTGAGAGGTCTCAGAACAGTGCTGTAGTAAGTGCTCAAGGAATAGTAGCTGTTTTTATTACGTAACTTCAGAAAGGCAACTGTGTGTGCCCAGGAAGAGAGAGAGAGGCAGGAACAATATACGGTGTGGGTGTGCAGTTGGCGGTGCCTGGACTCAAGCCAACTGTGAGCGAGATGCAGGGAGTGGGGGCCTGGACCCACAGTGGCAATGCCACACGTCTGATGAGAGCTGAACCTAAGCTTCTAGTCGGGCGATCCATGCAGCCACTGCCACACCCACCTCTTCATGTTAGTGCACTCACGACCGCCAGGGACAAGGTGCAGAAAACTGCCCGTACCGAACTTCATGGGCAAGTGAAAAGATTTTGGGGAGTTTTTAAAAAATTGTTTCTTTTTATAATTCCTCCTCATATTAGAGCCCAATGCCCACATTAAATGCTCTCCCCACAGTGTCTATATTTCCGAGTGATAAATGCTAGAATAAATGGGTAAGCATTTTCCGAAGCTGATCATTACCCATGTTCAGCTGATGGTTGTGTGAGCCGGAGGGAGACCCCAGCCTGGGACTCCCAGGCCAGCGCTCTTTTTTCTGCAATCTGGGCCCCAGGGGACAATCCTGATGTTCTCTCCAGGACCTCTGACCTCAGCTCCTGGCTCCTCTCTGAGTAGAGGGAAGGGCAGGTTCAACCCAGAACTTGAACTCACCCTAGAAGGGTATCTGGAGCGGGGGGGGAAAAGGAATACGGATTTAAATCTCATCTAGCCCTGAGTGACCCCCCTGAGGTTCAATTTCTATAAAATAGAGGGAGATTTTTTTGTATATATATAAAACATATATAATCTCCCGCACTCAACTGTACATTCCCTTCCCTCTAACCTAGTTATGCAGGCGGCTTTGGGTGCCATATAGCTTTGGGCCAGCAGGTGGCGCTGAGGCCCGAGAAGCAGGAAAAGGAGGCAGAGAAAGGGGTGTGCCTGGAAGGTTGTTCAGCTGGTATCCTGCAAGGGAGGAGGGGCAGCAATCAGAGGGAAGGTGGAAATCAGGCCATGGGAGTGCCTCCCACGCCTACATATGGAGGCACACCCAGAGGCTCGCATAACCAAGGGCCAACCTCAAACCAGAACAAGCACGCCCCATGCACAATCTCCTTGAATCCTCATACTGCCCTGTGGATAGTGCCAATCCCATTTTACAGGTGAGGAAACTGAGCCCAAAGAGGCAAAGTGACTGCACCATAGCAGAGCCTGGATTTGATCTATGCCCATAATAACGTCAACAGCCAACCCTTATGTAATGCCTGTGAGTGCTAACATTGCCCTCAGGCCTTCTGTACACACTCACTCTTTGAATCCTCAGAACAGTGCTATGAGGTAGGTATTAACATTTATAGGCTCATGTTACAGAAGAGCAAATGGAGGCACCGCAAGTTCAGGCAACTTGCCAGGGCCACACAGCCAGTGCGCAAGAGCTGGGGCTTTAACTCCCGAGGCTCCGCTCTAAACCACCCTCACGTGCTCAGCCAGGGCAGCTCCAAACTGTTCGGAGTGAGGTCCCCCGGGTGCTATGAAGTGAACAGGGTCACAGCACACTCCTCATCCGGCCCTGACACCACCCTCTCTGTCTGGCCACCTCAAGAGCCACTGCTCTGGGGTGGGGGGACCTCCCTTCAGAAGTCCCCTGCTAAACACTCCCATTTCCCCAAGGGAGCTTCCCCCTTAAA
This sequence comes from Anoura caudifer, assembly GCA_004027475.1. Classification (NCBI taxonomy): domain Eukaryota; kingdom Metazoa; phylum Chordata; class Mammalia; order Chiroptera; family Phyllostomidae; genus Anoura; species Anoura caudifer. The sequence goes on along the minus strand of PVKU01000746.1, from coordinate 7,592 downwards.
GCCCCTGGGAGCCCCCCTCCCTCGTGGCCAGATGAGCTAACAAAATGTGATGAATTTGATGTGGGTGTGAGAGAAATTGTTCTATGTAATAAAATATACAGTCGCCCTAGAACAGCACGGGTTGGAACTGCGCAGGTCCACTTATACATGGAATTTTTTCAAGAAACACAGTTGGCCCTCCGTATCCGCAGTTTTTCGATCCACGTTTGGGAATCTGTGGACGCAGAAGGCCAGCGGTATGCACCATTCTACGTCATTTTATACGGGAGACTTGAGCATCTGTGGCTTTGGGAACCAGTCCTCTGTGGATACTGAGGTGTGAGTTATTACATAACTCTGTAATAAGATTATTAGTTATCGAGTGCTGCACAGCAAATGAACTCAAAACAGTGGCTTAAGAGGACAATAGGCATTTATGTCTCAAACCATTTCTGTGGGTCAGGAATTCAGGAGTGGCGTAGCCGGGTGGCTCTGGCCTGAATGTTTTGTGAAGTCCAACCCAGGTGGGGCTGGAGGACTCACTCCCAGGGTGCTCCCTCCTGGGCTGGTCATTATCAAAGAGCCTCAGTTCCTCTCTGTGGGTTACTGGAGTGTCCGCACGACCTCGTGGCTGCCTGACCCCTGAGACTGGGCAAGACTGAAGCTGCAGTGCCCTTTATGACCCAGCCTCAGAAGTCACATTGTCTCGTTTCTACACTACCTTGCTGGTCCCACGGGGAAGCTCTGTTCGCGGATAGAGGGGATTCCTCAGGGCCCAGATGATAGGCACAGGCACTGAGGCCATCTTGGAGCTCTGCCACATAGGGGGAAATTTTCTCCTTCCTTTTTTTTTTTGTCTTATTTTTTCATTGTGGTAAAATACACATAGTGTAAAAGTTACCGTTTTAACGATTTTTAACTGTACAGCTCCGTGGCAGTAAGTACACTCACACTGCTGTGCAGCCGCCGCCACCATCCACCTCCAGAACTTTCTCATCCTGCAAAGCTGAGATTCTGTTCCTGTTAAACAGTAGTCCCCCATCTCCCCTTCCACTGAGCTCCTGGGAACCACCGTTCCACTTTCTGTCTCTATGAATTTGATTACTAAAGGAAACTCATGTAGATAAAAATCTCACAATATTTGTCCTTTTGTGTGATTTATTTACCTTAGCATAATGTCTTCAACATTCATCTGTGTCGTGGCATGCTTCAGAAATTCTTTCCTTTCTCAGGCTGAATGACATTCCATTGTATGTGTACGCCACATTTTGTTTATCCATTCATCTGCTGATGGGCACTTGGGTTGATTCCATCTGTTCGAGATCCTGCTTTCAGTTCTTCTAGTTATACACCCGGAAGTGTGATTGCTGAGTCATATGGTGAATTTATGTTTCATTTCGAGGGGCTACTGTACTGCTTTCCATGGCAGCTGCACCATTTTGCATTCCCACCGGCAGTGCACAAGGGTTCCAGTTTCTCCATGCCCTTGCCAACACGTTCTTTTCTGCTTTTTTTTTTTTTTTTAAATAATAACCATCCTAATGGGTGTGAAGTGGTATCTTAGTGATTGTGATTTCGATTTACATTCCCCTAATGATTGGTAGTACCAGGCATCTTTTCATGTGCTCACTGACTGTTTGCACATCTTCTTCAGAGAAATATCTATTCGAGTCCTTTGCCCTTTTGTTCACTGAGTTGTTTGGGTTTTGTTGTTCTGCCTTCTTTCACTCACCCTCAATCCATGCCAAGCCCTGCCCTATGTTCTGGGGGTGCCGAGGGGGGCAAAACCCAAAGGTCCCTGCCCCGTGGAGCTTACTCCACAGTCAGACACTAACATGGTGTCAGATGGTGACAGAGCAGCTTTTCTATCAGGGACATTGGCAGCAGCCCCAGGCTCCATCCAGCCCTGGGGTCTGGTATATCAGCTCCTCACAACATGGTCTAAAAGTCTAAAAGAGTTCCCAGAATTTTATATTTTTAATATATATATTTATTTATTTATTTTAGAAAGAGGGGAAGGGAGGGAGAAAGAGAGGATGAGAAACATCGATCAGTTGCTTCTTTTGCGCACCCCGACCAGGACCAAACCTGCAACCCAGGCATGTGCCCTACAGGGAATTGAACTGACGACCTTTCACTTTGAGAGATGACACCCAACCCACGGAGCCATACAAGTAGGGGCTGCTCCCAGCATTTTAAAAAATTGGCAGACAACATCAAAATGAAGCTTCACAGCTACTCTTAAACAATGAAAGCTCTGAGCACTAGGGCCTGCTTTCCCACCTGCTGGGCGTCACCCGAGTCAGGGCCCCAGCACCCATGTGCCTTCAGTACTGGCTACGATGACTCCCATGAGGGGCTGCTTTACACAAGATTACATCTCTCCCAAGGCAGTCAGTCCAAAGACAGGCCAATGAGCAGTGCAGAGGCCCGACCTGCCTGTCTCAGATGGTGACATCTCCGAAGGCTGCCCCAGCTCCAGAGCTCCTGGTAGGACTGCCCACGGCCTCTGTTGCAACCGGTGGACCCTGCTTTCCTCACTCCCCCCAGATATCAAGAGCATTCCCTGGAAAACCACCTGCACCCAAATCTCCATCTTGTGGTCTATTTCCCAGGGACCATGACCTTCAAGAAATGCAAATGCTTGCTGGCTTCACAGGCTCCTGCCCCACCCACCCCGTCCACCTGAAATTTGCGTTTTCCACCACCAGTTATGTCCTGGCCTCCCCTAGTGACAACAAAAGGGGAAGCTGACACTCCCCAGTCAGGGGCTACATGCTAATGCGCTAGGTATTATTCTCAGTGACGTGTTTATTTAATCCTTCCAATAAAACCCCATGACCCTCTGATCGCACTTACTTAGTAAAAAGACTACATTAAAAAAAAAAAAAACTGAAAACAGTGCTGGTGGGAATGCAAAATGGTACAGTCACATTGGAGAATGGGTCGTCAGTTTCTTACGGAATTATAAAACAGCTACAGCATGACCCAGCAATTGCTCTCCTAGGTATCTACCCTAGAAAACTGCAACTGTGTCCCCACAAAGACCTGTACAGACACGTTCACAGCAGCATTACTTATATAATTGCCGAAAATTGGAAATGACCCAAATACCTTTCAACTGATAAACATGCCAGACACTGGAATACTACTCAGCAAAAAAAGGGAAGAGACTTCTGATCAACAGAACGACATAGATGAGTCTCAATGAATCTCAAATGCTGGGTGAAAGAAGCCAGGCTCAAAAGGCTATGAAGTGTTGGATTCCATTTACCTAACATTCTTGCAAAGGCAAAACTATGCAGACAGAGGAGGGGGCGTGGTTGCCAAGCGTATCCATTCCTAGAGCTACTGTAACAAAGTACCACAAGCTGGGTAGCTTAAAACAACCGAAAGTTACTGTTACCGTTCCAAAACCGGAAGTCTGAAATGAAGCTGTCAGACCACACTCCTTCCGAAGGCCCCAGGACAGCAGCTGTTGCTTGCCCCTTCCAGCTTCCGGTGGCCCCAGGTGCTCCTCGGCTTGTGGCCACACCACTCCAAACTCTGCCGCCTGTGGTAACGTGGCCTGCTTCTCTGCATAGTGCCTCCTCTCACTTATAAGGACACTTGTGATGACATTTAGGGTGCACCTGGATAACCCAGCAATCTTCATCTCGAGGTCCTTAATTTAATCACAGTTGCAAAAATCCTTTGTCCAAATAAAATCACATTTACAAAATTCGGGGATTAGAATTTGATGTTTTTAGGGGACCATTACTCAGTCTACTGCACCAGAGGTTAGGAGGGTGCATACTGACTACGAAGGGCACGGGGGAACTGTTTGGGGTGCTGGGAATATTCTACATACCAAGTGTAGTGGTGGCTACATAGCTTATGCATTTGTCGTGAGTCCCCCAAGGTGCAGTAGCTTTAAGGGGCAGAACTGGGGATGAATGAGGCAGACTGGCTCCGGGTCTGTTCTCGATGTAATCCATGCACTATTTATAATTTGAGGAGAAAATGAGGTGGGGGTGGGGCTTCTGGTTTCCACTGCTAATAATTAAGCAAAAAAGTTTGAAACTGACAGGAATAGATGAGCTTCCCCAAAGCTGTGACATTTCATGATTCCGCACTTCCTTGGCATTCAGACTCTGCTTCAGAATTCTGTGAGGCTGAAGATGCTGCCCACTTCAGAGCCAAGAGGGCAGTTGTCTGGGATGTTCTGGCTGGGTGGGGGGTGAGGGGGAAGGCAGAAGCTGATGGGGGTAGATGAAAATAATAGCAGGGGGGAGGGTTCTGACCCCTCTCCCATAGAGCACTCCCTCCCAGTCCCTGGGGATCAGGCCTCTGTCCCCTCCATTCATTCACCCAGCTGATGCCACTCCCCCCCCCACCAGAGGCCTCTGCACCTCCTCTCATTGTCTGAAGGGCTCAGACAGAGGGGTAGCCCATTAACCCCTTCCTGGCCTGGTTGCTTCACTCTGCAGCTGTCACACCCGTGGCCTCAGGCCCGAGCCGGGAAGAGGACAGGGTAGTTAATCACAATTACAGCTCAGAGTGTCAGCTGGGAAGCTGGCCACCGCCATCGGCTGCCAGCCGGCCCAGGCCGAGGGGCAACCAGCATCAGACATGCAGCAGGTACTGAGACTTAAGAGAGGCGAAGAGAGAACAGTCCCTTCCTGGTTCACTCCTGGCAACTTCCCCAAAGATGCCAGCTAGGTGTCCTCCCTTGTCAGAGCTGCATGCAGTAGCTTTTGAAACTGACAAGCCCATCCATCTCTCTGCCCGCAGCACCTCTGCCTGATGCTCCCATAGCAGGCTCCTCATTCTGCAGGTCTCCACTGAAACATCACCTCCTCCAAGAGGCCTTCCCTGACCACCCTGGGTAATGGGAAGAGGTTCCCAGTCACTTTCTATCTATCACATGCCCTGTTTTCATGCTTTGTGTTACTTTTCAAAGCCCTTGTCACTACCTAGAACTGTCTGAGGGGGTGACTGGTTGTGTGTGTGTGTTAGTTTCCCAGGGCTGAAGTAACAAATTACCGCAGACTGGGTGGTAGAAGGCAATGGAAACTGGCCTCACAATCTGGAGACCCAAAGTCCAACACCAAGGTGTCAGCAGGCCACGCTCTCTTTCAAGGCTCTGGGAAAAGATGCTTCCTTGCTTCTTCCTGGCTTTTAGGGGTTGCCTGCCATCCCTGGGTTCCTTGGCTTGCAGGCATATCACTCCAGTCCAGCTCTATTGTTGCATAGTGTTCTTCCTTCTTGTGCCTGTGACTGTGTCCAAATTTCCCTCTTCTTGTCACTAGTCACTGGGTCAGGGCCCTCCCTAACCCAGGATGACTTCAGACTGGATTACATTGGCAAAGACCCTGTTTCCAAAGCAGGTCACATTCACAGGTACCGGGGTCAGGACTTGAACACAGCACACAGGGCCAGGAACGGATATGGACTCTAGGGACCCTGGAGTCCAGCTCACAGGAACATCAGCAAACATGGTGGTCTGGACAGATGAGGAAGGGGAGAGGGCACATTGCAGGGGGACCGTGAAAGCATGGGGAGGTGGGAAACCAACTCAGACTTGGGACTGGTGAGGGCTTCGCCAAGCAACTAAGCCTTATGGGAAAGGAGTGGCTGAGGGAACAGCATAGTCACTAGGGAGAGAGCCCGGGTGCTGAGCTGTCTGCAAGTAGGTGACAAGTAGCCAGAGAGGATGCTGCCTGGAGGGGACAGCTCAGATAAGGTAGGAACAGCTCAGAGTCTGAACTTTGCCCTGATGGGGATGGGGAGCCACTAAAAAAATTCAAAGCAGCGCCCTGGCTGGTGTGGCTCAGTGGTTGAATGCGGGCCTGAGAATCAAAGGGTTGCTGGTTCCCTTCCCGGTCTAGGGCACAGGCCTGGGTTGTGGGCCAGGTCCCCAGTAGTGTGCGTGAGAGGCAACTACACACTGATGCTTCTCTCCCTCTCTTTCTCCCTCCCTTCACCTCTCTAAAAAAATAAATAAATACAATCTTTTTAAAAAATTAAAGCAGGGGTATGTTGATTTGAATTTGCATGAAACCGAGCCCTTCATTTTAAGTTTTCATTTAGGTAGTGCATTCACCTCTGTCTTTAAGGGTCAACAGGTGTGGAAGAATGTGGCAAAAAGACTTCCTCTTCCCCCATCCCCAGCAGTCACCCCTGTCACCAGCTTCCAGAGAGACTTCCGGAGAGTCTAGCAGACACAAGCATCTTTCTTTGCTTTTTAAACGCACAGGATAGCATTAATTTACACTCTGTTCTGCACCTTGACTTTTAAGAAGATTGAGGTATAATTTGCATATAGTGAAATGCATCTGTGTAACCAACACCCAATCGTGAAACAAAACATTTCTAGCACCCAAAGGAGTTTTTTCATGCCCCTTGCCAATCAATCCCCTCACCCCAGAGGAAGCCTCTGATCCAGCTTCTAGCACTATAGATTGATCAGTCTCGCCTGGCCTAGAATTTTGTATCAATAATGTTAGTTTTTGTGTCCAGCTCACTCTTGCTCAGCGTGTTTTGAGATTCTTCCATGCCGTGGTGCTATCCGTAGCACTGGCTCACTCATTTACACTGCAGTGTGGTATTCCGGGATATGGACCCACCCATTCGTCATCCATTCACTGGTTAGTGGCAGACATAGCTGTTTCCTGTTGTTGTCTATTACAAATTAAACTGTTGTGAACATTCGTGTAAAGTCCTTGTAGGGACACATATTTTTTTTTATTTTGGGCAAAATCCTCATGGTGCAGGTGCTGGATCATAGGGTAGGGATATGGTTAACTTTGTAAGAAATGCCAAACTTTTCCAGAGCGGGGTACCTGAAACGCACTTATGTTAATGCATAGCAAGCTTCCTCGTTTGTGTTGACGGCTACATGGTCCTCCACAGATGCAGGTCCAGTCGTTCCCTTAGCCAGTCCTCTGCTGAAGTTGTTTCTAGGCTGTTGCCATCACAGTGTTGCTGTGAATAACCTTGTAGATATGTCACATGTCACATGTTGAATGTACCTGTAAGGCACACTCCTAAAAGTGGAACTCCCGAGTGAGACAGAGACTGATGGTTGTCCTCTGATGTCCAGGCTCCACTTCTTCGTTTGAAACAGAACTCCAATTTCCACCTGGGAACATGAAGCCTAGAATACATACCGTATTTCTCAGCCTTTCTTGTAGCTTCATGTGGCCGTGTCATCAAGCTCTGGCCAATGGAATATAAGTATAGGATTACACGTGACTTCCAGAAAGGGCCTTTAAAGAGACTTCTCTCCCTTCTTAACTCCCTTCTCCTTTCTAATGACTGAAAGGCTCTCCAACTGGGATGCAGATGTGATGGCTGGTGTCTGAGCAGTTATATTGGGCCATGAAGTAGAAGATATACACTAAGGGTGAAGGAGTCCAGTTCCCTGAACTATGGAGCCCCATGCCAGCCCTAGCCTGACTGTCTGCCTTCAGCCTTTATTTACCTGAGAGAGAAATGGCTCTACTTAAACCACTATTGCTATGTGCTTTCTGCCACATGCAGCCATGGCCACTGGGTTATAGATCACGTGCATCTGTAATTTTGAAAAGTAGTGCCACATAGCTTTGCTTGTAAAAAGGTCATGGGGGGGG